>JAGFML010000013.1:0-527750 GCA_021030945.1 Pyrenula aspistea
CCGACCCAGCATGCCCCGCGGGTTGAACCCACGTGGTCCGGGTGCGGGTAAACCGCGGGTTCTTCGCAGTCTAAATATATTAATACTAGTATTCTAAAAATATTATTAAGTTTTTAATTATATTTTAAATAAATATTAACAGCTAATTTATATAAATAGAAAAAAGTTAGCTATTATAGTTTTTCATTTAGAATTATTAATATAACTAATCCTTAATTTAAAATATATTTAAAGTTTGCTATAATTAATTTACTTTATCCTATTATTAATAATTCTTTTAATTATACTTCTGCTTACAATATTCTTAGATTTAGTTACAGTATTAATACACTACACAATATAACACTTTATTATAGTTTTGCTATAAGCATTAATAACAAAAAATTACAAAAAGTTTAAGAATAGGCATATAATTAGAAAACAGATACTAGAACTCCTTATATATAAGTGCAATGTCCTTCCAGCCTATAACAACGGCTTAAATAGCATTCTACTATATAAGTTTAAAACCGGAATGAAGATCGCAGATATAATTGAGAAAATATTAGAATAGGATTATCTGCTAGTAGTGTATATAAATAATAATTTTAAATTTAAAATAATGTTTAAAATTGCCCTAAATCTACTATTCTATAGTTTTAAATATAATAATATTAAATATTAATAATAATATTAGTAGTATTATAGTAATTAAAGATAAAAAATTAGAAAATAATTTAATAGTATTTAAAAAAAGGCTAAAATTGAAATTAAATAAAAAAAAATTTTAATAGTTTTTTTTATTAATTATAATAGAATAAACTATTAAATATTTTAATTAAAATTTAAATTTAAAACTTTTATATTAAATATATAATATTTTATTAATTAGATTATAAAAATTATTAATAGTATAAATTAATATTAAAAAAAATATAATTTATAATTAAATAATAGATAAAAAAATATAATTTATAATTAAATAATAGATAAAAAAATAATAAATAAAATAAAATTAAATTAACTTTTAGTAAAAAAAGTTCTATATAATACTATAAAAAAAGCCTTTTTTATATAAATTTATATATAGTTTACTTTTAGTAAAAAAAGTATTACATAATACTATATAGTATAGCATAAAGAGCCTCTTTTATATAAATTTATAAAAAGAAGGCTTCTTATGTAGTACTCTTTCTGCCAGGAGCTAGCTATATACAAATTTGTATAAGAGAGGCTCCTTATGCAGTACTTTCTTCACCGGGAGCTAACTATATATGAATTAGTATAAAAGAGACTCCTTATACAGTACTCTCTTCACTGAAAGCTAGCTATATATAAATTTATATAAAAGAAGCTCCTCATATAGTGCTTTTATATAGTGCTCTCTCTACTAGAAGTTAGCTATATATAAAGTTATATAAAATAGGCTCTTTATGTAGTGCTCTCTTCACTAGAAACTAGCTACATATAAATCTGTATAATAAAGGCTCATTAGATGCCTTTATATTCTAGTTCTAATTACCTAATCCGGATATGGCTGCCCAGAATCAAGAAAAAGGACTGGAAGATATAGCTGGCCACTAACTGTATACTCACAGCATTTACTATTAGAGTTGATTATAGAGAGTATAAAGCTTGATTATAGAGAGTATAAGGAATTTAAGTCCTTGAATATTGATGGAAATTTAATATAGAGACGGAAATACAGAATTATAAAAGTAGCTAGGCGCTAGTTATCTTAACTATTCTAAAAATTTAATATTTTATATTAATAATTACTAACTATATAGTAAAAATTTCTAAAATTAAATTTTATTATTTAATTTATTGGATTTAAAATACTTAATTTTTAATTAAATATAATTAGACTGCGAAATGGGGCGGGCTGGGCTGGGTTTCTAGCCTTCCGACCCGAGCCTGCGCAACCCACCGGGCTTTTTTTACTGGTTTACCCACCCGCGGTTTACCCACGGGTTGGGGCAGGTTAGCCCTGTAGGTCGCCAAACTGCTAAGGGCTAGTTAAAATAATTAATAACTCTCTATATACTATATATATTATATATATCTATTAATAAAAAATGTATATTTTAATGTATTTTATACATATATAATATAATATATATAAATTTATAAGATTTATTAATTATAAAATATTAAAATATTTATTTTTAGTATATAAATATACTAAAAATAAGTCTTGGCAACCCATAGGGTTACCCACAGGCTGGGTTAGGGTTTTATAATATTTGTCAACACCCTGCGGGCCCGAAAAATCCCGACCCAGCATGCCCCGCGGGTTGAACCCACGTGGTCCGGGTGCGGGTAAACCGCGGGTTCTTCGCAGTCTAATTACGAGTAATACAAGCTTCAAAGCTGCACAGGAAGATAAGAAATAATTGATATATGGGGTGCATGTTATTATATGGCATTTACATAGAAATTGTGGTGTGCAGTACATATCTTGGCATCCACCCCGCATGGTGGCGGTGGCTGTAGTAGATGGCTGCCCCGAATCCGCCTCGGCTCCCTCATCGACTCTATCTACAAGTGTCACGTGACCTCGGCTAACCTTCCTGTTTGGGATCGTCCGTAACATGAAGTATCCACTCTTGGGAGGACCAAAGCGGGTATAGGACTACAATCAATTGACAGCAACGCAGTGAGAATCTATTGCTACTACGAAGACCCTGCTTTACTTTCGAATGATTAGGTTGGCAAAGTGAGAACGAAATAAAAGAAGAGAGTGAACATAGACTGAAGTCACACCATGCAAACTCGGGTCCGAGGCCGGGCACTTAGCAAGGTAGCGCGAACAGCCTATTCCGGACTTTATCAAGCTCTCCTTAGGACAAAACGCTTTACTCTTCTAGAGCAACCTAGTCAGTAAGGGACTTGAAAGGGGTCGTGCCCGAAACCCACCTTCTGGTCAAGACCAGCACCCTTCTTCATTTAGACTTTCAGTAAATGGGATCATTAGAGATTAAAACGTTGCAAAGGGGTCAAAGCAATCTGTGAATATTTTTCTTTTGAGCAGAATATATACATCCGGGCCCATGAAGGCGGAACTAGGATAAGACCTCTTTGACCAGCACTTTACCGTTCGCCGAGTAAGATAAAGTGAGCACTCGAGACTGTTTCTGTCTCACAGAAATGAAGCGTCGGTAACCTCCAAAAGAGCATTTTGAGGTAGAGCATGTACGCTGAGACTCGATCTAGACAAACTCATCCAGAATCTTCTTCGCCTTCCGCATCAAACCTTTTGCCATGTCGCGGGCGCTCTTCTCGCTTCTCTGTGTGTGAAACTGGTCATCGCAGCATGTTATGGTTTTGCGCTGGGTAAAGACTTCAGGACCAATATTGCAGTAATACGCTTTTCGATTGTTCCACCCATCCGTTGGGGCTCCAGTCGCATGGAAGACACACATCATCGTGCCTAGGGGAGTGCTTGGATGGTTGATAAACGAGGCATGTCCAGGTCCATGTGGACCCCTGTTTCCCTGAGGATCGCTTACCAGCAATGGGTTGTGCCATTTCTCCCAGCATTCCAGCTTCAAAGGATCCGGGCCGACAAGTTGCATTACACCGAGCTTGTAGTCTCTTGTCCAACTCCCGTTTGCACTGTACACGATGCCCGTGAATGTGGTGGTTGAGACGAATTGAGGGCCTTCGTTAATGCCTCGATTATCAAGCCGCTCCCAGCTCAGCATTGGTCGCGACAAAGTTAAGAGTGTTCCGGGAATAGCTGCGTCGGGGCTTTCGAGTTCAATCAACATCAGGTCTTGCTCGGTATCTGAATCGTCACCTGCTGGCCAGCCAGAATAACAGCAATACAGCTTGTGGTTTAGGACGAAGACTGTAGCGTCAATTGCCCAGTGGTCAGGCATGCCACTCACGGGACCGATGAATACCCAACCATCCGAGTTCATTGGGTCCGGATCGGAAGATCGAAGGACGAGAGTACGGTGAGATCGGTTGCCTTGATCAGGATGTGCGCCAGAGAAGTAGACTTAGGAAATTAGTCGCGATACCGATGCTGAGAATGGAGCACCCACTTACTGTACCAATGTTTACCAATGGCGTGCAATTCCGGTGCCCAGACATCTACCGACCATGGCGAGCCGGGCTGAGGTTGCCTCGAGGATGATCAGCGTCGATATTCTTTATTCAACCGGCATCTTCCTACCAGACGCAGCTCTTCCTGCAATCTTCGAATGACATTGCGGACGGCGAGCTCCAGATCTCGACACGATCGCCCAGGGTGAACGTCTAAAGAAGTTAGTCAAGCGATAAAGAATGCTTCAGCTTCCGTACCAGATAGTAGCCATGTGGGCCAGCGCACACCCATGGGTCGGGAGTATCAACGCTGCAGATTGGGTCACGCGGCATGCTGTAAGCTGCGTGGGAGAGAACCAAATACAGGTGTTGAAGACAGAGGTAGAAGCATAAAATTCAAGGAAAAAGTGCTTCAACGATTGTTGGGCGCGACTTCCCGTGACTTCAGCAAGTCTGAGACTCTTGCCTTAGCGTGGAAAATTCGACGAGAACTTTTCGGAAGGTCATCGATATTATTTCCATCGTGCCATTCGCTATGAGAAAGGAATACATTTTGTGTTCCTTACATCGAGGGTTTACTGTACCAGATTGGCGGATGGGATTGTCTATTGAAACTCTGCATGATTCAGGGCAGTGGGCCGTCGAAACGAATGCGTTTTCCCCTACGTATCGGATAGACGTAAAATGATGCATAGCAGACTAACTTTCTTAGCAAAGAATTTTCAATCACTTCATCAACTTATCGACGGTGATGTACAGAGCGATCCTCTAGTCGCGCGGAAGGGAACCTGGTCGTGTCCGCCATCCCATTTGGATCGTGCACGGCCACCTCCTGAAGACGTCCAGATCCACCAGCGAGTTCCAGACTTTGAAGAAAAGGCTCGAAATTCCATATGCGATAACTCCAGGTCTCCTACTTCCCTCTCCTTCACCGTTAAACAACCCAACTCATTTGCTTGAGTTGCTAACACAGCATGGTGACCCTGCGCCGTGGTCTCTGCTACTTGTGCATTTTGCTGATCGCGTCTCCAGTCCTCCTCATCCTAGGCTTCTACATTGCTCTGGTCTATGACATACTCGACCTCTTAGATGAGGACGCCCTCGACACCAACTATGCTGGCAATCCCAAAACCTTTACCTCAGTGCCTACACTCCGCGAATTCGACTACCACGAAACCCTTGGCGGAGACGGCAGGATCCGCCGGGGAGGCCAAAAATGGATTTACGTGACTGGAAACGCATCTTGCGGTGACGATTTATACTTGTGCGCAATGTACGATCATGCATTCTCCTCCCTAACACATGAATTCGAACATCTCGATCCTTCCGGCCTCCTCGATCTTACCTCACTGGACTGCGATGCCTACCCTTCAGTCTGTAATAATTACCTTGTCTGGCCTCCCGCACTCATCCACATTTCCGGCACTGGGCCTTGCGAGCTGAAAAAGGGAGATGTCGAAGGCTGGGACTACTTCTGTCCGACTGAATCGAGGCCTATCCACTTGCCCCGGTATGAGGACTTGTACCCAGCACCTGCCAAGTTCCCAGATGCGGAATATCAGCTTAAGAGAATAGTAACGAGCCCCTGCACAAGAGAACAATTCAAGACAGCAGAAGAGTGGCTGCAAGCACCACGGAATGGATTCATAGAGTGGACAGCATGGCAAGTAGGGACAGGTCTTGGATACATAATTCTAGGCATTCGTAAAATGTGGGAGATGGCAGTTGGATGACATGTGCCTTGAGACAAACGCGACAGAGATGTCACAAGGATATGTACTAGTTCGTCTATTAGGATTGCTCTTAGCATGACTATGACACTTGGTGTAACGCAGAATATTGCACAAGGGGGAATCTATATGTCATGATCCGAGTCCAAAGCTCCAACAAAAAAAGCACATCACGCCCAGCAACTTCTATCTGGTCCTCTCTTTCTCGCCGCTTGTTCACGGGACGAGCTCTGACTGCTACAGCACACGAGTCCCCACAGCCTCAGTCTTCGAAGAAATTCATGACGGCGCGAATACCCTTGCTACCAAGACCATGTGGCGGATACGCAATGTAAAGCGGATCTTCTTTGGCGCCCATCTTTGCCCGAAACTCCGACTTTCGATTGAGGTGAAACTGCTTGACGATCGCATCGTAGGCATGTGACAAAAGTCGAATTTTTGCGCCGCTTAGGTGGTGTCCAGGGATGAGATGGGCCGTCGCCCCAGCACCGAAGGTTATCTCTGGCTTGCCCAACTCGGCAGCCACAGTGATTGCGTGTGTGGTAATCCATTCAATCGTCCCTGAAACGGCTCCAGGGAAATCGAGGCAATACTTCGCTTGCATACCATGCCTTGGCGCGAGCTGAGCAAGAACACTAACCCCAATGATCCTGCCGTCCTTGTCTTCAGCAAAGATATACCTTCTATGAGGCCAGTCACGGAAAAGATGGATCTCCGACAAATGGATTTGAGTGCCTTTGCGGTTTGCGAGCCAGTCCTGGACACCCTTGTTCGCGCGCTCTTGGAGGTCTTTGGATGGCTCTTCTCCGAACGCGACGTCGATAAGTTTCACACCCTCGTTCTTTGCATGGCGTATCTTGCGGGCAATCTCAGTGTCAGATAGCGCGCTGTTCTTCGAAGCATCAACACGTTCTTCAGCGACACATGACAGCGTTTTCCAGCCAAGTCGTTCACCCAAAACCTCTTCTAACTCAGCTGAGCAGAGGATCCAAATTGGCTTAAGCTTGGTGTCTTTCTTAAGCCACGTTAGGAAAGATGAGACAATTCGGCTGTATTGACTTGGATCGCAGAGAGGATCGCCCGGCAGGATTGCGTGGCCATGGCTAGGTACATAAGCCATTGCAGCGCCGGTGTCAGCATGTCTCCAAATCTTATACCTCTCATCACCCCAGGACGTTGCTGTCGCATCACCATAATTGGCTACAAGATCTTCAACCGACGGCAGTTTTCGGTCCGTCAAGCTTGTGATGCTGCCCGTCTCCCTATGTTCTCTAGCCCAAGCAGGGTTGCGCGTATCCGCATCTGGGTGTGGCAGCTTGACAACAACGGGTTTCGCAGGGAACGACTTGGGGTCTCTAGGGAACATTGAAGCGAGGCGGATATTGCCAATCTGGAGGATTAACATGACTATGCGCTCCAAGCCAACACCGGCTCCAGCGTGAGGAGGCGCTCCCCATCTGAATCCTTCCATGTACTCTTCCATACTCGACGGGTCAATGCCGACGGCCTTCATATTTTCCTCCAGCAAAATTGGGTCATGGATACGTTGTCCGCCAGAAATAATTTCTTGCCCACGAACAAAAACATCAAAAGAATTAGTATAGCGAGGATCATTTGCATCGGGCATAGTGTAGAAAGGACGAGCGGATGCCGGAAACTTGTCCAAAATGTAATAGTCTGTATGGTACTTTTCCTTCATGAGTTGCCCTAGGCGGATCTCATCCCGAGTATGCAAATCTTCCAAAGGATTGGGTGGATTACCATCCTCATCGAGCCAGCCAGAATCGGTCAGAAGCTGTACAGCCTCTGCAAAGGGTATGACAGGTGTCTTGTCCAGCCAAACAAGATTTTCATGTGGGAACTGCTCCTTGATGATGGTGATCTCTCTGTGATATCGCTTGTAGACACCTTCAAAAATGTGTTTAATCGTGGCGTCGACAACATTGAGAGCCTCATGATAGTGCGACTCGATTGCCATTTCGAGATCCAATCCAGTGTATTCAGTTAGATGTCGGTGAGTGTTCGAATTTTCGGCGCGGAAGATGGCGCCAATCTCATAAACTCTCTCAAAATCGGATGCGATCGCCATCTGCTTTGCTAATTGAGGACTCTGTGCGAGAAACGCATCTCGGCCAAAGTACCCAAGCTTGAATACACTCGCTCCTGACTCAGTTGCTGAGCCTTGCAATTTCGGGGTATGTATCTCGATAAACCCCCGTTCATCAAGAGCGCTGCGAAAGAGATTGCCAACACCTGCTTGAATGCGAAAGATGGATTGTGATGTCCCAGTACGAAGATCGATGATACGGTTTGTCAAGCGAGTTCTATCTGAAATCTTGCTATGCCGTCCCTCCATAGCGTCTTCGGCTATATTGGACAATTCGGCTTCGTACACAGTAAAGGGTGTCGCCAATTCTCTACGAACGATGACTTTGAGGTCGGTGATGTGAATTTCAATATTGTGGATAGTAGCGCCGATGATAGGCACATCAGGCTTCCTCAAAACGCCTTTCACCTGCATAATTGACCCTGTCCGAAGTGATTGAGCCCATTGAATCATGAGCGGGGAGATCTTGGCCGGCTCATCGTGCAAGACACCTTGGATGGTGAAGATCTGCTGGCGGAAGACTAAGAAGACAAGCTTGATGCCCATGCGGCGTATCACATGAAGTCTGGCACGGAATTCGACTTCCTTGTCTAAGAGTTCCTCTGAGATTGACTCGAGCTTGATGCGACTATCGTGAAGCCATTCAGTGGACTGGACTAAAGGCAGCTCTCCGTAGCGAGCCTTCATTTCCGGTGTCTGGTCTTTCTCGGCTTGCTCCAATCTCTCCTTGTGTTTGGCTTCAGATTCTTCGTTTGATTCGAGGCTGTGTCTCGTACGAGCTTCGCGAAGGTGCTTTCTAGCTTGGCGTTTTTGTGCATTCTTGCTCATGCCTTCGGAATCGTCTCCACTCCCGAAGTCGTCGCTGCTGGAGACATACTCCTTTTCTGAGAAGATGTTGCTCAAGGCCAAAGACCTCCGTGGGCTGTGTGTACCGGATGCAGTTTTGGGCGAGTGCGAGCCATCTGGACTACTCTCATGGGCGTGAGGGATAATATGGCCTAGTGCCCTCTTGATGGACATTTTTCCTGTCCTTGGATTTGACGTGCGGCCAAAAACGCGATAGCCTCGTAGATCGCTTGTCAAGAAGATACCGATCCAATGGAGCTGTGGACTTCAATCAGTCAAGATCAAGAAGCTCGGAATAATTCAACGAGCCTTATTCTAGTGACAAGCAATCTCACAATGCTGCAACAACCTGTTTGTGGACCGAGGGGCAGCGAACAGGATTGGGGTCTAGAGGCTGAGATATGCAGGTCAAGCAAAGTTTTGGTGCCGAAGAACTGCTTCTAGCTGGATCTCCAGTGAGAGATCCACAAGGATGGCAGCTCTTCAGAAGGATTGGAAAGAAAAAGGCACCCGGGCTCTGCAACCGATAACAGCCTACTCGTGGGCTCGAAGAATGCGGAGCTCGGAGGTTGGAGGGGCGGATATGGCGGAAGGTCACGGCTCAGTCAGCGGGGATGGACTTGATTATTCACACGCCGACCAATACAAGCGGCATCCGATCGCTGCATCTTCAGCCTTAGGGTCGGGTAGCGTGGACTTGGGCAGACTGGAGGAAAGGAGATGGGAAAGTTGACTGAAGACTTCGGAATAAATGAGGGCTTGCTGATGTGTGTAGAGCAGCGAGAGAGGTACCTCGACAGGAAGCAACTGGAACAACCTCGAGAGCAGGTGTGATCCGCGTGTAACTCATCCTGAAGCCAGCCTCGAGAAATCCAAAGCCTCGGCTATTGAGATATCCTATCGCCTGCAGTAGAACCTCAAGAGCCAGGTCACGAGCACACCCGATTATCAGTCCGTCGTGGTGCTGCAATGATCTTGGTTGACGGGTAGGCTTTTCCCGATCAACGCAGCAACACATTCGCCACTGCAAAATCCTGTAGAGTGTATCGAAGACTGCAAACCCACATTGTATGTAAGCTGGCAATATGAGGCCTTTAAGAGTGCCTCGACACGAGTGTCAATACGTAGCACGCCTTTGGATTATAGGCGGTAACCCCTGAGACACCCGCTATCCAGCTGTTCACTGGTCACCCTGATGTCCTGGCTGCGTCCTCGCTGCGTCATCCATGTTCCAAGCCACACTCTCGAGAATCCCACCGGAATGCAGTTGAGCGACCAGGGTTCAAACAGCGTCTGCATCAGAAGCGTCCGACAAAACTTACACCTTTTCGGCTATTATATGAACAACACCGTCGCAGCAGTTTCTCTCTATGCCCTCTCATAGCCTCACCTATCTCAACGCTCTTGCCCAAAATGAGCCAGGTCAGAACGCAGAGTACAATCAACAGTCAATCCAGCAGACGCGGGAGTCGACGGCCATCACGGCCGTCTGAAGAAGTTCTCAAGCGCGCGGAACAAGTCCATATCTTACAATCCATCCCGACACGCGATTCGATCGAACCTGAATTCCGACCCAACCCTCAACTTCTTTCCAAAGAAGACCCGCCCTCTCGATTATGGCTTCAGATCCAAGCCCATTGGTGGCGATCCTTGATGAGATTCGCCATGACCCTCCACGACTTCACCTGCCCGAAACCTCCCAAACCGTCTTTCATCCGTACTCTCCACCCGCCACCCCGGGGCTCACACATTGAACTACAATTCTATGTGCCCGCCGAATACGAGGAAGACGTCCGAAGAGGCCATCACTACCCCGTTGTCGTCAATTTTCACGGCGGCGGATTCTGCCTCGGATCAGCGACGGATGACCGATACTGGGCACGAATGGTTCTTGAAGAGACTCCAGCCGTATTCATCAGCGTAGGATACCGGTTAGCGCCAGAACACCCTTTCCCTGTGGCTGTTGACGATTGCGTGGAGAGCCTGCTGTATCTTTCTGCGCACGCTGAAGAGCTAGGGTTGGATACTTCTAAAGTGGCCCTCACTGGCTTCTCTGCCGGAGGAAACCTTGCCTTCACTGTGCCGCTCAGATACAACTATTACACTCGCAAGGACCAGAGCACAGAAGATCTTTCGCGATTTGCCTCGACAGAGATCATGCTTAAGCAGTTCACTGGTTTGAACATTGTCGGGATCGTCGCCTGGTATCCCCTTGTTGATTATACCATCCCACGGGAAGAAAAGAGACGAACATGCCCACATCCAAAGAAAACACTCCCCCGCTTCTTCACAAACCTTTTCGATGCCTCCTACCTCCCACCACCAACCGATCACTACTCTCCCTACGTCTCGCCCGCAATAGCATCCGACGAGATGTTGACCGAGGGTCTCCCCAACCATGTCCAAATCTTCATTTGTGAGCAAGACATGTTGATGGGCGAGGGCCAGCGGTTTTCACAAAGACTGCAGGACCTAGGCAAGGACTGCCGGGACATTGTCATTCCGGGTGTACCGCACGGCTGGGATAAGAGCCCAAATCCCTGGAGGAATCAGGAAGCTATTGATGTTCTATATCGTCATGCGTGTATCAAACTGAGAGATCATTTTGGCACCGAGCGGACATGAAAGCCCGCTTGGACATATTAAATTCGTCTGTGTAAAAGATGGGCATTTTACCCCTGAGATGTATTGGATTGCAAATTCATCATGGAGAATGTGGATAAACTTATCGGGACATATGATGGAGTTGACCACCCTGATGAATCATGTCCTGTCTGGATGATGTACAGCAAGCTTATGAGCAGTGAAAAATCTGCCAATTTTATGGAATATTTCATGTACATGGTCAACTATGTCACAGCCTTCTTATAAGGTCTCCTACATTCTGGATACTATACCGGACAGATCACCCTCCCATCGATCGTAAAAGACTTGACCAAGTGAATCATGGAGTATAATTCTGGCTATTGCACATTCCGACGCACTCAGCTATGAACGACCTGATCATGCTCCCCGACTAATCTATATAGCGCAACGAGTGTCCAACAATACAGCCCCATTGAACAAATGGAAATGTTCCGGGCCGGTGAAGAGATCCATCAGCCTTGCCGGCCGGCTGTATAGTTGAAATTATAGAACAACCGTCAAGGAGTAGAGCACATTTGTAAAACATGCTTCATGAAAACTGTCTGCAATTGGACTCCAGCAAGATTTTGAGACTCCCATCTTTCATCCTCCTGCAGTTTTCGCACTGTACGCCGGCTGTGCATTTGGTTCCGCAGGGTACGTCGGCGTCAAGGTCGGCAAGCGGGCAACATGTTCAACACCAGAGACAGTTGGCGCCACTGGCTCGCCAGTCACGATAATCGTGCTGCCAGTTCCTAGCGGTATCGTGCGGGTGATGAAAGAGACCGATAACGACTCCAAAGGTGGAGGAGGAAGGAAGCTTACGCTGTAGGACGTTTGGGCCGTCGAAAGTAGTAGTGTCCGAGTGACTGTGAAGCTTCCTAAACCAGGTGGCATAGAGATTATTGTTGTCAGGACGGAAGTAGCCGTAACCGTTGCAGGATGAAGCGAAGTTACTGGCGGGCAGTGACATGTTTCAGTGGCGGTCGAAGCTGTCGACGAACTGGTTCCTGCAGACGAGCACACAAGGCTCACAAGGTCGGCAGCAACTTGACCAAGAAGCGATTGAAGTTCGACAAGCGTAGCATTGCCGGCCTGGGAGGTCGCAAGCGTAGAATTAGAGAGGTCATGGAGGTGACTTCCGAAGTACTCAAGCTGTTCTTCGGTGAGCCAGGAGAATTAATCGGGTAAATAATTCGGTACCATTGCCAAAGAATCAGCACACGCATCTGGAAGTCGTTGAGTCGCTTGATGTATGCAGAGTGTCAGCACGATTGTACAAAAAGCAATGAGGCGAGCGAGGCGCATGATGAACGCTGGGTAGAACGAGCAGCCTTAGGTCAGGATGGTCGAAAATCACGAATGAGAGATTCTATGAAGCGGGAGAAATGAAGGACAGGCGTGAAATGTGAAACAGAAAAAAGGATCTGAAAGACCTATTTACCTAGTATCTCAAGGAAAGGACTTACGGCCTGTGGCAGGTGCTATTGGGCAGTTGTGACAACGGGGAAGCAAAGATGGGACGATGAACAGATACAAACAGCAAATTTTTATTGACAACATCTACCTCCGGCGAAGCGACATTGCTAGTATAATTACAGTGGATGCTATTGCATCGACCAGGTTGTAGCAAAGTGTGACGAAATCTGGATCCATTAAACGCTCAAGAATGCACAAAGAACTCCAGAAAACCCACCACGTCTAGTCAACCTCCTCCATCGTGCTCTCGCCAGCAGCAGGAGCAGCGCTCTCCTCCTCAGCCTTCTCTTCGCTGGTCTCGGCTTCTTCATCGACATTCAAGCCAAGGGAGACAAGCTTGTGGATACGTTCGGCAAAGCCAGCTGGTTCATCAATCGTGAAGCCTGAGACAAGAAGGGAGGTTTCGAACAAGAGCTGGGTGATCGACTTCACAGTCCGGTCGCTCTCGCCATCAGCCTCGACCTTCTTCTTCAGCTCCTTGATAATTGGCGATTTGGGAGAGATCTCGAAGGTCTTCTTAGATGACATGTAGGAGCTCATCGACGTATCACGAAGAGCCTGGGCTTTCATGATACGCTCCATGTTGGCAGACCAACCAAATTGGCCAGTGCGGATGGCGCAAGGCGAGCCGATAAGCTTGTGCGAGACAACGACCTTCTCGACCTTGTCGCCAAGAACGTTCTTCAGAGCTTTGGCAAGGTCTTCATATTCCTTCTCCTCGGCCTCACGCTCCTTCTTCTCCTCGTCAGTCTCTTCCAGTTCGAAGTCTTTGGTAATATCAACAAGCTTCTTCCCATCAAACTCCTTGAGCTGCGTCATGGCATATTCGTCAATTGGGTCCACCAGGAAGAGAACCTCGAAGTCCTTCTTCTTGAGAGAGTCAAGGAAAGGAGACTTCTTAACTGCGTTGAGCGACTCGCCAGTGATGTAGTAGATCTGCTTCTGATGCTCCTGCATCCGCGTGACATAATCGGTGAGCGATGTGGCATCGTCTCCGGACTTCGTCGAGTTGAAGCGGAGGAGTTTCGCGAGAGATTGGCGGTTCTGAGAGTCTTCGTGGATGCCAAGCTTGATGTTCTTGCTGAAGGCAGAGTAGAACTTGTCGAACTGCTCGCGATCCTCCGCGATCTCATTGAAGAGCTCAAGGGTCTTCTTGACAATGTTCTTCTTGATCACTTTCATGATCTTGTTTTGTTGAAGGGTCTCACGGGACAGGTTGAGAGGAAGGTCCTCGGAATCGACCACGCCTTTGATGAACCCCAGCCACTCGGGAATCAGATCGGTGGCATCATCAGTGATGAAGACTCGGCGGACGTAGAGCTTGATGTTATTCTTGGTCTTCTTGGTTTCGAAAAGATCGAACGGAGCCCGCTTGGGAACAAAAAGGATAGCGCGGAACTCAAGTTGGCCTTCCACGGAGAAGTGCTTGACAGCAAGGTGATCTTCCCAGTCACTAGAGATTATTAGACTTAATTCAAGGAGTCGAACATGGAAACTTACTTGGACAGCGACTTGTAAAAGGATGCGTACTCCTCCTGGGTAATGTCGGCAGGGTTGCGAGTCCAGATCGGCTTGGTCTTGTTGAGCTCTTCCTCCTCGATCTTACTCTCCTTGACCTTCTTTGTCTTCTTCTCCTTCTTCTCTTCGTCATCGTCAACTTCCTCGACCTTGGGCTTTTTCTCTTCGTCCTCTTCCTCATTTTCTTCAGCTTCCTCGTCAGGGACCTCCTTCTCGGTCTCCTTAAGAACATGAAGGTAAATAGGATATGAGATGAACTCAGAGTGCTTCTTCACGACTTCTTTAATTTTGCTCTCGTTGAGGTAGTCTGTCTGCTCGTCTTTTAGGTGGAGGATGATCTTTGTGCCGCGACCAAGCTGCTCGCCTTCAGTGTCTTGGGTGAGAGTGAAGGTACCGCCGGCGGATGATTCCCAGATATATTGCTCATCATCGTTATTCTTTGAGATGACTGTGACCTTGTCGGCGACGAGATAAGCGGAGTAAAAGCCGACACCAAATTGGCCAATCATGGAAATGTCAGCACCGGCGGTCAGGGCCTCCATAAATTGCTTGGTTCCAGAGCGGGCGATTGTGCCAAGGTTGTTTACGAGATCCTAATTCTCTGTTAGTAGATTCTAGCTGTAAAGCAGGAAAATCTACTTACAGCCTTCGTCATGCCAATGCCAGTATCTTGAATGGTCAGTGTCTTATTGGCCTTATCCGGGATGATGTCAATTCGGAGGTCTTTGCCGGTGTCAAGTTTGCTAGGATCCGAGAGAGCCTCATATCGAATCTTGTCGAGCGCATCAGAGGAGTTCGAAATGATCTCTCTCAAGAAGATCTCCTTGTTGGAGTAGACTGTGTTGATGATAAGAGACAAGAGCTGAGAGATTTCAGCCTGAAACTCGAAAGTCTCAGAAGCCATGATGATGGTCTTGGAGATAGTTAGAATCTGTAGAGGGGGATGTTAGCCCAAGAGTAAAGTAATGTTGAAGATGAATGCGGGCGATAGTCGAGCTCGGTGGTGGGTTTGTGAGGGAGCTCGAAAGTAGATTTTGCAGAATAAATAGCGTGGTGTTGCTCAAAGGGGATTGCACGTACCTGTACGTGGAAGTCGGTAGTGGATGGAAGTTCTAGTATCTAGAGCAGTTGCACACTGTGAGAAGGTTTGCAGAAGGATGGTAGATGGTGAGTTAAAGGCACGAAGCTGAAGATGCACAAACGGGGGAGGAGGGCTAGGGAAAATTCTACGAGCTTCGATGGCAATTCTGCCGCTCCGCAAGCTCAGGCGGTCAAGCGGGTGGCCAGGCAACCCTCCCCATTTTCAGCCCCCACTGCGGAAGCTTCTCCAAAGGTGAAGCAACCGTCTTCAAAGGCAATCGACGGAAAAGATTAGGAAGATGATTAGAGAACATTCGACTTCTGTACTTCAATGTCTACGCTAATGGCCAAATGGCTCAGTATCACTTTTTCAGAGGCAATGCTTAAAGTACCACGTAATCTTGGCGCCACTCCAAAGGATACCGCTGGCGGAAAATCACAAAAGCCTCCCGTTGACATTAAAGGGGTTGTTGATAAAAGCAAATTCCCGCCCATTGCATGCGTCATGCCATGAAAAATATCAAATGCACGCAAACTCATCCAGATGCCGAGCCAACACTGCTGCCTCTGTCGTTTGTCTTGGCCAACTTTTTCTCCGCAAGGTCCAGCTTATTCTGTGTCTCAGCCAACTGCACCTGTAGCTCCTTGATATATGCAATTGCCATCTCTACCGTGCTCGCCTTGCTGCTGCTCTGATTCGCGGTACTCGATTTGTCGTCATCGCCGTCTCCCTGACCAGGCTTGCCCTTCTTTGGTGGAAAAGGAGATGATGGTAGGAGCGCTTCAATCTCCTTCAATGCAGTATTAATTCGGTTTCTCCGACCCTGCTCGGCGATCTTGTGACTAGTTCGTTTCGAGCTCAAATTTTCTGCCAATGCCTCCGGATATAACACGCCAGGTAGATGAGTGCCCTCGAGGATATTCTGGTAGTTAGACTTAGAGGCCAGATACAAGGCTGAGGTCTCGGCTGAAATAGGGGTTTTGGGAACGTTGACTAAACATGTCAGGCTAGGGAAATTTTGTGGACAGAGTCACTCACCTCCATGTGGGATCAAGGGTTTGATACTAGGGCTAATCTTTGGTCTCAGCGCTGGACTTATCTGGGAAGAGTTTGTGCTCTGTCTCTTTTTTCCGCCCCGGCCGCCCGAGGCTTTAGGTGCCGAAGACTGCGTTGTCTCTGGCGGAGACATCATCCCTTCAATCCGAGGGCTTGGGCCGGCAGATGAAGTTGGCCCTGCGCGGGGGGTGGCCTGGCCGTTTAGACTTGGAGTCTTCGCTGAGATTGTAGGCGTAGCCTCGTCATCACGTCCCATGCCTTCTCCAGGCGATGTATTTGCAATCGAGGCTGCTGCATCAGGGAGCTGCAAGTCATCCATTTCTCCCTCAAGTTGGTTCTGCCTTGCCGTTGCCAGTATGTGCGGAGAAACACCTTGTTTGTTTTGGAGCCTCATTAGTGTCGCCGGTGTGGCGGGCTCGTTCCCGTGCGCATTCGCCTTAGTCTTGCCAGCTATTAAAGGAGAACGGCCACTAGATCGGGGTAACGCTGGAGGTGGCATTAAGGCGTCTGTCAGCGGCTCTGGAGATACAGAGTCCTGACCAGAACTTTCACTACTCACGGCGCCCGTATGAGACATAGAAGTCCGTCCAGAGGTCGCAGCCGGGTGATTTTGCACCATGGCAGCTGCAATTGGCGAGAGGTTAGCTGACCCTCGTTTCCTGCGCGGTTGCACCTTCGCCATTGGGCTCTTGCCTACGCTTCTTGCTCCAGATCGAGGATTATCGCTCGGTCGACGACGAGCTTTCTTTGCCGCAGGAGTAGGAGGGGCTGAGAAGGCTAGAGTCTCTGAGTGAAGGTCGACGGGTGATGCGACGTCGGAGCCATGACGACGATGCTCGAGCTTCTTTTTCTCTTGCGCATTTTGCGCTTCAATCGCTGGAGACGTGAGGGGGCTGAAGTATTCGGCTGGCATAGTGTACTCTTGCATGCGGAACGACAAGTCAAGAGGCGTGACAGCAGGAGACACTAATGGGGTGAACGAGGCCTATTCTGAATTAGCCCAACGAGAATGATCTTTGATGGCAGCACTGACCGGGTCATTCCCCAGTTGCCTATGAGCTTCAAATTGCGGATGAGTATATGGACCACTGTGAGTATAATACGCAGCACCGCCGTGTAACTCATCACTAGTGGGCGTCGGGGGAATCACATGCTGTCGGTGGAAGGGAGAACACGGAGCCATCTGTTGAGGACGTCGGCTCGCCACATCCACTGGCATCGAAGTCGGGGCATTCGCATAAGACATATTCCCGACGGGGATTGTTGCTGCAGTCGACGCTTCCCAGACCATTGCGCCCGGATTGTTCCCGCCTGTCGATGCTTGAAGACCAAGATGGCTCATATCCACCCCCTCAATGTTCGCCTCCAAATTATTACGGCCATCTCCGATATTCTCCAGCGTAGGGAAGTCGTTATCAAGCTCTTCCAGGAAGTTGGTGAAATCTTCCTCAGTCTGCATGTTTGCGATGCCCTCGCCCGGGTGCTGTGGCCATGACGGATGGGCTTCTTGATTCATCGCAGGTGGTACTGCGAACGTCCTCGATCGACGGTTGGGAGGTGCCGCAAGTGGCTTGCGGCAAGCGGTGTTGGGGCCGTCAACTTGACAGCGTTATGTCCATGCCGACTCGAAGGGGGAGTGACTGAAGAGAAGACCGCGAGATCTAAGACGGACGGATGCCGCGTGCTGAGGTCAACAGTCGGTTGACTGAAGGCGTGTGTAGAGAGTGCAGGGGAGAGAGAGTGAGTGGAAAAGGGAAAGTGATTGGGCGCCACTTGGAGAGCGAAGCAGCAGGCCCGCACCTGCTGATAGCAGCACGGCGCCCTAGCGCCCTTGGAGGCTAGCAGCTGCAACCCATTCCCATCTTCCCCCGAAGAATCCCCCAAAGCTGTTACGTTCTGGTAACTTGCTAGGCTTCAGGCCATTCAACTCTAGACCATCGCGAACCAAGTCGGTTCAGTCCAGAGATCGGCTCCTGAGCGACACAATAAGACCGTCCTGGAAGCCGCCCTACGCATATCCTCCATTAGAGCTACAATCCTGTTCTAGCGCTGTTCTCTTGCATGCACCCTTATTCATCCTTCAAGTCCGTGAACGTACCTACCTTAGCCATTGCCTGCCGGATATTCCCGTTATACGGATTTGGTGGAGTACCAAGGAATCGTCATGTGATTCGCCATTCTTGCGCAATCTCGGAAGTGCTTCCGAGAACGACAATTCTCGGCATTGCCTAATTATCAACGAACCAAACAAGATCTCGCGGCTTGCCCCTAGAACCAGTCTCTCGATCTTTGAGTATAGACTAAGGTTCTTGCCGAGTAGAAGCATGATACGGTCAACAATCATCATAGATTTCTAGACATAATTGGTGGAGAGGGAACACAGTGGGTATTCCATAAGATATCACTACTGTCTTTGCCCTCCCATTTGTTTGTAGCTGCGACAAGTGCTTGCTTCTTTCCTTCGTCTTGGAACTTACCTTCCTTTCTCCCATTTCAGAACTATGTCGAAACCGAAAGCATTTCTCAAGAAGGATAGAAGCCGAGCAAAACATCACGAGCGATTACCGGAGACCGCAGATGAGGTTCTGGCCGGTGCGGTCGATTTAGAAGAAGCGGGCGAAAAGTGGCGCGCTGGAGATGCGGCCAAGTCGATGCGTTTCTTCGTGCGAGCCATTGATACGTACAGAAACGGCTTAATACGATTTCCGTCTAGCTTCGATCTTGGGTACAACTTGTAAGTCCCAATGCTGGGACTTGATAGCCATCACTTATAATCCTACCAGAGCTCGGATACAGTACGAAGTTGCAACACATCCCATTCTCGTTGCTCAACTCCGCAGACCTGTCATTGAGGTTCTCGTCGAAGCTCTAGAATCTCACAGGTACGCACTGAAGCTCGACGAGAACAATGCAGACGCAGTATTCAACACCGCACAGGTCTTAACGAGCTTGGCAGAAGAAATTGCAGATGATGAACAGCAGTCGGACTTGGACGCGCTTCAGTGTCTAGAGGAAGCCCTTGACTTGTTTCAGAGATGTTTCTCGCTACAAGAAGTCCGCCTTGCGCAATTCAAGGAGCAACTTGCCGCTATGCAGAATCAGGACACCGCGATGGAAGACGTTGAAGCCGTTGACCAAAGCTCGGATGGCGCCCAAGATGCTCTGTCACCAAATGGCGCAGACAAACAAGACCAATGGGCGCTGGTAGAAGAGCCGGTCACAAATGACACCTTAATCGACACTACACTTGCCCAACTTGCCACGCTCATAACGTACTGTGAAGTCCTATGCCATCTACCCAGCATAGAGAATGTAAAGAAAGTGGAACTAGCCGATCAATACTTTCAGAGGCACATACGTGATAGAGTACAAGCGAACCTCGAGCAAGGAAATCGTACTGCGGAGATCGGTCTTGCCAAAGGACGATTTGTCATTATATCCTTAGAAACCCGGTATCGTCAGGGTTTAATCGATATCCAAAGCTATTGGAATGATATTCAAGGTGCATTCGCCTTGCCGGAAGACATAGCAGGCTCGTATGAGGCGCTCAAGAATCACGCGGACGCTCTCCTTGCCTTCCACCAGGCCACGACAGAATGCAGCAATCCAAAACGCGAAGGACACACCTCCTCGCTGCATCTGCAGTGGAAAGCTTTATCTTCATCCGTTCAAGTGTGGGCTCAAGCGAGCAAGGTTACGGACATCCCAATGGATGAAATCCCGCGTACACATTCGCGGCGTGGGGACCTTTCTCTACTTCAGTACCAGTTAGGCCGATCACCGTGGGAATATCCTGCAGCCGCAACTAATGCTGCAACTTTGCTGCAGAATGCTGTCATTTTCTACCGCAATGCTGCCAAGCTCGACCGTGATGATTCAGAAGCAACAACCTTTTCCATCCAGGAAGCCATTGTTAATGCTCTGAAAGGATATAAGACTCTATTAAATGCCTTCAGTAAAGGCTCAGGGGCGGATTTGATCGAAAGGGTGGGAGCTGAAATGGTTGATGAGGGTCTTCTTACTCGCAATGACTTGACAATAGCAGCTGAAGCTCTCGATGTTCATGATCCTTCATGAATAGCACAGAGCTCTACAATTCCCGATAGCATCGCGGCTCGAGCTCAGATTGTCTCAACCTCCATTCAATAATATTCGAGACCGAATGATGGTACATGGCTAGGCCGCGGTTCTCTGCCTCGACATATGATATGTGTGTCAATTGCTGAGCCTTCACTTGCAAAACCCACGAACGCCCTATTCCACGTGACAACAGATTGTGGTCCCATCAGGAGTCCCCGTAACTCTGAGTACCGACCGTATCTCCAAAAGTCTTTTGTGACTGTCTAAGAACCGGCCGTCCAGACCGGTTCCAGGACATGGTGGCAGGTCCCAAATGCCATAGTGCACATAGACGCAAGTCCGTAACAGACATAAGTCTGTAATTTTAAGACGCAAAGGTTGCCCACAGTGTGGAATTCGAGGAATGATCCAGCTTTAGGACTAAATTCCACCCCAGCCAGACCTCAGGGTTAAACATGTACAATTTGAACGATGTTCCACAGGTCGACCCGCGACTTCTTCAAGATGCCCAATCCTTTTTTAGTCACGGGGAGGGGTTGCCAGTAGCGTAGCATGCCGCGAAAAATCTTCTTGATTTTGGAATCTATTGCAGATCTACCTCCAGATCGGTCAGCTCGCAGGGTTCAAGCCGGGGACTTCACGGATGATCTTTCTTCGATCTAACAAAATTAGGCTTTCGAGCCAGCAAGGAAATCGGAAGGATCCACGCTGCAGGAACGATTGAAGATTTAAGAGACATCCTAAATTATGAGCAGCGCACTGTTTAGAGACAGCGAGTCGCTCAATAGCGGATTCTCTGAGATTGTTAAGAATTTCCGAGAGGGTGTAATGCACGGCGAGGAATTAGGTAGGACAGGATGTTCCCGTAACACACGAGCAAACGACGTCGGAGGAGACAGTCACTAGCAACGACAGTAGAAACCGACTTCCTTCAAGCCTCGTTGAGTTTCTGGGACAGCGGCAAGTTACAGGCTGAAGAAAAGACGACCTCTGGGGGTTCAACTCACCAATAGCCTTGTCGTCACGGACTCGTTTTTCCACATGTCGAGGCGATATTACCCATGCGTTCTGATTCCTCGAATCGAAGGCATCGTCGACGAGGTTCGAGCCAGGGTTGATTTGCCGAGAAAACGTGGCCGGCAGGGAAGGGCGACAGGAGGCGCAACGGGGGCGCTTGGGGGGTACGGGCGCGGGCGGGTTGATTGGTTTCAGGCGCTGCGGGGCCTTCTCTTACAGGGGCGCCCGTCTGACTCCGCTCCAAACCGGCCTTTTCTCGCATGGCCGAGAAGCAAAAAGCAACACCCGGCATGACCGCCTCTCCCTTGCTGTCCCTCCTCGTCGACTACTAATAATACCCTCATACCTGCATCCCATCGCATTGTCCTCCTGTTTGTACTCCTTGCACCTTGCATGCAAAGCTGCACGCTGCAACTCGCTTTTCACCTCCAAGATCCCCCCTCCTTTGCTCCGAGATCGTCACCCCCCGTCGTCACTCCCAGGATTCTCCTCCTTGAAACAGGCGGTGCCGCCTAGCTTTATCGAGCCTCAGCCCTTTTCCCACTTGACGCGAGTGTCCCGCCCTTTCGCCTTTCCCCTTCAGCTTCAATACCTGGCGATCACGCCTACATATCCTCGCCAGCAGTGGGTCAACTGACGTTGCCTTACATTCATTCCGCCGCCTGCCTGTCCAGTGCCCACAATCCCCACCTGGTGAACTGACCAGGTCCCGGACATCCATCACCATCCTTCCTCGTCAATTCTTGATTGTGATCCATTTCTGAGGCAAGTACAATGTATAAGATGTCGCGCCGCTCTCTTGAGTCCGAGAGACCTATTATGGCCCCAAGCGTAAGCACCCTTCGCCGCACCATCCCGCCATCCGCCTAATCTCCTCATCCAGCTGTCTTCAAAGCGAACCTCTGTGCGATTCTCTACCTACTCTGCATCACCCTCCTTTGCCTCTGAGCGAACCACCGGATCAACCGACACCGTCATGGCTGAAATCAAAGAGCTCACTGAAGGCCTCGACCGCCTCGAAAACAAACCGTTACAGCAGCAGCGATTCGTTCCGAGCGCCGAAAAAACCGAAAACCTCTCGAAACTGGCACTCGGTGCTAAAGTGGATCGAGCACTGGGTCGACGCATGACTGGGCAAGATGCCGTCATGAAACAGAAACCAATCCTGTCGGAGAAAGCAGCCATGGAAGAGACGGCGACCACGTGAAGGAGGTTGAATCGTCAGTGGTGGGACGAACTGAATCTGGTCCTAAATCTACATAAAGTTTGCAATCTCAGCGAGTCTCATTTTAGACGGAAATCAAATTTTAGCAGAACTGCGAATGTATCATCCCGTCCACACTCGAGGAGTCTAGGAGATCTGTTATACAAAGACGTTACGGCCGAAATTCTCCTGTGTTTGGATGATTAATTGACCGTTATAGCAGTTTGTTCTTACGGATATGAAGCAATAACACAACATCCGACTAACAAAACCCAAGTATAACTGATATCCGGCTTCATGTGGTTCCAAACTTGGCTTTGGATCTTTTTTAAGTGAAGAATGCCTTCTCCCAACCCTCCAATCTTTCCTTCAAACCTAGAATACAATGTTGTCGCTCTTAAGCATTTTGTCTACTAATAGTCCCGTGAGTATGCTGGTAAGGACTTAGGTATACCCTTATCTTGTCCATACTGAGCCAGCAGGCCTATTAAAGACGGTTTTAGCCACGCTGTTTATGGCTTTTTGCATGTCGAATTCCTCGTTTCTTTCGTTATCAACTGCGTCGACTGCCAGACTCAAGCATACTCGCAATATGACGGCAGTGTCTTAACCTATCAGAATCCCACCACCGCCCGTCGCGGCTTCCCACGGCTCTCCGTGGAGTTGCTCATGCCTGTGCAGGTGACTCTGGTATCGAACCAAAGCGGTTGAGAATCGGGAATGCTTTCGCGCCAATTTCAGTAACAGCTCTCACCGCATCGTCCAGGATTCTATTAAGCTCCATTTGTGCTCCTCTTTCGTATTTCCTCAGTTTCATCTCTCAACTACAGACACAAGACAACCAGAGCTTGCCCTACCTGTGCGGAAAGACGCATTCGGATCTATGACAGCAAAAAATGAACCGGTCCAACTCATCAAGAAGGTAATTGCATCCCTTCTTTTCCATAAAGAACCATCAACCAATGGAGGTTAACACCCACGTCAACAGTGCTTCAAAGCGTACGAACATGCCTCACAGCGTTGAAGAAAGTCTCGCGACTTTCGACGAATGCTACAATCAACTAAAGACCTCATTCTGAGCCTTCAAAGATTCAGCCGAGAAGCATGACGAGATCAAGCAGCTCAAAGAGTCTGGGATATCAGAGCAATCCAAAGCGGCCAAGAAAGCCAGATACATGAGAGAGTTCAAGCAACATACTGCCGCGGCTGAGGTCGACATGGCTGAGTGGACGCAAAAGCTCACAAAGATGAACAATGTGCTGGCTGCGGGTGAGGTTGATCTCAACGCTGGCAGGCGTGCCAAAGTGCAGCGACTTCGTCAAGAGATTGCCGAGTATTTCAGCAACAATCAGGCTCGACAGCGCACACACAACAATATCTGAGCTCGCACTGGCATTCTGGCTTCGGTGATGCTTAACTAAATCCCAACCTACCGCCGAGGATATTGCTAATGGAATTTAGGGCACGTCATGTCGGCGGGAAAAGTCAACGAATTTGAGGTTTGCGAAGCATTGGCCAAGACATGATTAAGACTTTTGAGGCTCAGCGTGGCGATCAGGTTGGATGATGATAATGACAGATTGACACTGTTTCTTTCCCTCCCTTTCTCTTGTACTTCCGCATGGACAGGCGAAGACACGGTTTGACGGCCAGAGGAATGTTTTTCCAATATCCCAGACTCAATACCCATTTGCTAGGACAGGACAGATCCCAATACCACTGTCCTTGCCTCGGTAACAGCTGCATCCCCCTTCAAGACCATTTCAACTCCATAATGAGACTTTCCAAATCCCGTGCCAGAACCATATTGCTCTAACCTCAGATCGCATGAACACTGAACCATTTTGCCAGCAAGCTAGATAGGACATGCGGTTGATATCAGGAAACAATCTCAATATTAGAACCAGGTCCCACACGCCATCTCGCTACACAGGGGCTATAGTTCCGTTGAAAGTTCATCGACGATCTTCGCTACAAAGCATCGCCGAGTTGTTGAGACGCTGAAACACGTCGAGAAAACCGATTCCTTCTCAGAGTTCAAAGAACGAAACGGAGACAATTGCTCACGTCAAGACTATGCTGTACATGAACAAAGTTCGCGTACGCTACACATTCTACTTGTGTCTTGCTAAGAACCATACTTACATGTTCCTGGACATAACGACGAGCATGCATTTTGTCTAACGCGCAATTAATCAGGCCACGAGACCTATGCTTCAACACACAAAACTTCAACTCCACGACCCGATGCCACATGCTCTCGCAATCCAGTAAGTCAACCCGCCAACGACGCCCAGACCGCCCACGAACTGCAGGGCAAACCAGCCTCGGTCGTTCAGGTTCTCCTTCCATCTCAGTAGGCCCAGCGGGTCTTGAGCCATACCTCGGTACGTGAATGGATACTGCATGGAACGTTTCGTTGGACTGCTGGATCCGTCATAGGGGACAAGTCTTCCGTCCCTCAACTCCTCGCCCATTCTATCGACAAGCCATAACGCACGCTCGCCTTTTGCAAGGACCTCGAACCTTTCTCGCTCCCGCTGTAGGCTCCTCTGCAATTCTGCCGCCCAGTCGGCCAGCCGTATTTGGGCCAAATGTTCTTCCCGTTGAGTGTGATCTGCAATCATCGCCAAGGAGTGACTATTAGAAGGGTTTAGCGATATATCGGCCGGGTATGGAACTAGAATGCCGGAGTTGGAAAGGGAGAGTGGGGAGGTCAAGTTGGACGGATGCAATGATGACGGCGAGTTCGGGGAGCTGACGGGATGGCGTAAATGCCATGAGAGAAGTCTTTTTGCAGATGTGTGGCGAAGAAAAGCGATATTGTCCTTGTCGAACAATCTCTCAACAAGCAGCAAAAGCTCGGAGGGGATCAATGGTTGTATATATTCGGACGACATCAGTAGCGATGCATCCATGGTTTCCATATCCGGAGAGCTATGAGATGATATCGCAAAGGGCTGCTCGCCATCGTTGGACTTAGGCAGAGCGACCGTAGCTATCGATCTATCCTTTATTCCCGTATTGACATTGGTTTTGAGGTCAGCAAGTTCCTCTTGTGAGCAGAGGTCGGATCTTGCAATCAACGGGATAACATTGCTAAGCTCTGCAAGTTGTTTGATCTCGCTGAGGCCGGTTTGAAGTGTCTCTGTTCCAATGTCAGTCACTGCCAACCGATGAAAGCTTGTACGCACCTCTCGAGAGTAGATACAAGACTACGTCGACCTGGGATCCTCCCCAACCACTCAAAACCCCAATTAGATCGCTTTGCGTCGTGTTTTCGGACAAGGCAGATTTTTGAAGCTGATGATACGTGTAGCGCGATAGCTCATCTAATGATCCAGCTACGGAGTCGACAAAACAGATGTTACGTTCTAGAACCGAGTCACCCATACTCTTTCTCCTTTGGAATCCCTTCCCGTGATCAAGGTCTGACCACCATGGAGGATAGGGTTTTGTGCTGGCGTATATTTCGGTCGTGGTCGCAGACCCTGGATGCTTGGATGAGGGAACGCCAGCGGGAACCGGGTCAACATGCACAATGTCTTCGCAGACTTGTACCATGGACTTTATCAAGGAGGTCTTTCCCAACCCTGCTAGAAGTCAGTAGATATCACTTGTTTAGGCATAATCCCTTACCCTTTCCACCAGCGAGAAGTATCTTGATTCGACCTAGGTCCTTTCCTTTGGGAGTGAACGGCCGACGGCTGGGCATCTTAATGCTTGGCATGATAAGTTGAGGAGAGCTGCCTTGGGTTTCGTCAGGTGGATCTCCATCAGCATCCTCGGACACAATAGCCTGGCTGTCGCCGTCATCCGTTGTAGATGCGAGTTCAGCCTGCCGTACGGACTGAGCGGAACATGATTTCGGGCTGCTAGGCAACGAGTTATCACCGGGACTAGAAATGAATAAGGGCGTCAAAGGCTGCGAGAAAGTAGGTTCAACATTGCTCGAGGGAGACACGCTTGGTTTAGGAGGCGTCACTGATGGCGGTTCGGGGTCTGGAGACGTGTCCTGTCGGTCCATCTGGCATGCTCTCATCGTGCTTCCGAGGCTCGAAGCAGCGTCAGTTTCTTCTTTGCCATTTTCCGGTCTCCTTTCGCTTCCGGAAAATGCTCTAGTCCTGCGGCTGAGAAAGAAGGTCGTGGGTGCAGAGGAAGCCTCGGCGAAGGGCGGGATGTGGTCAACAAGCGAGTGTTTGCGAGGTCGTGAAATCGGCTCATTAACACCATCAGGTCGCATCTTCGTGGCAGTGGTGCACTGGTCAGCGACCGTGAGGTATGTGGTCGGTACTCTCAAGGAGGATAGTCGAGGTCGCCGCCCAGGCGCAGGATGATGTCGTGTTCCTGGGTGCCCCTCACCTTGATTGGCGGGGCGGACGGAGATAGGCAAGCTTCACCTCTATCACCTTCGATATGAAAGCAACCGTTTGAGACTCGTCATTCATTGATCACTAACTGCTCTGTTTCTGCTCATCGGTATTGATGTGGTATTTCAAAGTATGTAGACATCATGCCCAGGTCGAGATGTCATGAAGACGAAATCGTGCAAAAATACATATTCATGGCCTGCTATGCTCCTCGCCAAGAACCAGCTGAACTTTTCCAACCCCCAGGCAGAACATTGTACAAGCAAATAGAAAACCTGTGCGATTGGGGTATGATGCGCCAAACTCCAACGTAAATGTCTCTCAAACTGGCTGAGCCTGACTGCGTCCTTTCGGAGTAATATTGCCGCGACCACGGCCTTGAAAATTGCCACGGTTCGTATCCTTTTGATAATTGCCGCCCTGGCTCCCTTGACGACTCTGCATCATACCTCTGCCTCGCCCACCATTGGCTCCACCACGATTGTAGTTTTGATTGCCAAAAGCGCCAGGTCGTGGCCGACGTTCCTCAACATTGATCTGATCCGTGCCAATGGTGTGAGGGTTTGCGGCAACAGCAGCTTGGTACCCAGCAGGGTCGGCGAATTCGACGAATGCACAGTTCTAGAGAAGGTTAGATTCATCTATATTTCAAGTAACTATTCCATACCTTTGGACGAGACACGTCGAGGTATTTGAGCTCGCCAAATTTCTCCATCGTTACCCGCAGGAGGTGAGCGTCGATCTTTTCGTTCACATTCTTTATGTATGCCAAAGTGTTTTGATCATTTGTTTTTGGCTGTGGTCGGTTCTGCTTCTTGCCATGATCGGCCGTCTGCCATCCGCTGCCTGAAGAAGCTGGGCTGGGAATCGATTCAGCAGCGGCTGCTTGAGGAATTGCCTGCGTTGGCTTTGGCGCCTTCGGTTGAGTTGGAACAGCAGGAGGTGTAGAGGTCGAGGGTGGAGCTTTCGCGCCGACCATGTTAGCCCAAGTCTTCTTTGCTGGAGGAGCCTCTACAAGGGTAGGCGTAGTCGCTTTTTGAGGGCTCGGCTCGGGGGAGACCCGAGCAGGCGACGGCTCTGGTTCTGGTGGAATTTCGGCAGTGACAGCTGGTGGCTCCTCTACAGGCTCTAGAACTAGCTCCGGCTGCTGTTCCTCTGGAGCGCCGTTCAATGTCACGGGCTCGTCAAGTTGTTCGCCGACTTCCTCAAGTTTTGCATTAACAATCTCAGCAGCCTCTTCATTAGCCAACGACTCGTGGCTTTGTTTGGCGTGAGGGACCTCGATCTTCTCCTCTGGATGAGGTTGTTCTTGCTCAGGCTCGTCAATGTAGTCATTCAGGTAACGAAAGATATCATTCAAGACGAAATAGCCGTTTGGTTGTTCAGCAAGGACAAAGGTTTGGACAAACTTCCTATGCGGCTCGGATTTGTTCGAGAGCTCTCCAATCACTTGAACGACAATGTTGTTGAAGGAGGACTGGGAATCGACATTGAGGACGCGCACTTTGCAGTCTTGGAAGCCAAGGTCCTTGATCTTCTCGCTAATAGCCTGTGAATGTCAGTCCATGTATAGGCACAAGAGGCGATGTGCAAACCTTCTGACCAACTGAGGGAAGAATCTTTTCTGCCTCGTCTCCAGTCACGAGTTGTGATTTCTTGTTGTAGAAAAGGTGTATTTTCTCTGGGGACTTTGAAAGATTCGTATAGTATTGCTCGACGAAGTACCAGCCGATCTCTTGCGAATCAGCTTTCGGTTGAGAGGTTTGCTGGCCCACTAGAGGCGCAGGCTCTTTGAAGCTTCCATTCACTGTCACAGATTCAGCCATGGTGAGTGCAAACAGATGGAGGTTAAATAAGTAACTGGCGTTTGATCCTTTTGTCGATCAGGGAGTCAACAGCAGTAATCCATGTACGGGTGTAAGGTTAGACACGAGAGGTGAGATAGCAGGAGGAGCTGCTCGTCGGCGGAGATTTTTGGAAATTGATTTGACGCCTTGGCAAAAACCGATCACTAACGCTCTTTTTGGGAATAGTGCCGCTGGGACTACACAAAACATACAGTTCCTAGCACAGGAACGATCTCTGGTCTGATCGATACGCAACAAAAGCTCGACTCGGCAGCGAAGAGCTCCTCGCAGCCTGATCCCGAGGACAGTGAATGGAATTGCCGTTCTGCAAGAGCGGTCGTCGACCTGCGTTAAGGAAATTTCGGCCTGACTCTCAGTAAATCAAGATGCCTCTCACTCATTTACATTATCCTTCTGAAAAATCTGCTAATCTCAGATCGTTTCTGTGCCAACTGATGAAATGCAACATGGGTTTGCCACTCAATCTTGGGAATTGGAAAGCATTCTTCTCCTTGATCTCCCGACTCACGGAAATCCTTTCTCCTCCAACATCCCTATATTACTAGATCACTGAACTGCCGGCATGTGAAGGGTCGTGTCAAATATGCACTCGGCCCGCACGATTCTTAGAAGTTTATTGGCGTGCGGTCGAGGAGACGCAGTCTAATGCAACCAGAAACTTGTGACTCTTTCCAATATGAGGTTATCCATCAGTGCTGGAAAATGTAGCCTCGCTAACTTCCAAATTTGATACTATACAGGCTTTTGACCTCGAACAAAATGCCAAAAAGTGTAGATATGATTTTTGGGATTGCGAAAGTCGTTCCTCACACCTTGCATCAGAGTCTTCGTATCCTCCAAGCTCCAGTTCAGCACAGTCGTGAAAAGCTGCAATCCGATAGCTTCAATGCTATCAAGCGCTTGCACAAACTGGAATCTGCCGACCTCCTTCAATCCTTTGTCTCTTGGCCAAGGTCCGATTGGTACTTTATACAGGTCGTCCTGAACATTTGAAAATCCCGCTTTCTGCATGAACTCTTTCTGGCGCTGGGGTGTATCCAATGGTTTACCGAAGGAGTGTGAAGCTTGATTCAGCGCATCGGTGAAAGCTTTGACGTTGGTGGCGCGGGCCATGGAATCGTCATCGCTCGTGCAGACATATTCATATTCCTGCATTTCAATCCAACCTCCTGGTTTCAAATTTCGCATCACCTGTGCGTAGAGGTGATCCCAGTCCTTTACGCTTCCTGCCATTCCACGACCGTGGATGAAGTCGAATTGATTGTTGAACTCCCAGTCCTGCTCAATGTCATCTACTACAAATCTGACATTCGGAGGAACCCAGGCAGGTTGAATTGGTGAGAGATCTGTCCCAATGATCTGGGCATCGGGAAATTCATCGGCCACAGCAATGGCCCAGTTGCCGGTGCCGGTACCCCAATCGAGGACGTGTTTTGGGTTTTCAATCGGCGACACGAACAACTTACCATTTCCGAGAAGCATCCAGATGTGATGTAGCAGGTCCAATCTGTCTTGTTCCCTATCGTCATTTGGCATTACGTATTCGCCTTCCCGGTAAGAGTGGTAGCTGATTCGTCAGCAAAATCGATTGTGATCGCAGGGAGACATACCGTCGACCATTATGATACCTGTAGTCGAAAACGGAGGAGGCAATCGATGTCGTGATACTGGACCCGTCGGCGCCAAAGGAAGGGTCGCTCTCGTATGAGCCCGAGGAATCAGGCTCCAGGGCGGTTGAAGGGTCGGCGGGGCCGGAGACCACCGCCGGCTGCTCACCATGTTCAGTAACAGCCGCCATAATCAGCCCAGGTACGAAGTCTAAAGATTGCTGCACCCAGATGGTGTTATGCGCAGATGTCGGGATTGAGACAATGGTACTTTAGGTCCCGTATGATATTACAAAGACGTGATGCCAGACCACGTCTCGTGCGAGTTGAGTGCGATACACGTAATTTGTGCAGAAAAGAGCGGCTCAAAGACAATGATGAGGGGCAGCGCTTCGGGCCGCTGCCACGTGCCAGGGACAATTGCGGGACTGGCTTTAATTCGTCAAATCGTGTAGATAGTTACAAACGAGGGTACAGACCACAATATTTTTTCATATATTTTACAACAATTTGTTTTTAATAGTGGGTGACCCGTTTCATTCAAACTTAATTACTCCAAAGGTAGCTTCATGTTTCGTTTACCAACACTTCCTCGGCAACGGCATGGCACAACTCTACCTTAATCCCCGCTCCGGTCAACACATGTATCCAAAGCCTCTGCGTGTCGCTCAAGCGATCAGTCTCACTTTTGACCTCTACGAACATGACCTCCTTATTCCGCAAATGCCATAGGAAGAGGTCCGGGATCCCACCGCCACGCTGCTGATATTCTTGAGCCATGACCTTGCATACTGTTGCCAGAGACTCGCCATTGAAGCATTCCACGATCTGCAGAAGGTCGGCGAGCTCAAAGTCCCAGTCTAGACCTACACAGCAGGTGCGGTCTTCTGAGTGCCGCGCATGTATATCCAAGATGATTCGTGCAGCGGCCCCATTCGATATCTCCATAAGACGGTGATTGATCTCCGAGGCTCGACAAGGGTAGAATGAATCAGTGAAGAGGTCTAAGGGACAAGTCTGATATTCCGTCTGGAAGACATTCGGGACATATGCAAACAGGACATCGTAGAAAAGATAGCCGAAAAGGGTCCGCACGACGCCGCCTTCACAGTGGTAGCCCTTCCATCCATGGTCGCGATACCAGCTTAAACACATAGCTTCAACCGAGCATTCGCCGCCACCTTCGCGCGTGTCCACCCATATTGTTCTGGTACCGCGCCTAGACATCGCTCCTACTTCGCTACCCCGACGGTTTCCGGGACGTGAGAGAGTCTCTTCCTTCTCGATGCGGGTACCCTTGATAGTCCGCTCACATGGTTTAACAAGGGTTATAAAGCCAAAGTCATGCTGCTCTCGCAATGGGATCTTTAGTGCCCTCTCCAGCTTTCTCGTCCTTTTTTGCAAATCGTAATGGTAAATGAGATGGCAGTCCCTGTCTTCAAGACCGTCCTCACATGTCCGCAAGGCGACTCTCTTCCAGTACTTCTTTTGAGCGTCATCGCTACGACCTTCGCTTGGCGTCAAGGCGTGCAAATAATGCTCTTCAAGCAAAGCTTTACGCTGATACCATGCTCCTCGTCTGGCATGATGGAACAGTCCTTGATCCAAAAGCTCGGTGAGAATCTCATGTTCCCGTTTATGCTCCTTGAAGCGGCCAAGCGGGTAAAGTCCCTTGTGAACGATTCGGGTGTATACCCAAGCGGGGCTGAATCGACGAAGATACGCACCTTCACCGCTTTCGTACACCCGTTCCTCCTTTCGCTGCTCCTCTTCTAAAAGAACTTTCCAGCGCGGGTAGACCTCTTCCATGATATCTTTGACCCGCTCAAGTTCCGCTTTGCCAGGAGTCCCGTTGAATTCCAGGATATTATCCACCTTGAACTGAACCCGTAGAGCAGCTTCAAACTCAAGCAGCAGAGCTCGAGACGGAAATATAGTGCTTGATCGACTAACCACATACGTCGGAAAGTTACGACGCGAAATCTTGGCAAGAATGATCGTCGTGAAAGATTTATCAGTCCATTCTGTGCTTCGATAGAATACCAGATGTACTCTTTCAAAGAGCTTCGCAGGAGCGAGAGATAGTCGAATACACTTGCCTGTGTGATCAAGTATTTTGCGGGTAAAATGAGCATTCCTATTGCTTGTGTCTCCTCCTTCCGGACCATGGTCAGAAGGAGGTGTCGGTATGTCTTCAGATGTCGCAGATTCTTCCGTATCTGAACGTTTTAGACCTCCGAAACTCAAGCCAGTCTGTTTCCCGCTAGTGGCTCGCAAGGCACACAAAAGATCTCCCTTGGTCTTGCCTCGGACCCTTGCATCTTTGGCAATATTTTTGAGTTCGTCTAGCAACAACAAGCTGCTCGCTTCTTCCAGACTTGTGATCTCCTGCTCTGAGCATTGTGCAAATTGGAAGGTATCTCTCAACTCAGTGCCTGAAGGTACCTCGGCTTCACCTGGCGTTTCAATTTTCGCTTCTGTCGGGCATGGAAGCTCTCGATCAAGCAGCAGAGCGGCAATAGCCGAATCCATGTCGGCTACGTCCGAATGATACCCAAGGCGATTGATACGGTGCCAAGCGCTGGTTTTACGGAGGAAAAGACGAACGTACAAGTATTGAGCCTCGTAGCTTAGATTTTTCCAGTAATTAAACACAGCGAGTTCTGCCTCGTTGAAGAGGTGAGCCTCGTCTTCCAGTACAGTTTTGAGCGCAAGATTGAACGCGTCAACATAGATTGAACTCCGACCTTTCCGCCAAGTCCCATTTTTCATTCGATCAGGTAATCTCTCACTTTCTCTTTCATGCGCGTAATGCGCTTCGTACGCCTCGATGGCTTCCTGATCCGTCCTCACAGGAGGAAGAACAGTTTCAAGTTCCGTCTGGCTGCCAGGTCCCACGTCCAAATCGTCTTCCTCTTCAGAGTCCGGGACCTCATCTCTTGGGAAGCGCTTCACCTGGCATGATTCCAAGTTATGCAAGCTTTCGTCATCCTCGGAATTTGAGCCGCTGGGACTATCAGCACTGTCACTTCGCTTGATACGCTTCGTAGGTGGAGTCGGGAAATCGGACTCTGTGTAGAAATTTGTAGATAGTGGATGGGGGACCTTCTGCCCAAGCATGATGTTTCTTACAGGCATGAAAATGTGCTTGGGTTGACAGGAGGCGACTCGGATGCGTTGACAGATACAAAATGCGCTGAATGGTTGCTGAAGCTCGAGTCTGCCTGTTCGACGTCATCACCCCAATCGGATCGCGTGTCGCGTGCCGCGCGCGTAGTCACGGGACGTAAAATCTGTGTGCTGCTCCCGCACTTCTCGTCCGACCGGTTTTGGGGCCGTGATAGATCGTACTCGCGATATTCAATCGTTACCAAGAACACATCATATTCGTAACGTATACTCGAAGCACGGCAACTCAAAAATGGCACCGCTAATCTATGCCCATTTCACAATGCTCTATGCGATTTTCCGTATCCCAGTGTCAATCCATATAAAACTTTCTAAAACGCGTACTACATTGTACAGTAGTCTTTTTCAGAACCAATGCGCACGTCATATTTCTTATCTCCCAATTCGAATGCTTTTTGGCTTGCATCGAGATCGTTAGGAACGTCTCACCGGGTGTCCTTAGAATAAGGAAGGCCTAGCCAACTCCGTCCATGTGGAACGCGAATGCGGCCGAAGTTTTCGTCGAGGTCAAGGATGATTTTCAGCGCATTCCTTGATCGAAGGTATGGCAACGGTGCATTCGCCTCTCTTAGGCCTACGCCGGGCTCAACTCGGCCGGTCAGATTCTTCTGCAGCTCTGCCTCAGCGCTTCCTGGCATAGGTAGCAACTTGCTAAGCACCTCATAGGCCGCAAGCGTAAACCCAAATTGTGGCGAGGATCTCAGGATTCGAGCGGGTCCTCCTTTGAAGAAGGCTTTGAAACCTTCTTCTCTGTAGACCTTCCTCGCACAATCCACAAGGCCGTTGTACGTCTGTTCCCCCTTCCGAGCTTCGACTTGTAGCCTTGTTTTGATAACGTCACAAGGTGTGGTCAGATAAGCTGCTGGCATGCCTGCTATAGCCCCTGCCGTAAGAAGCTGAATGACCCCGAGTCGTTTTTGCGGGCCTTCTCCAAACAAGCCCGATTTCAGATGGGCATAGGTTGGGAAATAGATGGCCGAGAATGGGATATCGCGAAGGAGGCAGGCCGAAGCTCCTTTATAAAGCCCAACAATACCGAGATTGCGGATGATCCAGGCAGCGGATCGACGAGGGACGGCGTCTGACCTCTTTGACAGCTCACCTTGTACTTGAAGACGGATTTTGACGATTTCAAGGGGATTCGTAAAGATCTGATGAAAGACGGTCAGCAGTGCCGCGTAGGCAAAGTTTTCATCAATCTTACCACTTGACAGCCACCAGCCGTACCACCAGCAAGGATCTCGTGCGGAACTTTGATGCGACCAGTGTCCTTGTCTGTACAAGCCCCCCTCACCAGGTCGTTGACGGTGAGCTTGATAGCCTTCTCCGGAGCAACGCCTAGAAGCTGGGGGATCACACCAGAATAAAGGCCTCTAAAGCCCTCATTCTTAATCACTTTCCGCGCACAGTCGATGCTGTTCACATAGAGCCTTTCGCCCACTCGAGATGATCGCTGGTTCTGCATGCGGGTCTTGACTAGGTCGATAGGATAGACCATGAAGGCTCCAAATGCACCAGCAATGCTGCCTAGGGCAAAGTGATGGGCAGACTCAAGTGCGCCGTGCAGGAATCTCTTCGTTGACGAGACAGCTATCTGTGCAGTCTCCGCAGCGGCACCTAACTGATCACCGGCAGTCTGCCAGCTTGCATCGAGGACCTTCGCGAAGTCGGTGAGACCTAATCTCCCAGAAGGCGCGTCTAGACTCGCGAAGTGAAAGAGGATGTCTGCTTCCATTGGGGTGTAGTTAGAGAACCGCGTGATTCTTGCGGCTTCGTTGAGAAAATCGGTCCGTGTGATTTTCCCGTCATCGGATTTCGAGGTAGCATTGCGAATTATGAGATCCACTAGATCCATTTCGCGTATGACATTTTGAAAAGCTCGAACATTTGCATACGAGATTTTGCTCCCTGCCGAAATGTTGCAGAGGGTTGGAAGGTTCTCCAGTAGATGGTCAGAGAGTTTATGCCTTGCAACCTCTAAAATGATGCGCTGGAAGTCCTCGGGCTCGATGTAACCGTCTCCATCTTTGTCAAACTTCTGGAATGCTTGTCGTATCCTCTCACCCTGTAGACCTCGAAGCATCTGAGCGAATTGCGGATATGTCATGTCATGTCTCCTCTTCTTTCCACCAATGTATAGTGATGCCCATTCAGACTCCCAGTCGAACGGTATCGATTCAGCGCCTTTGTTCATAGCGTAGAGTTTGAGGAAGTTCTCGTACTTGATGATCCCTGTCCCTTCTTGATCGAACAAACGAAATGCTATTTCGTACTCGGCATCCGGTTTCGCCAGCAAATGCTCGAAGGTCGCCCAGTCATGTAGAGTGATTCTCCCTTTGTTGCGGCGATCAGCAACTTGGAACAGGATAGCGTACTGATCGCGTTTAATTTTGTGCTGCGGGAGAACGAGGTGTCAGCAATCAATATAGTTGGCAACAACGCTACCTGCGCGCAACATACGTAGTCTTCGCCCTCGGGAGCTATCGCGTTGACGAAATCTTCTTCCTCCATGTACAACTCTCCTTTGTCGTCCTTCTTGGCATGTTGCAGAAAATTTGTTCGGACCTGCTGCGACAACTCCGGCTCTTGCGATGTGCCCAGCAGGGACTCTTTAACAGCATCTTTCACCGTGGCCATGACGTTTCGAAGCTAAAAAAAAGTAGTGAGAAGCCAGCAGAGTAACAGAGCAAGTTGTGGTTGAGGGTCTCGCGTCCTGCTGGGGATTCTGCAGATCGTGTCGCGAGCCAGATTATTTGTTGGGGAAAACTGGACCAAAATTCGTCGGTGTCAGCTCGAGACTCCTCAATTGGCAGGCCCAGACTTCGTCGCCGCTGATATTAAGCGTCGTCCGCATCAGGAAGCATGTTGACAAGCAGCATCGTGGGGATCATCATACGTTGCTCCAAAATTTCTGTCGTGCAACTGCCACAACTTTTTGTCCCATGGTGTCAAAGCTCCAAACCTAAAAGTTTCCCTTTCTCAGGGACCGGGCAGCTCGGTGTGGCAGGTTTTCCGAAAGCCATTTTTAGCCCCAAACACATCCCTGCCGCTTGGACTCGGCCGACGCTCCCTACACAACAAAACGATGTTGACTACCTCTACAAAGACATTGCACCGCCACCATATACTTAGCAATCTTTAGATCATTATATCGTATACATTGTAGGTATATCGTCTATCGCCGAAGATCCGTTCGGTTTCCTCCCCGGCCCGTGGTATCCTTCCAAAGATGCTTTTCGGCTAATGTTGTACAAGAAAAGAGGCTCGTCATGTCCGTCCATGTAAATGCAGCAGCGCGACCACTCAGTTCCTCGTGCCCAGCGTGGATCAGAATAAAGGTTCCCGAATACTTGGTACTCAAGAATACGAATCGAATCGAATCGAATTAGATTCGCGGCGGCGGCGGCGGAGGATGATGCAAGATCTGCGCCCAGCCTGGCATTTGTCCACCGCTCGACCTGCGCGACGCCGCCTCTCCCGCCATTCCTCCGAGGCCACTATCATCATGTGGGTCATTCTCGTCATTGGGCGGAGTAAAATGCTGCTCGTGTCTGCTCGCATACCTCGTTTGACCTCTGTTGCTCCGACGGGGATTTGCCGCCAGATTGTGCAGGTTTCTAATCCCCTGCCCCATACACTGCCATACGTTAGCCAGATGGAAATGTCACTGTCAGAACAAGCTGACCTCCTTCTCAACATGCTCCCATTTCTCCCCGGTTCGCTCGGCGAGCGGCCTCCAGATCTCCTCGCGAAGCTCACGGTAGCCCATTGCCAGCTTTTCGAGACGGTGATCGTCCCATTGCTCAGCTTTGTGCTTTGACTGCAGGCGTTCGAAACGCTTCCGACATGCGTTCGCGCTCTTGGTAGGGAAGTGCTTTTCGTGGATTTGAGTCCACCCAGCACCACTCCGCCGCGCTTGCACGAGGATCTCGTCCTCCGCTGGATTCCACGGTCCGGTCGATGTAGGCTGCGAGGGCGTGATAGGAGTCTGCATTGACGCCATGGTCTGAGGGTGGTGGTTATTAGGTATCGGAATCAGATGAAGAGCGGGTGGATGTTGATAAGCGGGGGTCGACCAAGAGGGACCATGGGCCATCGGCATGTATTGCGCAACTTGCGCCATGTTTATATTGGAGGCTAGGTATGGAGCTGATCGCCTGTTTGCTCTGTCTGCGGGCGCTTTTGGCATAGCCACTTGGGTCGGGGAAAAAGGCACAGGCCTGAATACGGCCACGAACTTGCCGGGGAATAACGAGTGGAACGTGATGCGACCCCCAGGGTCGGATCTAAAACCAAAGAAAGAATATGTACCAATTAGGATTAGTGAAACGTATGATTAGATGAGGCTGAGAACTCGAGTGCAGGTTTGATGCTTGGTAAGACAGAGGGGCGGAAACGAGCGTATGGACTTGGGAAACTTGATCATGACGAGGGCTTCTCTGCGTAGTGCTTTATACCACGAGGCCTGCCAGCATCTTACATAGATAGAATGAAACACGCGGGCGTCAACGACAATAGCATGAGACGCGGCAGCTGCACACGTCTCTGACGATCTTCAGCGCGGCTGTTGACACCAAGTTACCTGATATGGCTGTTTCATGTCCTGCCGGAGGTGGTGCCGGCAGAGGGACGGCGGGGCGCATGCATTGGCCTGAAGAGTGACCTCATGTTTCAAGTCACGCCATGTCCCCAGCACGACCGGGGAGCTTGCGCAGAGGCGGATTAGTGTCAAGCAGAAACATCTTATTTTAGAGGGATGAGGATGATAAGAAAGGAACGGACCGGCGGCTGAGAAAGGCTTTTGGAGGGGCGGCTACTTGGAGCCTCAACGGTCGTGACCCGCCCGCGCCGGGGTCTTGCTGGCTTCGATGGGGGCCGTTTTCCGTGGCGGAGCGGACCACGGGCCTTTTTGAAGCAGCCAAAGCCCACTCAGGTAGGAACACAGGATCTTGCCTGCCGAACACCTAACGTTGGTCTGAGGGAATGCAGCGCGTTGGCTGACTGATACAACTGCAGAGATGCGCAGTCTTTGGGGGTGGCAGGCGACAGTAGAGAGGAAAGGGGAGAAAGGGAGGGGCTATTTTGGGTCTCCGCTTCCCTGGTCGTTTAGCGTTCGACGACAACAACAACGAGCAGCGTGCACCCGACCAGGAAGATGGAAGCTTTCCTACTGGGCAGGCGAGTCTATGTTTGTCGCGTTCAAAGAAGAGATCGAGGGCAAGAACACCGGGTCGCGAGAGAGGCCGGCGGCTGAGAAAGGACAGAGAGCATCGCTCGCAGACTGACGCGCACTCGGCTCCCGAAATAGATCGCCCTTGGCAGCTGCTTAGCGCCCACTCCACCCGGAGTTTTCGCTCGCCGCCTCTCACTGGCCGACGCAGCGATACGGGAGCCCAGAACATCCACCAGCGCAGGCCCCGAAAATCACTGCCCTGGGCCGACGGCAACGTGGTTCTGGAACGAACACCTCCTTTTGCGGCACAGCCGCAGCAAACACATGATTTGATCCGCTGCACGAGAAGCGCTGGACTACATATCTCTCCCTACCCGCCTTGCTGTGCCGCGAAGGGCTGGTCGAGATGTGCAAAATAGCTTCAGCAGTCCCTCGATCTAGACACCGACGGCGAGAATTGCACCTACCGGGTCAGCGCACACAGGATTGGCACTCAGCCCCAACCTCTTTGACTCGGTGTCCAATTCCCTACAGCCTGCTTGCCTGTCACTGTCTTGCCCCAAATAGAGACTGTGTCCTTGAATTTTTGGGCTTAGCCTCGACTTCTCCGAGCCTCTTCCTCACGAATCTGCTTTTTTACGGCGGCGACGGAGCTTGGTGGCTGCGGACATTTCGATATTGGTGTTAACCCTTCAAGACGGCTGATTGCTGGTGCTAATCACGTGTTGGCGCGAAGCCGACGTAGGCCCAATAAGGAGACAGGACCTAAATCCAATAGCCCCTGGAATAAGAGGGCCCCCAGGCTGTTCAAGGCCATGGCTAGTTGTAGGCTATGATCTGCATGCATCTTACACGACGACCAAGATTCTACGTCTAAATGAGCTTTTCAGGAGGGAACAACGGTATGATACTATGATGGGAACAAATATAGCTCTGTACGGTCTCGTCTAAGGAGTCCTTCATAGGCATAACCTAAATCCGATATATCATACACTTGCAAGAACCTCCAGTTTCCAAATGTGGACCGCTGTAGTCTGCCGAAGAAAAGTAGTCTCTCGTAACATCGTTGCTACATATCCCGAAGCCCTCGACAAGGAAGCGGGCTCACGTGCCTCGACGGCGAAAAGGGTGCAGAGCCGTGCCCTGGTGTAAAATTCCATCCATCCATATCACCATCTTTTATTCACCTGGCCTTCCATCGACGTTCCTCGCGTGACATCTTGACGTAGTCACCGTAGTAGTCCTCCGTTCGTTCAATTGGAGTAACACAGTAGACAGTCGGCTCAGAGCTGAATTTGGCTCGCTTGCCCACAGAGCTCGGCGACGCATTCTTTTTCAGAATGCTCTTGGCGCTGCTCGAGTTGGTGTAGGCAAAGGTTGGCTGTTGCAAGGTAGAATAACCCCGTTGATTGAGACGGGTATTGCGAGCAGTGGGGCTGGTGGGAGTGGGAGAGATGGGGGTCCGAGGCAGTGCGGCTGGGGAGGGTAGAGAGAGCGAAGGCCGGCTTGACTTGGTGGCAGCTGTGGAGATGCTGAGAGACAGCTTAGGCTTAGCTGATCGCGCTGCGAGCATGTTGGCAGTGTGGGAGGAAGTAAGAAGGTTCCTGGATTGACTTTGAGCTGTGATAGAGTCGGAGCTTTATTATTGAAGCTTCTCGTCTTGATCAACAAGAGAGAGGTAAGGAGGTTATGATTAATGACGGTCAAGGCAACAGCAGCGAGGTACAAGAGTGGATTGATTGGACCAGCCAAACGCAGGAGGGAATGGAAATAGCAACGACGGAAATAGAAGCAATGAAAGATATGTCAAACAGACACTGTAGGAAAGGAAGAGATCTGAATTCATGCGAGAGGAGATGGGCGGCTATATAGTCGCTCGACCTCATCTGCGTCCGCAGAGAAAGGGAGAGCGGGATAGGAGGGGTCGGCGAGGGGAGGAGAGCTGCGGCCAATGACCGGGCTCAGGCTGTAAGCGCTGGGACGTCTTCCGTATCACAGGCCGCATCCCGACCGGCGATCCCTCCAATCGCTCGACCAACCACCCCTCCCCGTCGCCTCTCCCCTGGTCTCAGAGTAACGGCTTCCAGCCTCGACTACTGCATGGCTCACGCCTAGTCAAATGTGATCAGTCTGCTGGTTTGCTACCTCTTCCGACAGATGGCTGTTGGGAACTTGACATCCCTTCGCCATGCAGAGTGACCCTGCAAGCTAAGATATGTGACAACTTAACGCAGACAAGATGGGTGTCACTAGTCGGCCACATGCCACTGGACATCCCACTCTGCAGCTTCTACCAATTGCTTGATTGGGTGCAGTTGCTACTCGCTACTCAGGATCCTACGTCGTGGAGAATTGGACATGCCGACCTCTACACATGCCTGGGTCACAAGTGGCCTGCAATATTTCTCAGCGCATCACGCACCTGCACTGTGACCTGCAGCATCAAGGCACATCCAGAGGCCGAGCTCAATCTAGAGTGTGAATTGGATTTTGACCAGTGTGACCGTCCGCCGTTGGATCTCGCCCTGTTCCCGATTCAGCGAGACAGGCGTCATGGCCGGGGGCCAAATGGTTAAGGGGGGGGTTGCCAAGACTTTGCCGTTTGGTGTGGTTGCAAAGGAGTCGGACAGCTCTTGTCGGCTGAGGTCCAGCCGTTGAAGGCACAAACAATGTGGTTATTCAATGATACACAGACTGGTGGAGCCGACTCTGACATGGTGAAGTCACGGCAATAAGTTTGAAAGACCCGATTTCCCTAGTTGAGACCGTCAAAGCTTGGAAAGAGCACTCACCTTTTAAGGTGTAACTAATTGCGCAGCGGTCGTCTAGAAGCCATAAATGCTAGCCGTACCGAATCAATATCATCGCACGGAATTTTTGACATCACAATGGAATTGCGGAAGTCACAGGGAGTCGTTCGTAGATTTTGACCATTAGAGGCAGTGACAAAAGAAAAATTCGTGACCGAGCAACGATGTGAACGCTTTCCACTAAGCGTAACTTGAGAAGCCTGGTCGAGGTTGTTGAGAGGGATCGCTCACTCCGAATACCTTTTGAATGAACTTTGCAAATGTCAGTGGCGAAGTGATTCTCTTTCATGCCGCCGTCTTGCATCGGGCAATATTGCAGCAGTGATAAGGGCATCCACACGGCTACAGGCGTATACGGGCGAATTAAGGAACGTCGAAGACAGATACGTTGACGCAGGAATGGCAATGTGTCCACCACGTGGTCGTTACTTTAATGGCCGGAATGGCGAGGATGACTATCGACAATGATGCACGATTGATTGATTTGATTCAGACAAGGTCGAACCATATCCCACGGTTACCGCAGGAAAATTGTGATGCCGTTCATCATATGATTCCATCGGAAACGACATTCTGAAATACAACGGTGACGAAATTGAATCCAGCAGTCCCAGAGCATGCTGCAGATCGACTTTTGGACTCAAGAAACTGGTGGCGACAGGCTGTTCGCTGCCATTATGAGCTGACGTCGGCCTGAGAAGAGACTGCATCATGGAAAATACAAGACTGTAATGGTAGAAAGGTGCAAGACGCCGCAAAGAGGATATGAAGGACGACATCATACGATCCATTGGCGGCAAAGCACGGATGGCAGTTTGGAACCGAGTCTTCCGCTTTTCTACCTGGCCCCGTATCGCTCTTCACGGTTTTCATAGTCTCGACCGCCAGCATAGGAGTCTCGGTTTTCATCGCCGCGCCCGCTATAGCTGCGGTCGTCGTACCTGCCGTAGTAACCTCCGCCGCCGCCACCGCCGCGACGGTCATCGCCACGACCACTGTAACGGTCATCCCGGCCGGCGTAGCGGTCGATACCACGAGAGCCGTAGTCGTCACGATATTCACGTCTACCGCCATAGTCACGACGGTCATACGAATCATATCTGGAGCCGCCGCGATAGCCTCCGTCATCATATCGACGGCCACCATAGCCCCCGCGGCGATCGTCATAGCGGTCGAAACGACCACCCCGGCCTCGAAAGTCGCCTAGTTTTGTTAGCAGTCAGCCTTGAAGGCCATTGTGAGATCCTACCTCGTTTGGGGGGACCAAAGTACTTTCCCGGCGTTGGTGTGCGAGGGCGGGAACGCCGAGCCTTCTCAATGCTAAAGGTACGACCTTCAATGACTTCCCCTTGTAACCCTTCTTTTGCCGCATCGGCTTCGGTTGAAGTGGCCATGTTCACGAAACCGAAGCCACGAGATTCTTGAGTGTGAGGATCTTTCATGATGGAACAGTTCTCAACTGCGCCGTACTTTTCAAAAAGACGTGAAACATCGCTCTCTGAAAGACGCGGGTGTATGCCGGTGACGAAGAGATTCGACCCAGAGTTGACGGCGCCTTCTTCTTCATCTTGAATGTCTTTCATCCGGGTATCGACGGGGGGCCCGCTACACGATGTGTTAACTCTCGGGGAATAGGGATGCGTACGGAAAAGGACTTACCGGGTGTCACGAGCAGCAGGGGAGCGGCTGCGGTTGCGATCGCCACGCGATTCTCGAGGAGAAGCAGAACGGTCACGGGCATAGGCACGATCGTCTAATTTGTGGATGGTTAAGCGATGTCAAGACCGTACAGTAGATAGGCTTGCCTTCATAGCGACCATTGTTTTCTTCGTAATCAGCCATCACAGTAGGAGGTGACGGATCCAGGAGATAAGGAGGAAAACAACTGGATAAGATCAGATGGCCTCGAAGATACAGACGAGCACGTTCAGCTGTGATGAAGTGAGGATAGAGCAATAATTGTATGTTTTTGATGTTGTAGCGTACGGCGTAAAAGGAATGGCAAAATTATTTCAAAGGCAGCCGCAAACGGTCAAGCTTTGCGATCACGTGATTAGTCGCCAAGCCAAACCCGTGCTCTAACCAAAGCCGGCATTACAGTGGCGTGAGTGGCTCCTAGCAAAAACGCAGCGCTAGAACATAGAAGCATGGAAATGAGATGACTCTCCCTCTCCTCTCTGGCTGGATATCTTGTTCAACATGCTCTGGGCATGGAGTCGAGGGAGCCTCATACTAGCGCACATTTACGACAGAGTAACTTACAACATAAAATCTTCGTCGACGTAGCGAATGAATGCACCGTTCCAAGATTTTGACCACTTGTCTCATACGTGTATGAGTTGGCAATTTGCTAAGACCAAGACCAGGAACAAAAAGCATTCGACAGCACTCCAACAAGTTGAATAACTGGAAAAATACGATTGCCCGGGAAGACCCGGTGCACAAGTCCTCTGGTAAGCCATGCTCCATCGCTATGCATGCAATATCAACAACAGCAACCATGAATACCCATTCCTTGAAACCAATGCCGGTCCAAAAACTAATGCACAAATAAGACATCCATCCTGTATCGAGCCCAAGGTCTATCGAAACTACTTATAGCCTCGGTATCTTTTGCGATTCTTGCTAGCCTTCTTCCGGTTCGGAGACTCATTAGGGGCCGTCTCCGAAATAGCCTCAGCAGATTCGTCTACATCAATGGTCTCGTTAGCAAAATCTCCGCCTCCAAGATCTTGCAACTCTTCATCGCCCATTTCACTCAGCTCTTCACTCATGTCTCGAACCAATTCTCGGCCGGTCCACTTCTCTTCGTGTAGGGTGAGACCGTCAGGATCAAACGCCGATGCCCACCAAGGTACGCCGCCGTGGCCAATATGATAGACCTGTCTGCCTTGCATGCTCAATGGCGGCGTAGGTGGATCAGGAACCACCACAGATTTTCGTACTGTAGCACTGGCGCCATTCTCGGGATCCTTCTTGACGCCATCAGTTGATGCAGGAGGTGTGTTAGTGTTAAGGATCTTTGCCGTGTCGGCGGCAAGCTCCTGGTTCAGTTGTAGCACGGAATCACCTTCAATGAGGTCTTTATCGACGTCGCGTACATTTTGATCTTGCTCTTGCAGTGTCTGGTCAACGACAGCAGTGACTGGTGTGTCATTCATCATGTCAACATGCGTAGTAGCATCGTGGGAGCCTTCTTTGCTTGAGGAATCTTGCCCGTGCCTTGTGGAAGCCGCTGAGTCATGGTGCACAGTTCCCCCGACATCTGCCATGGACATTCTCCGGGAGAATGCCTCCTGAACGCTTTCGGGTTCGCTCAGGCGATCATAAGGCTTTGCAAAGATATCAAGCTGCATGCGAGTAGCCGTCTCTATGAGCGGTATCATAGCAGTAACGACTTTCTTTGCGAGCCGTCGCTTTGGTCTAGAAACATCCTGCAAGCTAGACACGTTTTGGAGAAAGTCTCGACCAGTCGCAGCTTCGATTCGAAATTCCGTGCTGATGAAGGATAGAACCTTTGCCCAATATCTTTCCACAGAGTCAATTTCGAAATTCAAGGCAGCTTCAGTCAAGCCGTCCAGCCCTTTTCGAATCGTGAGGAAGCCTTCAGGGTCTTCGTTCTTACAATCTTTGTCATGTCTAAACCAAGATCAGTCTGAATTCGCATGCCCAGCCTAAAGAGCTTACCTAAAGAGCTTTTTTAAATTCTCATGGACGGGCTGAAGAATGTCTGCGAGTTGATGGTGCAGCACGATGTTCAGCCTTTGTGCCATACCTGCTTCCTCAGCAAGACATGCTTCTCGATCTCTAACAAATGTCCCAAGATCCCGAAGCGCATCTAGATTTCCCGCCACGATGGAGGTAAAATCCACTCGATCCTCTAGCTGTAGTCGACCAGCTGCGCCCATAGCGACGTAATCTCGTCTGGCAACTTCCAGAGAGGGGAATTGCTCCATCAAAGAAGTATTGTGGCGCCTAATCAATGGTGCATTGCCACGAGCTTCGCGTTTGCAGGTCCAATACGCACAACAGTCTCCGACAAAATTGTCTTCATATTCCTCTTCACCAAATTTGATGCCGAATGCAGTTACAGCCCGGTGGTTCTCTATTCTCCTCAATAGCAAGTTAGGGATATGATCTGCGCCGTACGCCGTCTTGGGAATGCACTGAGGGGCCTTGCTGCGGTCGTTGTGATCAAGAACTACGATCGCTTGGTTGTTGGAAGCTGATATTTGAGGGGTAGACGACAAAACATTCTTCCAGTCCACATTCTTCATTGTTTCGCGATAATACTTCTTGGCGGCAGAAAATGTAGCATCAACGTCATGAGTAGCTCTCCAGGTCTTAGAGCCATGTTTATGACAGTATCCACGAGATTGGTCGCTATCGCTAACTAGCGTTTCGGAACCTGAGTTGGAGTTCATGGGAGTAGAATATAGGCCAGCTCGCCGTGCGCAGGTAATGTGAAATGCAGTAAAACAACCCATTTGCTGGCATTGAACAGGTGCACCCATCTTCTGCTGGCATATATAACACTGTAGGTTAAGTCGGTCTCTTGGCAACTTTTCGACATCGTTGATCGGCTCGATAACGGTGGTGTTGCCAATGCTGATCTCTGGGACCCAAAGAGCGCAAAGGACATGAGCCCATTTTCCAGGGATACTCGTGGTTTTGAAAGCGCCGTCGGTGTTTGGGCACAAGACACAGTTCACAGAAGTGTTTCGCCCCACCAGCCAGCATTTTCGACAGAGCCAATCTCCGCCGGGGATGTGCTGCACTCCGTAGCAGTATTGATGCACTGCAATATCACATCCATCGCAAAAGACTATGGGATTCTCACTTCCAGCTTCTCCGATGTCGCAGATGCAACAATTGGCATCCCTATCCTCGTTCTCCCGTTCCTCGCCATTCACAGCTGCAGCAGAGCTAGATCGTGGTCGTGTTGTGGCAAGAGTCTTTGGCGCAGGCTTAGGTAGCGAAGCCTCGAAGTCGAACCAGTGGTTTTCTGTTAAGGTAATGATGACTTCAAAAAGGCTGTCACTGACAGGTTTCAAGCGAGCCTCTTTCCGGTGCTCGTTCCAAGTCTTTAAGGCAGCATGATCCTGTTCATCCATATCGTATTCGACTCTGAATTCAGACTCGGGCACGCTGGGGTTCGTTTCTTTCATGCGCGAAAATCCTTGACTGTCTTCCGGGCTGACAAGTAACGGGTCTCTATATCCGACTTCTCTGTCTGGCAACGTAAATCGATGTCTCGGGTAATCTTTGAGTGGTTCTTGGATGTAATAGCTTGGCTTGTTCAGGTCCAGGCGCTCCCGAGGATCTGCACCGTATGGAGGTGGCTTCTGTTTTGGAACCATTGGATTTCCAAGAGCGCTGAGTTCTGACCGCTGCCATGCCTTTGGCCGGCCCCTCTTCTTATTTGCTGATTTGGACCCAGACAAGCTAAAAGACGTCAGAGCAGAGTCACCTAAAGCTTGGCCTCCGTCCACCTCGCCTGGGGAGGCTTGATCTGTACCGTCCACCTCGTCTGCATTCAATATGTACATTCCCAGATCAATATCAAATTCCGGATGATACGACTGATACGATTGTTCTTCCCGAGGGTTATTATTGTTTCCTCCGTGTGCCGCCACAGCGCTGGCCGATGTCTGGTTTGGTCGCCGGTTCGGTTGTTGTCGTGGAGTCGGACGAGTAGCTGGTCGAAATTGAAGCTGACGCCGTTCTCTCTGCTGGCTCCTCGTCCGACTCGGGCTTTCTTGGCTCTGGGCGCTGCTTGCAACCTTTTGGGGGGTTATGTCAATCCCCGAGGAATCAGCTGGACCTGTAGGCGCAGCCATAATCTCTGTGCCATCTGGATATACATGTCTCCCTCCTCCTCCACGACCGCCAGGCATGTATCTCGCGCGCTTCAGTGGGGGCTGTCTGTCACCTAGGTCAAATGGTAGCGGAGAAGGATTAATCAAGTTCGCATCCGTTCGGAGACGTAAAGTTTCAGCGTGGCGCAGTCTTGTGGGCGCCATTCGCGATTGGAGAGCCACGCTCATATGGTATTTCTCTGGCACGACACTAAAGGCGCGCACATGTGTGTCTAGGGCCTCTAATGTGATCGGAAAGGACAGTGTTGGTCCGTGAGTTGGAGGTGGAGAGGTGGCATTGGATCACAGAGAGGGGGGAGAGATCGTGCCAAGCTGATGGAGGTTTGTTGAAGAGATGCGTAGCAATGAAAAGCTTCAAGGCATGGTACGGTCGAGTCTTTCGCAGATCTTCAATCCCATACACGGCGCATTTGAGGTACCTGACCTTACCTTGAAGTCGTGGAGTGCCGCTGCCCCTGCCGAAAACGCGCGATCACCGCTAATCCCGATGTAGCTTAGTGTCCTTGCCGGCATTAAGCGTTTAAAGCCGTGCTGGTCAGACACTTAGACAATAGGAGAGATCCACGGGCATTTTTGCCTCCGAATGCCCATGATCACCGGAAGGTTCTACCTTTAAATTCATGCTCTAACAGGAAAGATGAGTGGGCTTGGAGAGGAGCGGTAAGCTTCCACGCCGCTTTCACCACGTTTCTCAAATGCGCTGACTAGACCTGGACAAACAAGCTGGCGCGGAAGCAAGAGTGGATCGGGTCAGCGGAGACAAAATTATGGGCCAAAAGATCGAAACAGCTCCCAGCAGGACCGACGTGACAATCGACTGCAGAGTCAAGGCAAAGATGGACCGCCGTCAAAGCCGCAAGAAAAGGCGACTCGGCCCCTTGTTGCCTTACCTCAGGAGCCACACACCCCAGTCAACGAGTACAACGCAAGAGACGTTGAAGAAGCTTTGAAGAAAGGGTCAGCCAACAAAGGCAGCATCTACAAGCTGTCGCCGAGCTCCGCAGACAACAGCAAGGCAAGGAACAGCGGAGGACCCTGGGCCTCGAAGCGTTGGTTTATTCTTTATTTTACTGTTTGAAGATTGCTCATCTTCTTTGCAGCAAACACCATGTCGAACGGCAAGGACCTTTTTCTCGAGCTCCGTAAACAAGTGACCGCAGCTCAGAACAGTGGAGGCTCAACATTAGGTGGATAATTGCGTGTCAGGGTTTTACTGCATTTCTGGCGTCCGAGCGTTGCATCATATACCCCAACTGTCATGGAAGCATGGCATATTGCAATGCATATGGAAAAGGCGAAAGGTATCACTTCAGCAGAGGTCTGGGCAACCGCGGTTAGAAATAAAGTCTAGATACTTTAGTTCCTCGAAGTCTAGTCACAGTTCGCCCAATGAGAGACCGCCATTGCTCCATAAGCAAAGGCCCATAATAGTATAGACGAGTCTAATTGATCAGACCAGGGAGGAAACTGCTACCTCGGGTTACTAAGACCATTACGTACCTCCGCAAGATGTTGACGTGCAGAGGCAGCGAAGTGCATAGTCAGGCCTAGATCTCGGGATCGGTAGCGTCATACGCGCCGCGTCCTTTTGGTATCCGAAACTTTTCTCTCAAAGCCTCAACAATTATCTCCCTCTCCTCAGCCAGAGAATCAAATGCCAGATGTCCGATCAAAGGCAACCCGATCCGTAATATCCCTCCGCAAGCGAAGCTTTAGCACCCACAGCGAGGTTCTTCGACGATATCCGCTATCGCTTTGCACTCTCGCGATTGAATCATCATGGTACATACACCAAGTCTCGGATTTTGCACCAGCTGACCATTACATTCAGCGATGACACTTCTGTGGCTATCCTTGAGAGGAGACGCGCAAGTCCTTCGCCATGGACCTCGGTTTACGATGGCTTCGCGTCTCTTTTATTTCACGCCAAAGTCACGGCCGACAACAGAAAAAATCTTGGGATTGAGCCACTGACTGCATTGCGATCGCACCAACAAAATCTCTCAGCCTTGGTTCGAAAGTCACTTGACGCGCTTCCCAGGCCTGTTCCGGGCGATTTTGAGCTAGATCTTCCCGGGATGCTGAAGAGGCGGAAACCAGACTTCATCTCCGTGACACAAGGTCCTGGAATGAGAAGCAACCTTGCCGTGGGTCTGGATACAGCAAAAGGACTCGCAACAGCATGGGGTATACCCATGGTAGGCGTACATCATATGCAGGCTCATACCTTGACGCCGAGATTGAAGTCTGCACTAGATCGTTATCCCGGCAGTGGATTCATGTACACGGACCCGGCTGCTTCCATTGACCCAACATGGAAACCGTACCCCACTGGACCAGAGTTCCCATTTCTCACCTTGCTCGTTAGCGGCGGCCATTCAATGCTGCTACTCTCAAAGAGCCTGACAGATCATGAAAGCCTTGTTTCCACTCGCGACATCGCCGTCGGGGAAGCTTTGGACAAGATAGGACGGGAAATTCTTCCGGAGGCCTGGCTTCAAGATGCTAATGACATGTCTTACGCTCGTTTAATGTCCGAATTTGCCTTCCCAATTGGGTACAATCCCAGTCCTCGCATGGCGGAACAATGGGCACTGGATCCATCCCAAGTAGAGGCACAAAATGGTTTCAATGCGATGGCCGCTTATGAGCCTCCCAAAAGCCGCCACGAGGAGTATTGCAAACCTGATAACCAATTTGGTTGGCATGTGGAGACACCCCTTTCTCAAACCAGGGAACTGGCGTTCAGTTTTAGTGGCATGGTGACAGGCTTGACTAATGTATTCAAGACCCGGACTCGAATGGAGGTGTTTTCAGAATTGGAGCGTCGTCTACTTGCTCAGACTGCGTTAACTGTCGCCTTTGAACATCTTGCAAGCAGGACAGTCATAGCCTTACAAGCCCTAGCAGAGTCTGGAATCAGGGTTTCGAACCTTGTGGTCAGCGGCGGTGTCGCCGCGAACACCTATCTCCAGCATGTTCTCCGATCTTTTCTTGATTCACGGGGCTTTAATGGCATTCATCTAATCTATCCGCCTCCAAGCCTATGTACCGACAATGCTGCCATGATCGCCTGGGCCGGCATTGAGATGTTCCAATCCCGTTACCGGAGCAGCTTCGATTGCGAACCCATCCGAAAATGGAATATGGATTCACGAAGCGACGATGGTGGTATACTCGGCTTAGGGAATTATGCAAGGCAGGAAGATTACCATTATGCAAACGTTGACTTTCTCAAGCAGCAGACCAGTCTTCCCTGTAGCTGGTCGCGTGCGACTGAGCTTTTTGAGGGCCCGGTTGTTCTTTCGCCGAAGGACTTGGTACCGCATAAAAACTCGAAATATGTTGACCAGCACATAGAAACAAACTCGGTCGATGAATCCTACCGACTTCCCTATTATGAGAGAAGACTCAGTGTTATCAAGAGCGAGATTGCGGCTGCAAATGCAATCAAGAAAGCAGCAAAGCGCGGAACAATACCCATGAAGGCGGCAGCACGAAGGCAGCAGCCGAAAGGCGAGCAAGGAATACCAATCGCAAGTGCAGAGACAACGGAAGATAGGCAGAGAAGGAACATGAAAGGACCTCCGACTCCGACTGCAAAAGGGTAGTAATACTAGATCAGCATTTACCCCAGGCACTCCTCTAGCTACAGCTTTCCATGAGAACGAGCAAAGTGCACGCAGACCATTTACGACCCAGACAATAACGGGCGGTTGACGTACAAAACGTACTGCTCGCAAAGCTCGAGTGCAGCTTCGTGCAAAAGAAGCCCTGGTTAACATGCAGCGGCTGTTTCCACAAGCCTACGCTTGAGGGAGCCTTGTAGCAGGAGTATCCCGTCGGAGCATACAATTCCCTCTATGAGAAGTACAGATCCTCGCCCGTCTCAGGTCACTTCTGCAACTAGTCGTGCGATCAAGAGTCAATTGATCTAAGATGCTCCTAGTACAGTGTTATATTAGAGCTAGAATTATAGGCGCCCGAGCCCCGGCTTCGTTAGTTCTGTTGTTCCGCAACAACTCAAGTACAGTAAACCCTCAATACAAGCAACCGATCGTGTGTAAAGTTTAAAGTCTCACGCAGCCCTAAAAAATCGCGATAAAATCTCATCGAACTTTATCTTCTTTAAAATATCATCCTGAAGGTCGTCGTGTGGATTAGATCAAATCTTATATCTATGTGACAGAAGGATCTTGTCTAGAAGCTGTTGCTTATATCGAGGTTTACTATATAGAGTCAGCATCTATTGCCGAAAATTAATTGATGCAGCCTCCAGGCTCCTTGAAACAAGCTGGATCCCTAAGTAGCGCCTCGTCTGCTTTTCTGGGGTATCATGACGTCTCAGCAAAAGTATTGTAGCTTGTGAAAGCTTTCGTAGTCTAACCCCGCCGCTATGCAAAGCACTTTTTCCCTACTAACTTCCATTTGAGCCGTTTGCAAATTGTTTGCCGCCATACACAAGAGCTGTTCTCGCCATAATTCCTTGGATCATCATGTAGACTCCATCGTCTGATCTCCCGTCCTTTCACCGGCTGTCTCGGCCTGCTGCACTGGCTCTGTGGGCGGCGGCGCAGGAGGACCAGATTCTTGACCTGGCGATAGCGCTAGAGCGACAGCGGCAGCTGCTACTCCAGCCGGCGCCGAATCCATCATCTCATGATCCTGATCCACCACTCCAGCCGTTTCTGTTTCCGTTGTTCCCTCTCCCGTCTCGGTCTGTAATTGGTCCTGTTTCTCTTCCAGAGGAACGTAAGAGGATGGTGGTGGTGCTGATGGAGCTTGCGCGCTAACTGGTGACCTTGGAGGTGGAGGGGGTGTTGGTGCAGAATGGTCGTATAAAAAGTAATTGGCAATGTCTGGGTTCTGTGAAGAGTCGAGACGGAGGGAAGTGTCGATAAGAAATTCGCCAAGGAAGCGGAGGGGATTTGGAGGCCTGTTCGCTCTTGTTAGCTAAAGCTGAAAGAACCATGGGGTTCAAAGAGAGTGGATAGACTGTTACTTCTTCTTGAAAGCTTCTATCATGCCCTGTTTAACAGAAGGAGCAAGGAGTTGGTTGAGATAGTCGCGTGGGGAGTCAGTGTTAACTGACATGGTGTAGACAATGTCAGAAGTGGAGAGAAGGAATGATGGATGGAGGATGTAAGGACAGCTCCTAGTGCAGTTAACCCTCCGAATGTTAATTCTATTAGGAGCTAAACAGAAAGTGTAAAGAATTAACCCTGCCTCAGCCGCGACCAGAAGATGGCAGCTTGTTCATGGTAACTATGCCGAGCATACTTCACTAGGCGAGATTTTTGCAAGTACAGTAAACCTTCAATACAAGAAACAGCTTCTAAGAAGAGTTTCTCCATCTCATAGACGTGAATTTCACTAAAAATGGCTCGACGCCCTTTAGAGTAATATATTATAAATAACAGTAGACTCTGAGATTCAGTACCAAATTTCAAAAGCTTCTCAGGGTTTAAATCCTTATCCGCGATCGGTTGTTTATGTCGAGAGGTTAGTGTGCTCTCTTACGAAGATAGGGAGGATAGTTTGGCAAGCTCGAGCTTAAGATCACCGATCATGATGATTGTTCTCGAAAAGAAAGGTAAGAATTAATTTTCCCATATTCATACCTGTATGTTGCAGTCTCGGAACTCCGCCCGCTTCTGAGGTACATCTTTTATTGTTTTGGAGCGCAGAAAGTTCCCTTTCCGATTTCGTGTGAGGAACCTCCACCCGACGCCGCATTACGAGAATCGTGAACTTTCAATGATTCATAGATTTCTATCCTCCACAGGCAAGAACCTACTTTGTGGTCTAGGAATAGCCGAAATCAGCAGGACAAGTCTTACAATGGGCTATCGACCTTTATCACTATTTCTGGTGATCTCCCATTAAAGTTGTGACAACTGAAATATTTCTACTTGCTGAGATAACTATGCTCAACTTCAGATTTTTATCCTCGGCATGTCTATTTTGATTTTGACTCCAGCTAAGATACTCTACAGGGTCCAGAGACCCTTGGATGGTGTTACGTCCTTAGCTGAAGGCTGATCTAAACTTAACATTGGATCAAGATTCTTGACAGTGTCGAGGGCAACAAGCTGTCTGAACATCATGATACCGGTAAGCCCTCGATATAAACAACAGCTACTTAGAGAGTTTACTCCATCTCAAAGAACATTAGAGTTGGCGAAAACTGCTGAACGACCTCCAGGGTAACATCTCACAGAAGAGATTGTACGCTGAAATTCCGATAGCGATTCCGTAGAGCTTTCTAAGACTTTGAACCATGCCCGCCATCTGTCGCTTGTATCGAGGGTTTTCTGTCGTTTTCAAGAGGGAAAAGCTGACCCTGTAGCACTTACCTGCTTAAGCGATTAACATCCGTGGTGACCACGTTGACACAAGACAGTGAAGTAGCCTGGCATCGCATCTTAGGAACTTGAGTACGAAACTTTTGCTATCCCGTCTAGTACGGAATTATGACCACCGATGCAAGGCCCACAAATCCACCATACAGCCGTTAAACTGCTGACGCGAAACCGTTGAGGGTCATGTAAGTAAATGCGTAGTTCAGGGATTGACGGCCAATCAGCTCCTGCCCACGGGCGAAGTCAGAATGGTCGATGTGCCAACGGGTCCAAGATGTCTCTCACAATCGTACGCAGAACAAGAAGTGGGTTGACGTTCCAATCGTTCACGCGAAACATCCGAATCGGTCTCGAGCACTCCCTTCGAAGTGGATTTACTTGGAAAATTTTTCAAGTGCGAAAGTCAAATTTTCATTCAATTCATTACTTTGAAACAGTCAAATGACGTTACAGCGACAAAGCCCTGCAAAGAGGAAATTCGTCAAGCCAGCTGCTACACTAGATATCAAACCAGTCCCAGGGTAGTGAAAAGACCTTCGTCGGGAAGAATACCACCCTCGGGGGTATCTCAGTGGAATCAAAAACGCCTTCGCTGAAAACATGAATCATGACAGATAGATAGAAAATGTCTGCGACAGCAGTAGTAGATGCGGTGCCAGTAGCCGCTGAAATATTGGGAGAGCTCTTTGACCTAGTCAAACCTCCGAGTCTGTTCTCAAAATCCAGGATTTCTTGTATCGATGCCCTGAAAGTCCCTGTCTCTAACAATAGCCTCCCCTCTCTTACTCTGGCCTTGGACTTCCAGAGACATCCGAAGACGATCCTCTACCTTTGACCGACTTCCTCTTCCCGTATCCTACCAAACTACTCCGTTGACCAGCTGATAGAACGAAACTGGGAAGGGGTAATTCGCCTTCCTCTGCTGTCAAATCTTCCACCTCTTCCCCTTCATCAATAACACTAGGGCCAGGACTACCTGGTTCAGTAATGGATTCAACGTCGCCAAGAGGACTAGGGGAGGAAACGGTGCTATGTAGACTCCGTAAACTGCTAGACCGCATGCGATTCAGGGTATGCGAGTTGATGATCTGACCCGCATTCGGACTTGCTGTGATAGTCGTCCCTGGACTCGCATTGGGAGGAGGTGTAGGGGAACTACTACGGAAAAGAGGGTGGATGTATTCTTCCATTGGAGAGGGTTCAGGAGGTGGCGGTGAGGATGGTTGGGACGATGATGGCTGAGGGGTGGTCCCTCGCAAGCTCTGGAAAGATGGGTTTGCTGGGAGGGGTATCGACGACGGCGGATACTGACGAGACGTGGGCCGCGAAAAATTTGGTGGGCTAGACGGAGGGGTGGTGACACTAGGATGCCTCGAATGCGAAGGAGCGGGAATCTCAATAGCTTTAGGCGAAGTTACTGCAATAGGAGAATCTGGCAGAAACGGTCCATCTAGCGCATGGGCTGGGGACTCAGGGCGACTACCAGGGATGGTCTCAAGACCACCACGTGTGACGGGGGGAGATGATTGAAGGGTCTCGCGCATGGCACGGCCAACGCTTGATGTGTCCCACTTGTCAAATCCATGGTCCACATGTGTCATTTCGCTTCCAGCGTAGTCTGTAGATGATCGTGCGGAATCTTGACGATATGAGCTTTGGCGGATCAGTTGGGTTCTTGAATTGGCCGGGCGCACGCTATTTGTAGAGACTGTAAGCAGCAGACCTTTGCCATTGGTCGTTGGAGTTCGTGGAGGGGATGCTAAGGTAGGATCCTGGGAACGGAACGACCTGACTGTGTCTCTTGTGACCGGTCTTGAGCTGCTCTGCTGGTTTGGAACATCGATGCCAAAATCCAGGCTCGAGGAGTCGGTTGAACCGCCTTGACATCGATTCTGAATCCACGAAGCAAGGAGTCCAAAGGTCGCAATTTGGAACAGTACAGAGCAGCCCCACACAGCAAACCACGCCGCAACCAATGTTCTTGAAGAAAGCGCTGAAAGGTGCTTAGGGATGTCGCTCAATCTCACGACGGCCCAGACCAGGTCAATCGCGGAGGCGAGAGCAGCAGCGAAGGATATGAGAACGGCTCCACCTAGGATTGTCCACGATTTAATTGAGCCCCATCCCAATGGATCTTCCATGACCTTTCTTGTGTAAATAAAAAGGACTGCGACGAGTATGGGGACGCAAAGGGCGTTGAGAGCAAGAGCGATGAGTGCTATCGTCCGCACTACAGAGAAGCCATCAGGGATTGAGACTCCGAAGATGGCGTTGAGAACGGTGGAGGCAATAGTCAGGATGAGGGTGGCAGAGCCTACTGCCCATGCTGTCGATGATTTTCGCATTATGAGTGTGAATTAATGAACGTCAGGTTGGATATTGGTCAAACGAAAGTATAGTATAATTCAGGTGGAAGGGGGGCGGCTGTCGTCATAGGGATTGTACATCGATTTGTTGAACACATTGGTCTCGTCCAGGAGTTGGGGTGCGGTACTCGATGGCCTCACGGGTCAAAAGGAGAGCCAGAGACGGAGACGGAGACATCGACCAGCGAGATGCGGCGCGGGCTCTGCGTGCAGCGCGCAGTGGTAAACTTGGATGCTGCAAGTCTCAGGCCGCCTGGAGACTGTTGAGTAGAGAGCGGCGTGACTTCAAGTACAGATTTTTTCCGCAACAAGAGCCGTCACTGTCGTGTGCAGCCGATGGCCACAGGCTCACAGATCGATCGGGCCAATGAAAAATCCAACCATGTCGCTTCTGCAACAACGACAATGTCGAGGAAATTAATAAAAGAGAGGCCGGATGGGGCGGTGCGCGGGGATGGAGCTGCCGCGTCGAAATGAATGTTTTGCCAGCAACTGCCACTCTACTCGAGACCAAACGAATATATAAACAAAAGTGCGCGCGTGTTGCAGAAGATAGAGAGGGTCAGAGCGGAGGGATAAAGGTAAAACACTGGAGCATGGTGGAGAGTGGAGGTCGAGGCTTTCTCGTGTATCCATGCCTGGGGAGAGGAATTTTTCGCGATGCCGGGATGCTGGTCGGGCGACGGGTAGCAGACGCGTAGGGTGTTGTGATGGGCAAGATCGAGACAAGGTGATGACAGGGAACCATCGGCGCTGGCGTGTAAGAAGCGCGACAGTGGCTTGTCCCGATTCGTCGCTCGCGCGTCAAGGGATTCGCTCCCGCATCTGCCCCCGGTCGACCGCCGACATGGTAATTGGCACTTTGTGCCTTTGGCCCGCCGCAGGTATATTGAAATCTACAGCGCGCACGGCATCCCGAACAAGCAGTCTCCGGGAGACTTTCGACGATCCCGAACATGTCTACCTTGACACCATTGCCGGCGACCATGTCCTCGGTCCACAATCAAAACACACGAAGGTTCAACGGCGTGGCAGTCGTTGAAAGCGTCCGTGTAACCGCGCGTGGAGCTGATGGAGCCGGCCGTGGGGATGTAATTTCCGAGTCCTTTTGAGCCTCATCTCTCCATCGTACTTTTTCAGCCTTTCCAACGTCACTCCTGGCGAATCAGATCCTCGATCCGGGGAACAGCGGCAGCGAAGTTCCTCGGGGGAAAAAGCAAGAGAGACACTTCGGCCCCTTGGTTGGAGTGTCGCAGACCTACATCCTCGTCGTCAATATCGTGCCAAACGGCCGGCGCTCTCGTTGCTTGGGTCTTTGCTAATGCTTACTGGTGCCATGGTCATTTTACGCTTTTTAATTCCGAAAGTCAGTACAGCCTTGGGGTTCGAGAAGCCTTGCAACTTGACTGGACGAGGCCGGGCTTGTACCACAATCATCTTCCTTCGACCAAATCTCGTGTCTGCCTGACGGCGAGGCGGCGCTCTTCTCGAGTTCTCATTGACTGACGTTCAATTACGGACAGATCGCAAGATGGCTCCTTCGGGAAACTCCCGCATTAGATTTCAATAATTCATCCTGCCGTCTCCCGCCGGCGGATTGCGCGCTCGGAATGGAGAAAAGAAATCGTCGCACTCGTGTGCTACATCGGCCCAGGGATACAGGCATGGTCAACAGAAGTCTCACAAAGCCGCCACTCCAGAATTGGAGAGGGAGCTTTTCCAGAACAGCGGCTGCCACGAACAAGCTCTAACACTGTCGAACCCAAGATCGTAGGACTCGAAAACCGGAGACGGATAACTACCGATACTCCAGCGCCATAGTCGGAGGCAATGGTACCACGAAGCGTCAATCCATGACACAGACACTCCCTTTACAGACCGAGCCACGTCTAAGTGCTTCGGAACTAGTGGTTGGACTTCACGGACTCTTGACGTTATGGCCAATCGTCCTTTCTTCTACATCGTGTCCGACAGAAGCTGGTCCACTTGACTTGGTCATTGGTCCACTTTGTTGGATATTTACAAGGTCAATATAGTCTCAGGGGTGGGTCAAGCGCTAACAAGCTGGGGCCGCATCAATGTCGTGCTCTACGTTGGCTTTCTTCGTCTTTCGTCCTCAGCCGGTCTTGGGGCCCCAGGACGGATTCGTGATGAACTCTAGATGGCTCTTGTCTCTAAGCCAGCATCCTGGCCGACGCACTGGGAATTTTCTGTCCCCGGCCTGACCTAGCCGTGCAATCTCGCTAATTTCAGGTTACTCTTGGACGGCCTTGTTGTGGACGATTTGAACCTGCAATGATCTTGTGGCAGTCATGAATTCGCGGACGAGTATGCTTGATTCCGTAGACATTACCGCAGTATTCAGTAAGATTGCTTCTGGGCGGTGCCAACGCCTCAGACGACAGCGTCCATGTAAAGCCAGCGCAATGTCACTTAGCTATGCTTTACGTAAGACGACCGAATTTGGGGAGATTTTAGCCCATGAAATTTGTCTCAAAACTTGAAGTTATATCACCTCGTGCTGCTATCATCGGGCATCAGAAGTGCAATATGACAATCTCTTGCCGGTCATTCTCGCCGATGACAAATCGTTCATCTCCTGCGAGCTTGCCTTTATAAGCTACTTGTTTGGTCGTTGCTTCTTTCAGATCAACGTTAATACCATGGAGGCGAATCTTCACTAATGTCATATTGAACGGTCCGGATATATTTGTTCGAAGGACTGAATATGTGACATCAGCCTCCCTGTCAACTGCATCCATGACACCGAAGGCCGACTCTTCTGAGATATCCCGCTGGTGAACAGCTTCGAGACTGCAGCTTCCTGCATAGGGCGGCAGACGCATATCACCGTATCTGCAGTTCGCGGCGCCGACAGCCAGCGGAATCATCACCATTCGTGATCTCCAGGTTCCCTGCCCGAGGTTGAAGGCATTCGTCGGCCGCATGTACTCATTCTCATACCAGTAAATGTTCTCTGCAGCGTCGTCAATGTGAAACGACATAAATGATGGAGAGTCTTTCTGTAGGATGCCGAAATGGTCAAGATCATTGAAGTTGAAACGATATATTGCATGCGGACCATTAATTTTGTGGTCATCTGGTTCGCGGCGTCCTGAGGCATCATCCGAGGGACGGTATTTTGAGCCATGAGAAATATCCCATACAGCCAAGGACTCGATCTCTCTCCCGGTATACATGCTGCGATTGGGTTGCCAGATATAGATAGCATAATGAGTGTGTGTATGATCGGAGAAGAAGCGGTCTCTGTCGCTCAGCGGAAGGCCAAGGAAATGCATTTTCCACTCGTTCCGATATGTTACCTCCAAGGATGGGCGACCAGGGCAACTTCGGGTGTTTTCCATCCAATAGACATCAAAGGCTGTGGCAAAATGACGGTGGACGGGCTCGTTCGCATTGAGCTGATGGAAAGGATCAATCTCGGCCCATTCGACGACCAGAACTCTTCGCTTCAACCGAATATTGCGGATGACTTTGTCAAACATATGGAAAGGCACAACTACCCTCGTTCCGCCTACGACGTCAAGGACGATGATGGAGCGTTCTTCTTCGGCTGGAAGAGCCAACAGTCCATCTTCGTAGGACCAAAAGGCATGGTCATACAGAAATCGAGGACCTGCAGGTGCAAAGCTCTCGTGCTCCTGCCATGCACTTACTGGGTAGTAGTACGTTCTCTCATCGAACACGAACTGATTTAGTTTCTGTGTCTTGCGAGGCCTGCCCTGGCGAAGAGAATGGTATCTGGCGCATACTTCACTGAACATCTGTCGCCAATCATGATAGGCACCAGATGCAGAGGCCATGCGCAAGCCAGCTCCCCCTAGTTGGCCAGCTTCGCGAATCTCTCGTGCCTTTGGAAGGAAGTACTTGAGGGCTGGATACAAAAGCTCCGAGTTGGAGAAGGCTTGATTCCAGTCTCTGCATACCCTCCGGCAACGCACGATATCCCGAGGCTCAACCATGTACAAGATCATCAAGAATATGTCCAAGGGAAGGGAGCAGATTCCCTCAGGTATTCTGTGAGAAGTGCTCCCCTCTCGGGATATGCGAAGTAGAGACAGGATCCCCGCTGCATCTTGGCTCACGAATGCTTCTTCAAAGGCCATGGTTCGCAGTCAAAGGCGGGGAGAAAATAGAGATGAGATCAAGACTCTTTATTCAGGAAGCTCCCCCCCCCCTCCAGGTGTAAGGTGAGATCGTGCGAGTGCCTGGTCTTGTTTACGGGATTGGAGAGTCAGCTTGTCAGCCAAAATTCGTTACACAAGACTTGCCGATCCGGGGCCGGAGCCGAGCCTGGGCGTACCCCGGACTTTGGGCAACGTTCCCCTCCATCTTCACCAACATCAAAACACCGTGTCACTCACGCGGGACCCAATGTAATAGCCCACAAGCAGAAGCTCCGAGCGAGCTGCTTCTAGTTCGTCCTGTATATTCTCCATTCTGTTGTTTCCTTTGTGCATGATCTCATCCGCATCATGGCTCGACTAACTTGTCTTGCTCTACTTACTGTGTTGCTCTCTGTTGTCAACGCGGATGGCCTCTACACCAAAAATTCCCCAGTCCTACGTGTTGACGCAAAGAATTATGACCGCTTGATTGCCAAGTCAAACCACACCTCGGTAAGTCTCTTCACCTAAATTTCGATGGCTCTGGCTGATGTACATAGATCGTCGAGTAAGCTCCAAGTTGATTGTCCGCTTCGACCCAAATGCTTACGTTTCCTCAGATTCTATGCCCCATGGTGCGGCCATTGCCAGAACCTCAAGCCCACATATGAGAAAGTCTCTACAAAGCTTAAAGGCCTTGCGAAAGCTGCAGCAGTGAACTGCGATGACGATGCCAACAAACCATTGTGCGGTAGCATGGGCGTTCAGGGATTCCCGACCCTCAAAATTGTCAAACCATCAGCCAAATATGGCAAGCCTACAGTTGAAGACTACCAAGGGGCAAGAACCGTGAAGGCAATGACCGATGCAGTAGTATCCATGATTCCAAATCACGTCAAGAGGGTGCAGGATAAAGGGTTAGACGGATGGCTCAGCGAGGGCAATGATACGGTGAAGGCGATTCTGTTCACCGAAAAGGGGACTACCAGTGGGCTCTATCGAGCGCTTGCTGTCGACTTCCTCAGCAGTATCAACTTTGCCCAGGTTCGAAGTAAGGAAGCCAAAGCCGTTGAGACCTTTGGGATTACCTCGTTCCCAACGCTCGTTCTTCTTCCCGGCGGTGACAAGGAGTCCATAGTCTATGATGGGGAAATGAAAAAAGACGACATGGTTGCATTCTTGAGTCAAGTTGCTGCTCCCAATCCCGATCCAGCCCCGGCAACGAAAAAACCAACCTCAAAGTCGACAAGCTCCGCCAAATCTGCTGCCTCCTCGTCCTCATCCGCTAAATCTGCCTTCTCCAAGGCCTCTGAATCACATAAATCGGCAGAGGCATCTGAAGCGGCCGCAAGCGCTACCAAGGAATCTGTTGTGCAAGACAGCCCAACCGAGTCCCCTGAGCCGATTGTTCCGCCAGCCGAGACGCCGATCGTCCTCCCAGAGACACCACCAGCAATTGCCCAGTTGGCCACTCCTGAAGACCTCCAGAAGGCCTGCCTTGGCGAAAGGACCGGAACCTGTATCTTGGCTCTCCTGCCAGTCTCTGCAACTCCAGACTCAGATATCCCAGCGCCAGCTCATGACGCTCAAGTCAGCCTCGCTCAGATATCTAGCAAGCACGCAAAGCGGCAGGCGAAGCTATTTCCGTTCTATGAAATCCCGTCTCTCAATATTGCGGCCAAGACATTACGGAGTGATTTAGGTTTGAAAGAAGAAGGCGAACTTGAACTCATAGCTATAAACGGCCGACGAGGTTGGTGGCGACATTTCACAAAAGAAGACTACGGCGTCGTCGAAGTTGAAAATTGGGTGGATGCTATCAGACTCGGAGAGGGCCAGAAGCAGAAGCTCCCTGAGGGTGTCATTAAGGCTGAGATCGTTGACGAGGTCGAACACGATGAGCTCTAACTTGGCCAAGGTGCATCTTGTCTCTTAGCTGCATAATTTACTACGGTTCTAGTGAAAGTCATCAAAAGTGAAAAAGTTGTCAAGCTCTTGCGCATTTCCTGAACTTCTCCAATCCAGCTTCTCAACATTAACTCTAACTCTACCTCCTCCTCCTCCTCCTTTGCTCAACCTCCGCCCTTCTATTTCTTTCTCTTTAAACATTTCCTTGCCAAGGACGTGGTGATTGGGATATGATTCTGTGATTGCACGTCGTTGACAGTCCGTCTCCTCGTCTTTCGTTGCAACCATGGATGTTTGCAATCTATCATTTGGAAAAGCTCTTTCCTGACCTCACTTTGACTTTTGGTCGACGTGACGCTCACGACCTCCCGACAGATCTCAAAGTCGATTTCGCGCTCTAATTTGAATCCGTTCATCTCCTGGATACTCTTTTACTTTCCATTTACAATTTTATGGTGTTAAGCAATTCCAAACTTACGATTCCATGCCACTGCTAATCTAACTTCAAATACATTATTCTAAACCATCTTTGTAACACCACACCTCCGCTACGGATTCAAATCATACTTTTACTTAGACGAATCTATATCTTGCGAGTCATACTTCTCTCATATTCGTGTTATTTCTAAGGCCGACTCAATCGTGCAAACGCTTCATGGGTCCCCAAAAGCTTCGAATCACCCACAAGCAGGCGGAGCGCGAAGTCTCGAGTCCTGAATTTGTCGCAAAAGGTGCGCAAGGTGCAGATGATATCTTAGGTCGATTGTCTCTTATACCAGTGCTAGATTTTCCGACAAAAAAACCTTCGAGCCCAATACTACGCATCACCGGCCTTAATCCAGCAAAATTGAGCGCAATCCTAGAGCGAAAACCTCAGAAGTCTAGCCCAAAAGAAATGGAAGCTCAGGAGTCACTAGTCGTGACATTGAAAGTCGGACGCGACTTGTTGAAGACATTGAGATCGACTGTCATGTTGCCGCCTCAGGAGTCTTTGGATATTGAGAGCGAGAGCGAGAGCGTTGACGGGGAACACGTTCAGATGGCTTTCCTCGCGGAAAAGCTTAAGAAACCATCTGATGCTGATGATACTATAGTTGGGGCTCGCCGTCGCACGCTTGAATCCGAGCAAAATGGCAAAGGGCAGACCAACCTTCCACAACCAGAATCAAGCCTGGCCGTCCCGAATCCGTTTTACCAAGGGAACGTTGATAGCGATGAGGAACTAGATGATCCAGACTCTGACAAAGAAGAGGAACTATCCGATCTCACAGAGCGAGAAGACACGCCTACACCTCCAGCGGCCTCCCCAGCCCCTTCTGAGCCTCCCGAGACGCAGCATGTAAGCCTCCCGGCTACCGCCGACCCACCGCCTACCACTTCCGCCGCTGTCAAATCAATGGCCGACTTCTCCAACGTCCCTCTCCCTTCTGGTCTCTTGCGCCACAACGCCATTACCCGCAGCTGTATTCCCATCAGTCACTGGAACTCCTTCCGCCACTACCAAAAGGCAGAGCTGGAAATGGAATCTGGGTTACCATCGGACGCGCTTGACCGTGAAAAACAGGTCGCTGTTTTGGCTAAGAAGTGGGTACAGTGGGCAAGAGAAGTTAAGAAGGACAAGAACGATAGAGATGTACTTCTCACGGTGCAGGACTTCGGAAGAAATTTAAAGGATTTCACAAAGTCGCAGGTGCAGCTGGAGGTGCTAAAGGAGAGGAATGCGGCCAGGGAGAAGAAGGAAGCGGAACAGCTCGCTGAAAGAGCCAGAAAGGAGGAAGAGAAAGCACAAAAAAAGGCAGACAGAGAAGCACAGAAGCAGGAAGAGGGTAGACTCAAGCAGGAAGAAAGGGACAGAAAGCAGAAAGAGAAAGAAGCAGAGAAGGAGGAAATGGAGAGGGTCAAGGAGGAAAACAAGGAACAGAAGCGGAGGGAGAAAGAAGACAAAAAGAAATCCAAGCAGGAAGAGAAAGCCAGGCAGGCTATGTTGAAGAAATCGCAGAAGGGCAGGAAGGCGAAAGAGACTAGTTATGAAAGTCAGAGCAGCGCTGAAGAGTCCGATGAAGGCGAAGATGAAGAAGATCAGGGCGACATTGCTGCGGTCACTCAGAGTCTTGTCGGTGATGGGGATCGCGAAAACCCCGTGGAGATACCAGACGGTGTGGGTTATGGGAGTGATAACAGCGAAGATATATCGCAGCAGTGTCCGCCCGGAATCGCCTCGAAACGGCGGCCACCTATCACACAGAAGACTCGCGCCGGCAAGCCTGAGACCACACCTCGCAAAAGATCTCTCCCCGAAGATACCCAACCTGCCGCGCCAAGGAAGAAAGCTACCTACAAGAGTCACTGGAGTCGAGACGACGATCGCCAGCAGAGTCCGACTCCAACAGACCAAGGCAACAACCACGTAGATGGAAGTGGACTCGGCACCGCTGGTAAGATATCTCCAGATATTGACATGAGCCAGAAGCAACGCCCGTCTTCTCACTCACAATCATACTCATTTGTCATGGCACCTAAGACAAATGGCATGAATGGCTTCCATCAAACTCCATTTGTCCAACAGGGAATGCATCTGGGAAGCGACCAGCAGGCCGGAATGAACTTACCACAAGACCCGATTCAGCCTACCTCAGCGTTAGAACCTACGAACCATGATACCGTTCCTTATGAGAGCCTTCCTCTTAGCGGCTTGATACACAATGACGCTGCAATTTACCCGTCCAATAATGCACAAGGCAACACCACAGACGGCGACGATGTCGATACTAAGACGGGAGAAGGTGGCGAAGAAAATCATTGGGCAAATTTTAACCCCGCTCGACAGAAATGAATGGAGAACTTTGAGGAATTCGCCAAGGATGAAGAATTGCTTTCATTATTAGGTGTGTATTGCTTTACAAGGGCGCGAGTCAAACAGTTGGGAGGAAACGAACACTCTTTACGGCGGAGCGACGTAAGTAGATCGATACAGGTGCTTTACGATTTCCTTTATTTCCTACACTAGTTTTCCTTAATATAGCTTTAGCAAATTCCGCAATTATCCACAATTATCCACAATCTACTAAGAGCTGTCGTGCCTTGCGACTTCCGCGAATGGTCGATATGACCTACGATAATGCTACTAACTTAAGAAGCGCGTTGGCAGTTTTGCTTCCACGGATTGGGAGCTTCTTGTAGGAATGCTTGCGGGTCGCTTTGTGGGAGATACGGAGAGGTACCAGTAAAGTGTGCAACAATGGTCTGGCTTAGATTCATATTGATTTTAGATTGAAGTTGCAACGGAGGCTTTGAGATTCTTTGCTTAACGACTACTTTTGCAGTCGCCTCCACCGACCTATCCCTTCTAGAGCTACTCTTCAATAAGTGCCGCACGCCTAGTACTGGCTCCGCTAACTGACTAGGCTTTGAAAGATCCAAATGAGTAAGAACAGCCTCATTTTAAGCGTCCTGTAGCTTTGTGGCTGTTTCGCCTTGAAAACTTGATATGTGTTTTTTTTTTCGTGACGACTGCTGTGAGGAGAGAAGGGGAGAAGGCTGCCTCCCGCTCCTCGAATGATTGCAATCAATTCTCATCCTCTTTCGAGAACATGGCTCAGGCGTAGAATGAGATTGTCTCATGCCATCGATCAAGGTTTGGCGATTTTGATTTCTCTTGATGGACGAACTATCAGAATGCTTACGCACTGGCTTTCCCAGAGCGTCTGTCCTTCTTTTTCTTTTTCTTCTCATTCACAGTCTCTTTCGGCGCCTGTGTCCCAGTCTCGCTAGCTTTCCTTTTGGCGGCTGGCTGAGACGACTTGACACTGACGACAGTACTCCGGCCAGCACCATTCTTTTCCGCCGCTGACGCTCGGATCTGTTGCTCTGCATCCTTCCATGCTGCGACATCATTTGCAATTTCGTACCTGTAATCTGGCTTAAATACTTATTCCAACCCGCGAGTTTGACAGTGAAACCTACCGGTCGAGAGGCAGAGCATCGATCATTGCCCTTTGCTTTTCCCGCATTTCCATGTCGACTTCTTTCCCGCCCCGCACTAGCTCTTCATCCAGCTTCTGGTCAAGCGGTCTGAATCTCTGGTTTCCGATCTCCTCTTGCTCGATGGCATCGTCCGGCGGGACGTCAGCTTCCCTGTCCGGCATTTCTTGGGCCGCTGATGCTTCACTGATTTGGCGGAAAGATGTGGATACTTTCCGGACGACCTTGACAAACATCGCCATCAACTGCTGGGTGGCGACGCCAATTTCCTTTTCCAAGTCTTCAAAAGCTTTTCTTTGTAAGCCGATGGCAAGCAGAATACTCTGTTGTACACCGCTAAGGCTCACTGACTGTTTCAAAGACCCCGAAAAGTACCACATGGCGATCTGCGGCAACATGTCAAGGATGACGTGGTAATCAAGCATATTGTCTGCGTAGCTTTCTAGGCGTTTAAGGTCGAATGGGCTGAAAGCTACATCCAATTGTGGCTTGGATATGCGCTTAATTGTCTGCAACGGTGATCCTTTAGAGCCCTGCAAGGCAGCTTCCGAAATAGACAAAGATTGTACGGAAGGGAAGGTACGGAACTGGTAGGATAAGAGAGTAAGAAAGCGCTTTTGAAAGTCCAAAGCATACGCGGCTAGCCAAGAGGAGTCGTTGCCATTATCGAGGGGTTTCAACATAACACAAGAATGCTCGCCGGTCAAATCGCTCGCCGTTTGCCGGAGGTACACAGGCGCAAATTTCGCGCGCTTCCAAAATTTATGGAGTTGGGCTGTCAATCCGAAGGAGACACCAAGATAGTCGAGCTCATCTGGCTTCCTCTCGTTCAGCTTTCCAAACAAAGGCGGCATGCTCCGAATATCTCTGACTTGGATATTATCTTCAAGCAATGATGAATTCTCAATTTCTGCGTCTGTTACCCTGACCATGGTGTCTTCTTGAAATGGTTCCATTTCGGAGAGGTCCATAAATTTACCTTCATAAAAGTCGTTGAGGAGTTGAAGGGCACGTGAGCCATATCCCATACTCAGGTAGTCTGGATTCGTAGCTATCCTGACGATGCGAGATCCAGATAGACCTGCAAATTCAGGATCTTGGAATTGCTGACTGACAAGCCAAGGTATCAGATCGCCGCCAGCCCGCTGTCCACGGCTTAAGCTGTTTAGAACACTCTGCCGGCTAATCCTACCTTCGAGCGCTACTTGCAAGACACAGAGGGGCTCAGGCAAGCGGGTTGCATGTTCGTCAATAGGTGGTACGAGGACGAAAAGCTGGTGGGCCGGAGCATCAGATAAGAGCTGTAAATCATTCGGCGAGTTCTTGTAATGAGAAGCCACACACAATGCTATCATCTGTTGCAAGAACTTCTCGGAAACAGGATGGAATGAGAATAACGTATCTCGGTTAACGTAAAGCAGCTGGCACTCTGAGGGATGCGGGCAGCCTTGCGTGTTCATTCTCGACTTTGGTAGCGTTGCATTCAAGCAGAGGAGTTGATTAAGCCATTTCTCTACGGCATCTCCTGCAGCATATCGTATGGGTTCAGAGAGCGTAATTTCCCTTAAAGAGCGTCCACCAAGCATTTGCTGCCCATTCTTTGAAGAGTCTCTGGACTTATCTGTGTTGATGCTTTCGTCACCTGAGCTCTTAGAGCTACCCCGCGACTGTTCCCGAAGCTGTTGGATTAGCTTTAGTGACAGTGATCGACCTGTTCCCTCGTAGCCGTTAATAGTGGACGCCATGAACACCAAATATGGACCCATCAGCTTCCTTACTAGCGGTAGCGGAATGGCAGCAGCCTCATCAATAACGAGAAGTTCCGCCTGTCCTAGAACATAGGCATCTTGTGGTTGAATATACTGAATAGTCTGTCGGTGCTGTCGATGCACGTTGACTCGAACAATGGCCTTGTTAAATTCAGGATTTGTGGATTGCAGAATAGTATAGTCAACATGATCAAGGTAGTTGAGGGCGTCAAACCCCTTGAAGACAAATTCAAAGAGTGTTTTGAGATTCTCTGGACTAGGAGAAGTGATAAAGATATTGCTATAACCGTGGGCGATCGCAGCCGCAACAGCCACACCAAGAGCAGCAGACTTACCTCGTCCACGAGCAGCAGTTAGAGTGACCGTGCTACTTAGAGCCTTCTCGGTAATGGCATCCACAAATGTCAGCAAAGCCTTAGCCTGGTCTACTGTCTTCGTCAGAGTTACGAGAGTGCCTATAGGGTGAGAGTCTGCCAGGTTATTCTGAATTTGTTTCAGCTCTTCCCGGGCCGGGCTGTCTTTGTTGTTCATGTCGGTGAGCGGGAGTGGCCTCACATTTTTGCCTCCCGAGATAGGCAGAACATTAAGCTCATCGTCTACCACAAGGCATGAGTCACAGCTGCCCAGGGAGAGAATGAATCGCTCGTTGAAGCGAGCCACGACATCCTCACGGGCCTCAGTTCGGTATCTTGAATGGATGTCCATGGAGAGTGTGTATAATTGTTTCAAGCTTTTCATTCCCTTGAGAAGCAACAGCACCAGGCCACCCCCTTCAATCGTTTCAACTGTTCGGGCGAGTAGGTTGGGTGTGATGGCCTCGAAATCTTGCAGAATGCACATGCCATAGGTGTTGCCCAGGATCTTATCAGTCTCTTTGTAGTAGACGTATCGAATGCTGTTGAGGGTGATGAACAGCTCGAAAGGGTCTTCCGTGTTGGCTTCACGTATTCCTCGTTTGACTTCCTTGCGAATCTTGGCCTCCCTCTTTTTGCGGTGACTTGTGAAGCCCAGCAAGTCCTTCTTGTAGGCCCACAAGACAGACTTGTTCTGCTTGACATCGGCACTTGACATGATATAATGGAGATTGACAATGACATCTTTGGCTCGATCGCCGACGACGACGATAAAGCTTCGTTTCTTCTCTTGGATGCCGTTGCGGATTAGGGCCGGTATTCTGGAATCAATGGCTTTTCGGGTCATGTTGCATGCGGCCCAACCTCCCACCTTCGAAATTTATGTTAGGGCCGATCTGTTGGATAGATATGCGAGCTAGAAGTAACTAGAGACGGCGAGCATTCACATGTATGCTTCATACGTGTGGTGGTCCCCAAATGAAGGGAACAATTTTTCGCGGTGCGGGCGGCATGGAAGTTTCGCTCCGAAGGCTCGGGTGCGGTTGGTGGACCGGGCCAGAAGCCGAAGCCGGACCGAAGCTGGAGCCGGAAGAGTTGAGACGATTACCCGAATGCGGTTTATGACTTACCTGTAGGCAAACGCTCCTCGAAATTGGGGTTCGCTTTTACGTCCCGTTCAATCCAACGTTCTGTTCAATCCTATTTCCTGTTCAATCCTACATCCTGTTCAATCCTACATCCTGTTCAATCCTACGTCCCGTTCAACATCCACGGCGCGTGAATTCGCTGGTGAATACACCGCGACGAGTTGCTCGATGCAGTTGCTAGAGCTGGTGTAGTTTTACACAAGTAATTACTCCAGAAAATCCAAGTTGCGAAGGCTACAATGTCTCGGTCATTGCCGGTATTTGTGATCGACGTTCTCTTTAGAGCTTCATTATCGAAACTTAAATAGCCGGTTTAGAAGGAGTGTGACAAACTCATTGAGCCTGAGGTGGACAAATTTATCGAGGCTATATTTTAAATAGTAGAGGATCTCGAACCTGCAGAAGGTCACAACACCGAATGTTAGATAGTTGTAGCCAATGTAGAGCTTCAATAGACCGTTGTTGCATGGAAGTCGCATCGTTTCTGGCCCCTCCCAAAGGCCAACGACGGGGTAATCACGGGTCAGGTAGAACCCAACGGTGACCTACAGCTAGATACTGGTGACGGGCTTACGAACTCAAGATTTCTATTCGTCTCGCGTGTTACGTTGCAACTGTTCCCCAATTTATTAGGTAGGACGAAGGCAGAGATTGACCAAATTGTAGGGGGTGCCTTTCACATCTTGCATACGTTAAAGTCGTCGAAAGGTTGCAGATTAATAGCATGTCTTGAACTCAAAGCTTTATCGCCGAATGGTGTTGGGGGATGGCTTTCAGAGCGTTCTTTGGCAGAGTTGTTGGTGTCTCTTACAGAATGCCCTTCTTGATAGACGTTAGGCTGCATGCTTAACCATAACCAGTCTAGTGCGGCAGCCGGCCCTGAAAAGCTGTCCCTCGATCGCCGCTAGTTCCGATTCAGGAAAAGTTTACACGGCTAAGCCCGCATGCTTGCCCCTAAGACATCGCAAAGCCTCGGACGGATTTTCGGGGCTTTGCGTTGTCGACCTTGCTCGGCAAACACGAGTTGAATTCCATCGAAAAGACGAAATGCCCACACAAGGGGCCATCTGGCATCTTCTATGAGCTTGTGGCGCCAGCATCCTCCGTGTCTTTGAACTGCAACGAACCTCGCCCCTGCATACCCATTCTGCCTCCGAAGTTAAAGCTGTGATCCGCTTTTTCAAGAACAGGATCGTTGCATTCGCGTTATTGTCTTCCTAGCCTCTTGTTGCTCTAAACATTCCACTGTTGTGGCTCATGAGAACTCGTTAGGCCACTAGTGAGGCATTATGCTCTCAAATGCCTTCTTTATAAGGCACTTGCTTCTTCGACTTCTCGGGAGCACGCAATACGGACTCGACCACTTTAGTCTTCCATGGAGCGCATAGCAAAGATTTCCGCATAGTGAGTTTCATTCTACCCAATCCGAAGCCACATCTAATGTTTTCAGTGCTCTTATCGGGAGTCTGTGGCTGTTGTGCTGCAGTTACTCATCTTCCAGTGCATATGGTATGCTTTTCCCAGGGATTTCATAAATTTTCCTTTCGTCATGTAATGTCGCTAACTGCTGGTAGAGCGGCCGATCCATTCCATTATCATTGTCTTTGCTTTCTCTGGCTGTGCTCTGCTCAATGTAGAAAAGTTCTTGCCCGCTACTGTCCCAGACGCCAAACCCGGTGCGAAATATGAAGCGCTCCCGCTTGAGGAACCCTCTATCACACGAGGGAGCGGTTACACCGACTCCAGTCGGTCTCGAGCTGTTCAAGGTTTAAATCCGAGAACTGTGAGAGCCATTCTTCTTCTCGCCGTTGCTGTCTTGACAGCTCGGGTCGAAGTATTTCGACAGATCTCCCAGGCCACTGAATGCACGGTCAATAACCTCGAGGTCCGTGATTTCTTTATCGACAAAGGACAAATGACTAAGGGGACATATAGGTCTTGTTGCCGCTCATCTACGTCATCTACGACAGCGTACGATTCCAACGGCCGCGACCCAGACCTTCGGAAGAGCCTGTAGGCAGCAGTGCATACGACATCCTATACGAGCGCTATATGGATCTTTGCTTTCGAACTCGCTGGCGTTACCTTCCATCGACGATTTTGATTATGTTTGGGACTCGGTGGCTGACCTATCTGAAATTTGGGTTGAACACAACCTACATCTGCCCCGTAGCCCTACCGCTTGGTGAAAGAATTCCAAACTTACAATGGACGGCTGTTGGGCTCGATTCAGTCCTCGTGATAATCCTGGCAGAATTGTCCTTGTCAAACATTTCGCAGAATAACCCTTCACCACCACGCATTAGCCAGATGTGGGGCACTGTTCTCGCAGTTTGTGCAATCTTTCCCGTGCACTCTGCCACTAGCTGATCATTCCTTCTCGTAGGGTTCATCCTTCGTCTGGGCCATCATTGGCATGGTCGTTTACAAGACACAGCCTGAGCATCGAGACTGGCTTCTGTACATGAATGCTCCCTACTTCTTCGGAGTCCTATGGCAGTCCATCTTGTTCGTCATTTTTTGCATCTCTGCTGGTCTGACGGTATGATACGTCCATCCGTGTCTTGCACACTCACTGACGCTCACAGCTCCCGCGCATTGGAGCACTCTCGTTGTGTTTGGTTTTGAGCGTAGCGGTCTCGGTCATACCAGCTTTGCACTTTATCTGGACCGTCCACAAGCCATTCCCACCAACCCCCTGGACAATATCCATTTTTCCTTTCCTGTTGATATTCGTTGGGCATATAGCTTTCACAAACATTAAAGATGAGATAGAACCGAAAACACGCCTTTTCGGATGGCCCAATGGTTACGTCAAATTTGTCATGTTATCATTTATACTCGGTCCAACATTCTTCAAATCTGATGTGGCATCCTACCATCCCATCGACATGCTCATCTACCAAGCCAAGAACCACTCCGATGAATATGTCAAATATGCTACGCAAGGAGCTTCTCTCGAATTTGCTGTTGCTCAATACCGTAGACGATACATCAGGAATCCGCCGCCTGGTTTCGATGAATGGTACAAATACGCCACTGCGCGTCAATCAGTCATCATTGACCAATACGACCAAATTTACGACGATGTGCTGCCGTTCTGGTCTGTGAAGCCAGCGGAGTTGCGGCGCTTGACCATGGAGCTGACTTCTGATCCCTGGAACGAACTCGGCCTCCTCAGCATTCGGAATGGATCCGTCTCGATAGGCGATACAGTTCCTCCGACTCACCGCTGGATGATGGAAGGCGTTTCTAAGATTATCGAAAAGTTCGTCGAATTCCTCCCGGACATGGACCTTGCCTTCAACATCAATGATGAGCCAAGGGTGTCAGTACCCTACGGTGATATCACTTCAATGCGTGAAAATGCTAAAGCAAAAGAGAACGCTGTGGGAGATCAAATGTGGCCTTCGCCTAATCCGGATGCTTGGGCCCTTCCCGATACCTCCAACGTCGACCATCGCTATTTCACTTTATACGCTTTGCGAAACGACTTTGCCGCTTTCGGCTCCGCTGCATGTCCTCCAAACTCTCGAGCCCGTAATCAAGCTATCGGTTCCTCTCAGCGATCCCATATTGATTATAGCAACATTGCCCCCCATTCTCTCGGTCAGTTTCTGTCACATTGGCAACTCTCCAAATCGATTTGCCATCAGCCAGACATGGCTCACCTCCATGGTCTTTATACCTCGCCAGCCGCCCTTAAGGGCAGTCAACAATTATTACCAATCTTCAGCCAGTCTAAAGCTCATGGCTTTAATGACATCCTCTATCCGTCTTCTTGGAACTACATTGATAAGGTTGCATACCGACCAGGCGATCCGAATGACGGCGATGAAAACATCGATCCACCATTTCGTGACAAACAAAACACGCTTTTTTGGAGAGGTGCGACCTCTGAAGGCGTCAGCCCTGGTACAGGCACTTGGCGTGGCATGACTCGTCAACGGGTCGTCCACCTTGCCAACCACCTCACCAATTCCGCACACGATGAAGTAACGCTGCTCGTGCAAGACCCTTACAGACGGTCCGGTCGCTATCGTCATGTCAACGTGCTCGGCACGCAGCTCGATTCTCTTGGCCTCAGTACGGATATCAAGATCGTCAATGAGATCGTCCGCTGCGGCGGTAAGCCTCCACACTCCGATTGCGAAGACCAAGAAAAGGAATTCGAATTCGGCCAGCCTGTGGACTTCCAGAGCCACTGGAAGTATCGATACCTCTTCGACCTTGACGGCGCAGGCTTCTCAGGCCGCTTTCTATCCTTCCTTCAAAGCCATTCATTGCCTTTCAAATCCGCCCTCTTCCGGGAATGGTACGACGAGCGGATCACGCCTTGGGCTCATTTCGTCCCGATTGACCTCCGCCTACACGGCGTCTACTCGACACTGGCATACTTTGCGGGTGTGGATGGACGTGACGCTCGGGCTGGCAAGAACCTGTATATCGGAAACCATGTGAGGGAAGGGGAGGCGATCGCCGAGAACGGGCGGAAGTGGGCGAACAAAGTGATGAGGAAGGAGGATATGGAGATCTATTTCTTTCGGGTCTTGCTGGAGTGGGGGCGAGTGCTGGATGATCGGAGGGAGGAGTTGGGGTACTCGGGCATGACAAAGAACACGTGATTGGAGCTGGTTTGGGGGAAGCGCTGGGTAGCGGCCAAAGGTTTACGACGGCACCTTGGTGGGTCATGATTTCTTTAACATTGATACCAGAGACATTTGAGTGTTATCTATAGGGAATGTACATAATGAGCGATGGAGACATACATAATGGAAGAGTCTTGCTATAAATGCCTCGTCATGGGGCATCTTGCTCCAGGCGCCGAGCCGAAACCTTGTTCGGTCTTGGCGCCACCTGTCCATGATATCCAAGGTTTTCTTTGGGCAACGAACGAAGACGAAGAAAGTGCCATATATAGCGCCCCTGACACAATTACCTGGTAGCATTCGCCTTTTAACGGGCTATTGCATATCTTTGGAAGAATCACGCTTAGCCCAAGGACTCCTTGCGGCCCGCATTCATGTTTTCACAAAGGCAATGGTAACCGTTACTAAAGTCGACGTGGACTAGTCCTCTGCGACATTAAACTATCTCGATCGCAATGAAATCCTTCAACGCAGGCTAGCTAGCATAGGAAGCTGCGATACCGTCACCTGGCAGCGGCAGGAATGACGCGTGTGAATCAAGACTCGCGACTGCTTTGTATTTGCAGTCATCTTGACCGCGACTCTCTAATTCACGGGTCAAGCTTTGTTTATGTATACATTAGGAGGGGATCAGACCACTTCGACCTTTCAACACGCTCACGACAAGTTCTTTGACAACAACTCGAGACAAAGGAAACGCATTTCTTGTACACATGAAGGGATCAAGACGTGCTGCCTTTTCCTCTCAACGCTGCTTATCAGGCTACTAGTGGTTACGGGCTTCATTGCTGTACTGCTGTTCATAAGGCTTTTGCCTACTATGAAGTCTTCGATTGACACCCCTAGCCTCTGGCATCTTACCTTTCAGACAGATGAGGAGCCTGTCTTGGATCACCGCTGGCCGCTACCAAAAGGCTACGTCTTTGTCAAGAAAGGTGTGTCAATAGCCTTTTGCTCTAATCCAGCAGAGTATGAGCTGATCGAGGTTCCAGGACACCTCTACATCACCCGTCACGTCCGCAAGCTCACCCTCGAAAGCGGCCGTCGTCTCTACCACGTCCACGATTCCAAGGACCGACTGCTCGGCCTCGCCTGTCCCTCCGACATTCACACCGAGGTTCTTTCCCTCGAAGCCACGACACGGAGCGACCGTGCCGCCACCGTTCAGCGGAAAGACGCGCTCGACATCTCACGGGCTCGGCAGACCCTCACGAAGCTCTTCCTATCCATACCCGCCAAGAACATCACTCCAATTGTGCGGCGGGCTTTTGAAAAGGGCAGCGGCTGCGTCGGGAGAGTGGGACAGATCGGGCTGCATGAGCGGGTCGCTCTGGCAGTTTGGAGCCATATTCGGCATCATGAAACAGAGTACGACAAGCTTCTTATGAAAGGTGTGGATAGGGATGAGGCGAGGACAAAAGTACGAAGAGACATTGAGAGAGTATACAAGAAATGGGGTGGAGACGTGAAGCTCGTTGGGATGCCAAAGGCAAAGGCGAAGGGCAAGAATGGCGGCGGGAAGAAAGTCATGAAGAGAATGAAGAAAGCTGGCATGGGCAAGGTTGGGAAGACTGCGAGATCTACAATGGTCAAGGTCAAGAAGGACAAGAAGACGAAGCGTTACGTTCGCCCATCATTGGAGAGGAAAGGCTGAAGGAAGCTAAACACCTAGATTGATTGTTCACCACCGGTTGTTGTCGTCCAAGCGTGGAGGGCCGTTTGTCATGGGATCCTTTTTTCCGCTTTACGCCTGTAGTGGAGTAGTAGCGGGTGCTAACGGCCGCTCAGAGAAACATATACTTCTCAAATATCGTGTACTGAAGAGTTGAAATTCTGGTGGATCCTTTGTTCTGTGAAATTAGGAGGATGTTTCTAGCCCTTCTTCCGGGAGACTGGAACTGTCGCACCTACCGCTACATCGATTTTCGTAAATGTACTCAAATATCATTTAATAATGAGGCTCTTTTCCTTGGCGATCCAACGCCTGATAAGACTCCCGCGTGAGGTCCACGGGCTCAGTCAGCGTTACATCCTCTTCACGGCCCATCGTTGTCCATGCTGCCTCAGTCCCAAATTACATCCATTACACCCGCTTAACTCTTCTAGGAATGTGGTCCCTTCAGTTACCAAATCCCAATGGGTAAATTGGCGAAGGAGGCGTCATCGCTGGCGGTAGTTTACTTTTCGGGAGCTTGTGGGGCTCGTAGGAGCGCTATGGGTACGGAGCAGGTATTGCCGCGCCCGTTGTACCTGGTGTCAGTAGTGGTCCGTTCCGAGGAGCCGGTAGCACGCTTTGGTGGCGTCGATCCATTGACGGACTGGAAGGGTCAAACATAGACCGCCGAGATTGCTGTGGTTCCTTTGGTGCGGGAGTGATTGCGGGCTCCAACTTGACGACGAAAACCGACCTTGCAGGGAAACCCCCGTCGACTTAGCATACAGCGACACGAGACTTGAAGCAAGTGGAGATACCGCTGAAGCCGGAATGGGCAGCAACAGAAGATTGTGGTTGATCGTTAGAGCTAGGGACATGAAAGTGACTTGACCTTGAATTCCGTTCCGAGAGAGCATCTGAAAATGATGTTACGCCCCAGCCTGTGGACAATGAGATATCTGTCTCGGCAAAGCGGAAGGATCAGAAACATCCGCACATGAGCCTCGGCTTCGTAGATGAGGTTTCAAGAGGCGAATCTGCCAGGATACGGACAGAAATCGTGCTACAGTGCGTTAACGGCGGCAAGGACAGCGGCTTTCTCTCCCCAAGAGGCTAGCCCGTCTGCAACGAGATGGCGCCGATCACAAAAGCTTGGCGTTAATTCCGACCAGGTTTTCGACCAGGGGTTATCCTGTTAGAAACTTGTGTTTTGCAGCAGGGAGCGGAGATGAAAAAGCTCGTGAAGAACAGCCGAGTCAGTAGTGTCGCACCTCAGAGCTATTTTCACTTGGCAAGGTGACTTGCCAGGGTTCCTTCGGTAATACAGGCCATGTGCTATCCGCGCTGACTTGTGGTCGTAGAACCAGAGGCCAGTGCGTTTGCAAGGGGACTGGAAATGCCTTCGATGGGGGCCATTGAGTTTTCTGGAAAAACGTAATAGAAATAGTGATATTCTTGGGTGCCGTCTCGGTTCAACTTTCGCATGATTGATCTGGGAAGTGGTGCAATAGGAAGGCTGGGGATGTTTACATCCGAGCAAGGTGCTCATGACAGTGACGCTCTTCAAGCTTCACCCTTTTGGCTTGGGCTCCCGATGGAGCATGTTCGTACCATATGAGTATCCCGTAGATGTCTCGAGCCAGATCGTCATTGACTTTGAGCTCCTTGAAGAAGAACCGAGCGTCTCTGGCCTGTACGATTGCTGCAGGTGATAATGCAGGTCTACGAGAAAAGGCAGTCTTCACGCCCTATTCAGCAAACGGCGACCGATCCAGTGTAACGATTGAGGACAAGGAGGGGTGCGGGGGCGATCCATAGCTTTTGGTGGATGACGAAGTGCGAATCCTTAGTCGGGATATTCCTAACCTAGCATAGCCTCATTTGTTCACTGCACCAACGTTCCCGCTCGGGGTGCGCGAAGGTACCAAACGCCGGACGTCTCTTGGACTTTAAATGGCGCAACGACGGATCTTGAACAGATCATGGAGCTATAGAAGTGCGATGGCTTTTCACATGAAGGAGGCCAGGTCGGAGTGCGTTGAGGCATAGTCAGACATCTTGGAGAAATATGCAGGTTGGGAAATTGTGCGTGAGATCGGCGCCGCTTATCGCTTTGACGGCCGCCACCGGAAGGAGTTCCACGGTTGTGTGCAGGGCAATAATGAAACGCTGCCACTGGCACGTTCACTCGAACCCGGAGCCGAACGTTGACTGAATCTTAATCGATCCTCGACTCTGAAATAGTCTCAGGGTGATGGAAACTACACCGTGAATGGGCTCTTCGTCATGGCAAGCCGCTGCCATAGCCATGTCCGGCAGCCCCGTAGACACCTATCTTTGAAATCTTTTGACGGCGTGGACGGATTGTCGCAAGTTTTGTAAAGGACTGGCGATGGAAGAGCTCTAGAAGCTCTTGAAACAGAGCCGATGATCGTGTTTGTGCTAAGGTGGATTCTCTCCGCCGTACCGACGATCGCCGCAGCCAGCTCAAAGGGTAAAGCGCTTTACGACCAACCCTGGTCTGAGGACTCTGCACTTTGATGTCAAGGCACATCGAGGCTCTTCCCTCCTGGGATCGTGGTGCGTCAGGTGTGGAGGGGCAGAATCCTGCGCTTCAGCCAATATGCAGGAGAAGTCTCGGGCGACAAAATTCACGGCCACAAACCTCGGCGAGAACGAGGTTCCCGAAGCGGCAACCAACATCAGTACTTTGGCGGAAAGGGCTTTGGGTGCAAACTGATTTGATCAACGATATTAAATGATAGGATCGTTATTGTCTGTAGCAAGCCTAATCTTGAGACCGATCGCACTATTAGAATCCTCCCGGAAGCACCCTAGGACCACCACGGTATAGAATGCATGCTTTTTGAACGCCCTGATCATCTCCCAATGGGTATTCTCCCGCTGCAACACCGGTCACAAACGCGTCTCAAATCACTCCAGGCCGCCGGGATATCTCGAATGAATGGGTAATTGGGTCAGACAGCAAGTGCGACAAGTCCTCCATCGCAATACCAAATGCTCAAACCCGCCGGAAAACTTGGTCACATGTGTGACAACTGTATAATTTAGATACATGAAATTTAATGTCAGTAATGAACATGCGAGTTGTAACCCACTGTTTCAACACCCACGAGCTCTAACTCTCTCCCCTCGGTGCAAATGTTGACCGCGGATCCCACTCTCGCGCTCGGTTTGATGAACTAGGGGGGCGCGGGGTAGAGTAGCTGTTCAAGGGGTTTCGATACTCTCGCTCAAAGTAGCTAGGGGCTTCTTTGGTTTGAGGTGAGAAGCCGTTCGCTGGTTCCGGACTCACGACCGGCTCAGGTGTCTTGACTATTGGCTGTGGGGTTGCGCTTAGCATTTCGTAGGTTCTCGAGTCTGACATGCGGTGGGCATCAGCGGAAACAAACTCGTTCCGGCGCCCAAAATGTTGTTTGAATAGGTCAACCCAACCAACGACCATAGACCAACGACCAAGGAAGAGCAGAGCCCAGAAGCCACTAAGCTGTAGAAATCGGTTAGTTGGAGCATGACGAGATCTGAAAGGTTTCGCATACCGATAGCACAACAAGGACAGCGATAATTGTAGCCTCATTGGTGACCAGTTTCTTCGCCAACGGAAGGCATTGATTCTTGTCGCCTTGCGTGAGACCCAAGCATCCTACCCAGGGTTCTACTCTGCTAAAGTCGGTATTGCTCGCTTGAAGGTTGCTGTCCATGGAAACAAAGACTGTCGCAAACAGCACCACATTGAAGATTATAACCATTACAACCGCCATTCCTCGCCACTGCATGGCGAGAACCTTTCGGACCCGTCGATATCTTTGGCGGGGAGTGATTGTTCGTACACTGCCTGAATATGATGGGAGCGCTGAGCTTGTATCGGTCGTTGTTTTATCGTCCATGAGCGACCGGAGATAGACGTTGATGCAGTACCCAAATGTGACGAGTTGGATGACAAGTGCTGAAGCGGCAAACGCAAGCAAGGGAGCCCAGAAGTCAGCCAGACTGTCGTCATGGTTGATATGACACACGTTCCCAAAGCGAAAGGAGACACCCGTGAGGCTCAAGGCAAGCGCAAGGCCTGCCGATGGTAGGCCCCAGCCAAAGATGAGAGCGGACCAGAAGAATTTCTGTCCTGGAACAATTTGCCAGCATATTTGGAGGTGAAGCGTTAATGCGCGAACAAACACCCATAGCAAGGCTGCCCATCCGCCAAAAAGGAGAAAAGCTCCACTAAAGGCACAAGTAAGGTTGCTATGCATGTCATTTGGCGTAATCTCATTATGACACTGCTCTGGCTTCGCTGCCTGGGGAACGACAAAAGCGAGCTGTAGCCGTATTAAAAATCGATCGAGCTCAAAGTGCGGGTATAGTGAACTCACCTCCATGAACATAACTCCAATGGCTAAGCAGACGCTGAGATAATGACGATGCGTCCATTTTACCGGCAGCACCACAAATGAGAGGAGGAGGAAAACAGTAGTGATCAAAAGCACCAAATTCACCCAATTAGTAGCCTCGGTTCGTTGAATGAAGCCTTAACAGTATTTAGCAGCTGTTCCTGTAGTTGATTTTGTCGAACTGTGACCCACCATCTGAGTAGACCCAGTCGGTTATGGGACATGGCATACAGCATGAGAAATTTCCGACAGGTGTAGCTGCTGGCTGGCAGAGTCGGCCGGGGAGAACTAACTTGTCAGCTGAGATGTTGAATCAGAAGCTGCAATCCACATACATCCACCATGATCTGGAAAGTTGGACTCTTGAAAGAAAGGTGGAGGGCAGATGCCTCGCAGCTGTTCGGTCGTTGCCATTGCTGATGGGCGATCTCGTTGGGACTCCAGCCGCTATCTCTTTGGTGAGATCGCATTCATAGCCCTTTCTGGATCTCAATCCGACTTCTCAAACGTTGTTCGTGCAACACGAGGAACTCGCCACTTAGATGTATAGTCACGCGGTTAGGGAGAGTAGGAGGTAGGTATAGATCGGAGTGAATCAGAGTGATGTTGGAAAAGAGGGCAAACTTGTGGGGAAGGAGAGCGGATCAACAGATGAGACAAAATGGAAGAGGCGACAAGGACAGTGGTATAAGATATTACGGAGCCTGTGTGGAGGTCGATCCGCACGACTGGGGCCAGTCGCGCGTGGGAGTGTGCGACAAAGCAAAGATAGGCACACGACCCATGTGCTGGGGACTGCACCAGCCTACGGGCTGTCCATATTGGGAAAAAGTGTCGATCCAAGGAGAGACAGAAACCGTCCTTAGGTTCGTCACGCGATTACCGCGCTGGACGTCAGTGGAGGCCGGTACCGCCGCAGGAGGTACCAGTCGTTGCTGGCTGAGCCATATTTGACGCTGGCGGCGTAGGAGAATCGTGACAGAGACAGCGCGGCAGGGGAACACTCCACGGGAATAACGTATTTCGATACCAAATGTGGCAAAAGAAAATTGGGGGTGAGGCTGAATTCTCAATGGCCAGCGAGAGGTGTACTAAGCTTCCACAAAGGATTCAGCGTCCAATGCCGAGCCAGACCCATGGATATTTTCGAGGCGGACCATGGTGCTGGAGTGCGGTGGGCTCGGCAATGATGGTGGTTGAGGTGACGAGAGACGTCGTCGAGCTCTCGCTGGCTGAAAGAGGCGAGGCTAGGGCAGTGCCACTAAACGGCTTTCGGAGAAAGGCGAAATGGAGGGTACCGAATGAAAGGCCCCTGGAGGGTGCGACCAGGGCTCGGCCAGCCCGCGCCCGCTGCCCTGGGGAATCTGCAGCCGGGCCTGGAGCGATCATTCGTCACCCTCCCCAGGCACATCCGCCCGCCGCAGGGATATCCTCCACCCGCAGGGGTAAAGCCCACGAACACAGGGGGCTCCCTAGCTTGCCCCAAGAGAAAAAGCAAGGATGCACTGACGGGCCCCCCGGGTAACCTGCGACGGGGATTTATACGATTTGGGCCATTCACGCTTGCCACTCACCTACTGCGGGCGTTGCCCCATGAGGCAGCCATTTCGAACTTTGTCGATGCGCGGCTCTGGAACTCAAAAACCGCGCGCAATTGATCGAGAGCCTTAGTCATGTAGAATGACGGGGCCTCAGGCTGCTGGGCGTGCCGCAGACATCAGGCATGATGAGCTGCAGAATGTCCCGAAATGAGCTGAAGCACAATGACTTGCAGACATCCTCCCGACCCCAACTTGGTCCCTGAGGTCCTTGAATGCGCAGCCTGGTCCGGACAACCTCCATTGGCAATAAACTTCGCATCCTTCAGTAATAGTGTTAGCTGCCGTCAGCATGTCGTGCCTGGCTTGGCAGGACCAGTATCAAAATTCGGGGCCGTGAGACAAGCTCGGTGGGAGAGGCATTGGAAGCATGCAAGCTTCTCCGCGTATCCGTATCATCTGTAACAAGCATTGGCGAGCTGACGCAATGCTGTCACCCTCTATGCGAGAGAAGGTAGGTCGAGCATGGGACGTCAATTCCGAGAACTTTAGAGGACCTATCCCGAGAGCACATTGTCGCCGCAATTCCATTCGGAAAATGAGTAGGCGACGACAAGGCTGAAAATAGGCTGGTGGACTTGGCCTCGCCAGTGAGACACGTAATCTCCATGGGTGAACAACATTTCGATACGACAGGAGATTGCAGAGTGAAATTCCGGTATCAAGCCGCCGTTAATGTCGCATCTCGTCTTCGAAAATATATCGCGGCCCGTACCACCTCTGCAAACCGAAGTCTACAAATAGCATCTTGGAGTTTTAAAGAGTGTGAGCACGATCTCTTACCAAAGCCCAAGGTGGAGGCTTTAAACGGCCTGGCTAGAGCCATTTGTTCACCGTTCGATATACCACGCCACACGTGGAGGGTATGTCCATTGAAGTAATGTTTTTTGATTTGGTCATTGGTCAGATCCGAAAGACTGTTACACACGTGGCACTGCGCCTGTTTAATTTCCGAAGTCGTGACCAGCGGTATTGGAAAATAGCGGTATTGGAAAATGGCAATGTATCGATATAGACTATGTTCTCTGCTGGCTGCTGAGACAAAACCTGCACCGGGATTTCCTAGACATGAGTACCCCCCCTCCCTTAATACAATGCAAGTTCAAAGAGGGAGAGCGATCTACAACAGCGATGAGTGCAATGCCGCAGAAATCGAGGCACCAAACATTTCGATCTCGACGAGGTCCCTCAGATATCCAGAACCAGGCTATCCTTTAGGCTCTGGAATAGCATGTCTATGTCTTGCTCTAAGGCCAGGATTAACGCGACATTGATGAGATAATCCATTCCCGATCCAACGTTACAATTGAATACACAGGCCAACATGTATCCAACAATCCTTAAGGGTCATGAGACTTTCTGGATATCGGTGGACGATCAGTGGAGGACGCGGCATCCGTGAGGTGAGCCATCAGGCGGCGGCAAGGTAGTTTGCGTTCATCATTGCTAGATAAAGGATACTCCTTGGTTGTACACTCTGTCCCATTCAATGAGCTCGAGGTCAAGCCGTCCGAGTACAGTGAGGTATTGGAAGCGATAGGCTCCGCTCGCATTTCTCCATTGCTTCGTTTTCAGGTGGCTGCGTGGTTGCGCAAGAAGCCTTCATCAGGTCAGCAGTGAGGGCAATGCGGTGTGGCTATGGTCTTGCATCTGCATTAAAAGAATGAGCTTAGGTAACACCGTTGTTCCGGGAACTTTACATTCTTTTCCCGGGGACCGTACATTGAGGCACTCAGTACGAGGCCCGTCAAAACAGTAACAGGTTGGGACTCATTCTGAAGTCGCCGACCCATTGAACCATCTCCGTGGCACATCATCATCTTATGAACCACTATCCGCAAACGACGGTAGGCTAGCCAAGGCCGTCAGAACTCAGAACCCGTGAAACATGGGGTTTCGTGATGTCACTACAGCGACTTCTCACAGTTTATTACTGTAATGCACCCTCCCCGCCGGTATCATGCGTCCAGGCAGAGGCTGGTTCAGCATTGGTTCATAACTCGTATATGGCTTGACGGTCTGGAGCAATCGTCGTGACCTCGGTTTCGGATTCATGTAGCATTAAGGACGCGATCCTAAGTAGCTGAAATCAGCCAAGTGCTTTCCAAACGGGCGGCAATCGTACCACAAATTGGTCTAGGGTCAATTCAAAGAGCTCATTGTTCACACCGATCCCGCCTGGATGTTCAACTGGGCTAAGAGGGTTCTTCACGACGAATTCAACGTAAATGCTGACGTATATCTGGTGAAGAGCATTTCGCATCGAGCTCGATTTAGTATCTGTGAGCATGACGAATTTGGTATTGGTAGGGGTTTCGTAATAGTGTAATTTGTATTGCGAAGTCCGATAGGAAACAAAACTAACAAGCCATATCATTAGTCAAAGAGCGTCGCGGCGAGCGCATAGTCTGTGTCATGAATTCTCCACCGTGCAAGTGGCAGAATGGAGGTCGCTCCTTGTAGGGACAGCGACATCGCTTTCCGACGTGCCATACCGGTGCATGCCACGACTATCTCTGTCTTCCCTGGAATCATACCTATCGTCATCACCTCCGATTTTTCTGACCATGTTCCGGAGCGAAAAAACAGTGCCAAAAATTAATTTTGCATCGTCCTCGGCGCTGAGAACTGAACGTTGAGCGGAGCTGTTAACACTCAATGACTGCGAGTCCGATTGAGGTCTCAATGATCTTGCTGAGCCAGAAGGCGTTGATGGTGGCCAACGTCGTTTGTAAATGCACTCGGCTGCGAAGCATGGTTAGTTAGTGCCTTTGAGATTAATGATGACATCTCACCATGCCGGTCGAAGATGTAGAAGGAGTAGACAACCATCGTGGTCCCATGGAGAGATCTGGGAGCCGGTAAAAAACTTCTGTTAAAGCATTTGAATGCTACGGACGCTCTTAAGCTTGAAGGTGTCGTTTGGCCCAGAGACCAAGTTTTTGAGTCGGTAAGGCTTAAGATTTTGGACAAGGCTGAGTTATCGATAAGCTTCAACTAGCAATGGGTCCAAGCGGCTTTCGATCAGCCTGACGTTGGAAATGATACCAAAGCTCCGCCAGTCCAGCAGTGAAGAATACTTACACGTGTTTCAGAATCTTGAAGATCTACATATATTTTGGCGATTACTATTTGCAAACTCTAAAATGCTGGAGCAGAGCCTCCATGGACGTGACGGCTTCACCTGTTGAGCAATCTCCCACAGCGAATTCTCCGCTAACCTCCGTCCCAAAACGAGAGCACGCCCACCTAGTCCCTTCTCACGGTATTTCTATCGATATTCAGCCACCACCTTCAGCCTCTGGCAGACCAAGCCTCGTCAAACACATGTGAGGTTTCTAAAAGAAGGAAGTTAGCACAGGAGATGTTAATGAAAACGTAGCTCTACTCCCGCGTACGAAAGCCCAATTAGACATCACCGTCGGACAGCGTCCGCCCATCGTGAAGTGAAAGTCTGTCTCCGAAGGAACAATAACCAGAGCTTCTCAATTGACATCTCAACAGGAATCACTCAATGCACGCTCAGAATACGTCACAAGTGAGGATGATGGGGCCGCTCAACATCGAATCAACCAATATACCATCAAGCAAGAGATAGGCAGGGGATCATTCGGCGCAGTTCACCTCGCTGCTGATCAATATGGTCATGAATATGTGAGCAGCCTGAGTTAAAATTTTTTCGTCTAGTTCTTCGACCTAATCTTGGGCCTACAGGCAGTCAAAGAATTCTCCAAATCGCGGCTTCGAAAACGCGCTCAGTCACACATTCTTCGGCATCCTCGAAGTCAAAGACGCCCTGGACAGCTTGCCCCTGCTGGAGGTGATTTCAATTCTCCTCTACATCGAGATGGCGCCGACCCGAAAAGCCGGAATCTGGCTGGCAACTCCATTGATCTAATAAAAGAAGAGATCGCCATCATGAAGAAGTTAAATCACAACAATCTTGTTGCTTTAATCGAAGTGCTTGATGACCCTGCAGAAGATTCTCTGTACATGGTTATGGAGATGTGCAAAAAGGGCGTGGTAATGAAAGTTGGATTGGATGAACGAGCAGACCCCTACAGCAGTGAAGAATGCAGATGCTGGTTCAGAGATCTGATCTTGGGTATAGAATATCTGCACGCGCAAGGCGTGGTCCATCGCGACATAAAGCCTGACAATTGTCTTCTCACTGAGGATGACGTGTTGAAGATTGTGGACTTTGGTGTCTCTGAAATGTTCGAGAAGGACTCAGAAATGATCACAGCGAAATCCGCTGGCTCACCTGCATTTCTTCCTCCCGAACTTTGCGTTGTCAAGCACGGAGACGTTTCAGGAAAAGCATCGGACATCTGGTCGATGGGAGTAACCATTTACTGCCTCAAGTATGGGAAAATACCATTCGAGAAGTCTGGAATTTTCGAGCTTTACGAGTCTATCAAAACAGATGAACTGGAAATGCCCCACGAAGAAGACGAAGATTTCCGCGACTTAATCCACAAGATCCTCGAGAAAGATCCTCGGAAGCGGATCACATTGGCAGAGATACGGGTAAGTCAATGGCAATCCTGTTGAACGAGTGCTAAGTGCCTGTATTACAGGAGCATCCATGGGTCACGAGACGCGGCACGGATCCCCTTTTGTCATTTGAGGAAAACACAGCTGACTTAGTTGAACCCCCGACTGAGGAGGAGATGGATAGGGCAATAACAGGAAACATGAAAAATCTCATAGTGGTGGTCTGTACGCCGTTGTTTGACCTTGAATAGTCGCTGACATCTTGCATCGTAGATGAAAGCTGTCCATAAGTTCAAAGCACTGCTTGCTCGGAAACGACCTCCTACAATGGCATCGATTCTAGGAGAAGATGATCGATCCCGATATTCGCAGCCTCCTCTTGAAATGCAAGCCTCGCCAACTAAGGATCACAGAACACACAGTCTTGACGTGTATGACCGGCGACCAATAGAGGGGCCGCTGACTGTCGAAGGCGTTCATCGACTGATGAGCGAGGATGAAGATCCTCGCAGAGGTCTTCAATCGCTCCAGATTGGCCGGGACGATGAAATTGGACGCCCGGCATCTCATACGATGCCATCGCGTGTTTCAGCCACCGCCCTGTCACCTTCTAGCGATGACGAGGCTTTACCGCCTTTCCGACCAGACTGCCTTCCTCCAGCCGTCGAACCACCCCATGCTCACACCTTTGATGTTCTCGGCCACCGAGGGCATGCTCATGATCCACTGGAGGACCATTTGTATCTCCATATCGGGCCATCAACCTTTTCTGGTGTTAGTACAACTAACGATGGTAGCGGTGGATTCGTTCCCGATAGGGATGATATATACATCGTCAGTGAAAGTCCAGGAGCTGCAGATGTTGACATATACGAAACCGCATATCGTGATGAGATTGAACGCATCCAAGCCCTCTTACGCGAAGAAGGTCGGACAGAAGAGCCGCACGTGTTTTTGAACAAGAGAGTAGACGCCAAGCTAATGGCTATTGGAGGACTGGCAGGCCGCCTGATGGCTATGGGCGAAGAAGGAATAGAGCGAGTGGGCGACTTGAGAGCTATTAAAGAAGGTCGCGTTAAAGTGTCCGGCATGAGCAAGATCCTGCGTTCTGCGGCAAAGGAAGAATATGAGCGACGTCGAGCAGAACGAAGAGCTCGTCACCACCTGATTGGCCATATGCATTCTCCAGAGGCAAAGACAGCCGATCAAGAGAGTGCTCCAAGCGCAGATCCAACAGAAGCAACAGCTTCAGCAGAAACCTCAACCCCTCGAGAACCTACGCCAGAACCTCAGAGAAAGCGTTCATCACTGACTTTTATGGCAACGAGTCCTTTGGCCGAAAAGGCATGGGAAAAAAGCAAGCAGGCCAGAACGTCTTTCAAGGACATGTTTGGTCGAATGAAGGAAAGAGGGAGTGGTGGCGGGTAAAGCCTCTGACAGATTTCGATCCGGCACATTCGCACATGATAAGCCATTCAATTCTCTCGGTGCAGTCCGGCACTGCACCTGGGCTACATTTGGCATAAATTGAATGTAAGATTCGAAGAGATCAAAAGCCCGGTATGTAATGATATATGATTGCGACGAACACTGAGAGCGAGACATCCACCACTATCGCGCTTTTCTTTGCAATGCGGGTTGGGTGGTTGACACCTCGGTGATGACCTAGCATTTTGGCAAGTCTAATGCACTGTTACCATCGACCAATCAAATTCTTGAATCTACATGAGTCGCCTTGGGGCCATCCAAATTCCAAAGTTTTATGCAAATTTCTACATTCAACTGTGGTCTCAATTTTCAGGCTGGGATAGCAGGCGGAGATGGCTAGAGCTGGGTCGGTGCCCACAGGCCTAAGGTAGCTTGGAGCAAGCCCTAAAGGCGTCCTAAATGCTCCCTATGGTACTGGATTACTCGGTATGAATCTTCTGCGAGGATGCCTCGGCTCGCTTCACGGCCTGCACAAAGCTCCGTCTGAATGAAGCCTGAACACGGCACTGCAAGTCATCATCACGATTGTCAAAACCGAGTGCACATTGAAGAAGGCACGGCTTGTAGCATTCTGAGTTTGGGGGTCACCTTGTCAGTAAGGGACGCCGTCGTAGGAGCCATGAATCGCTTTAAGAGACCGGCGCAGGGAGGCTGCGTCGTCTTCCGGAGTTGAGCCGGAAAACGCCCCATAAGCCAGCCTCTCATGGAATCTTTGAAGATCATCCCTCCCATGCACCTTCAAATTCTCTCTCCTAAGTGACAACCCAATCGAGCGCGAACGCAGCTGATATCCAACTCCGTTTATTGACCTTTTCATATTTCCCGGGCTCTGTAATAGTGTAATATCTTTCGCTTGTTTTCCTTTCCGGTAATTTGGCTGTTTGGGGGAAGGGGAAGTATTTGGCGAGCTCTACGAATAATTCTTCCTTGTTTTTGCGAATCTCGCCGCCTCGAAATTCAGAGTGATCAGAGAATCCTTGCGTGATTGGATCAAAGTACTCAATGTGAATGGGATTGGGATTCAAATGCTAGGCAATAGGCATTCTTTGACGGCCTACGAATCACCTCGACACTACGAGATCAACGGTCAAACGTGGTCGCTAGTGACCATCACACCTCGAGGTGAATGCATCAACCAGCTGTCGTTTGAGGGATTGGGTATACCTGCGCCTTGTGTCGCAGTCTGGGTTCTGTTGGTGCCTTCAACTTGGGTCTCGAGGATTTTGGACGCTACGCCAAGAGCAATTTCAGCACCGTAACCCGAACCTCGCTAATCCTCTCCTCGTCTTCATTGCTCTCCTTGAACAACTTCAAACTGCAGAAGACATCACAATGGCAGTACCTGTAGATGAAGACACAATCGAGGTCAAGCCCGAGCTCGATTCATCGGATGGAATGGACGACCTGGATGCTATCAGAGTAGGAGCTGTCAAGGACGAGCCCACCCGTAGTGGCTCGAGCTCTCCTTCTCTTCCGCCTTCGAAAATCAAGAGCAGCCGCTCTTCATCCGCAATCTCTGTCAGATCGCATAGTACTACTTTTACAACAATGGAGAAAAAGGAAGAGGTCGAGGAGAAGGTTGGTGGCGACGTTATGCTGAAAATGGAGCCTGGCCAACCGCCCAAGTTGGCGCGCTCGACTTCACACAAGATCGTCCCACGAACACCGCCTCTGTTCGACCACGTGCAAGATGCTACTGCTGAAGCGACGTCTACGTTTACTTTAATGGAATCATGCACCTATTCGAACAAGTACTTAGGCTACACCGAGCACGCCATGGAGTGCGACTGCTCGGAAGAGTGGAGTGAGTTCCCTATCTGTCTCTGATATGGCTTTCTGCGGGGGGTCGCCTTTACCATACTGATTATCCGTCATTTTCAGGCTCTGTAACCAAGAGTAATCATGCTTGTGGGGAAGATTCGGACTGCATCAACCGTGCGACCAAAATGGAGTGTGTAGGTGATTGCGGGTGCGGGCCCGCGTGTCAGAACCAGCGATTCCAGCAGCGACAGTACGCCCAAGTATCGGTCATCAAAACTGAGAAGAAGGGTTACGGTCTTCGAACCGATGTCGACCTGCGCCCGCATACATTTATTTTCGAGTACATCGGAGAGGTTATCAACGAGCCCCAGTTCCGCCGGCGCATGATCCAGTATGACGAAGAAAAGATCAAGCACTTTTATTTCATGTCCCTCAGCAAGGGTGAGTTTGTGGATGCGACGAAAAAGGGCAATCTGGGTCGGTTCTGCAATCATTCGTGCAGTCCCAACTGCTACGTCGACAAATGGGTGGTCGGGGATAAGCTCCGAATGGGCATCTTTGCCGAGCGGAAGATCAGGGCCGGCGAAGAGCTCGTTTTTAACTATAACGTGGACCGCTACGGCGCCAACCCCCAACCCTGCTATTGCGGAGAACCCAACTGCACTGGCTTCATCGGTGGTAAGACCCAGACCGAACGCGCCACCAAGTTGTCGCATGCCACAATCGAGGCTCTTGGAATTGACGATGCCGACGACTGGGACACTGCCGTGGCCAAGAAGCCCCGCAAGAAGAAGGCCGGTGAGGATGACGAGGAATATGTCGACAGCGTCCAGCCCAAGTCTCTCGACGCCGACGGGGTTACAAAGGTCATGGCTGCGCTCATGCAATGCAAGGAGAAATGGATTGCCGTCAAGCTCCTGTCTCGTATTCAGCGATGCGACGATGAAAACGTCCGTAATCGGGTCGTCAAGATGCACGGCTATCAGATTTTGAACTCGCAACTTGCGGCATGGAAAGACGACTGCAATATCGTTCTGCAGATCCTGGACATTCTAGATAATTTTCCTCGGCTCACACGAAACAAGATCGTCGACTCCAAGATAGAGGCGACGCTGCAACCTTTGAAAGAGTCGGAGGATGACCGAGTATCTGAAAAGTCCTCTAGACTGCTTGAAGAATGGTCGAAGTTGGAACTTGCCTATCGCATTCCGCGCAAGAAGCGCGATCCCAACGACAACAATACGCCACAGAAGGCTGAACGCGATCGTTTTGAGCGGAGAGAATCGCATCATGAACGCAACCGGTCTCGCTCTCGCTCAAAATCAAAATCACGTTCTCCTCCTCGCGGGCCCTCAAATACGTCCATTCCATCCGGTCCTCGGGCTGGTATTCCACAACGCAATAACTTCTTCCCACCTCGTCCGCCGCCTTTTCATCGTCCTTTCAATCCGCTACCCCGGGGATGGTTTCAAGCGTCTTCAGAGGGCAAGAATTATTATTACTCTGCAGATGGTAAGACACAGTGGACGAGGCCAACTGCCCCAGCCGCAGAGCCTCCGCCCCCACCAAAACAGCCTTCCAACCAAGACGTACTGGCCTCGATCATCAATGACATTGTGAGCGAGAAGGAGAAAGAACGTGAAGCCAAGACTTCTACCCCTGAGACGTCTCAAGCTACTACTTCAGACCCAAAGGCTAAGAAAGAGGAAAGGTGGAGATCTTTCGATGAAGAAAAGAAGAAGAGGCTCTACGAAAACACCGTAAGTTGCAGTCTAACAAGATTTGGCGATAACTAACCTGTCTAGCTATTTCCACACGTCGCCCACGTTATGAATAAATACAAAAGCAAGATCCCGAAGGACGACCTTAAAAGATTTGCCAAAGAGGTGAGCCTGGCTCTCTTGCCATGACTATTTGTATTGTTAACAGTAACAGGCGGCAAAGAAGCTTGTGAATGCCGACTTTAAAGCCGGAAAAGTTGAAAATCCAACAAAGATTAGCGAGAAACATGAGCAGAAAATCAAGAAGTACTGCAAAGACTTCTTCGACAAGGCCGCCCGGAAACACCGGGAATATGAGAAAAAGAAGGCCGAGAAGAAGGCACTAGCTGGAAAATCAAGAGCCAAAGCAACCGAGCAAACACCGGTCGATACTACCTCGCCTTATGGTGGAGCATCAGCGGCGGTAAAGAAAGAAGTTGATTCAGACGACGAGAATATCAAAATGTCTGACGACGAAGATGAAGAGACGCTAGCCGGAAAGAAGTCGTCGCCTGAGACACCAAGTCTCAATGGCGACAATCTGAAGCGCAAACGAGAAGAAATGGACATCAAGATCCTTGACGAGCTAGACACATCACCGTCAAAGAAACTCAAATCTCACTCCCCTCCCCCGCCTCCTCCTCCTCCCGGTCCTCCTGCAGAAACACCTACCGACTCTGTCGAAGCGTCGCCGTTGGAACTACAGCCCAAAGGGGAGACCGGATTTGCTACGAAATCCATGGCGGACGTGCTTGCTGAGGCACAACAAGATTCCTTCACGCCTGAAGAGGAAGATTTAACGATGCGAGAAATCAAGGAGGATATGCAGTCATTGGTACATCTTGACGGCGCAAATTCGAAACCTGCTGTCAATGGAGCGCGTGCACAGCAAGGTGGTCATGGTGAAGAGATACGATGACAGCTGGACCCTGGAACCTCAATCCTCCGCTCAGGCACTCCTTCTGAGCGCTTTCCAACGGCCGTTCTGGAAACATCTGATATGGAGCACTGCCTGATGGGGGACCCAAAAATCCGTCGGAGAAGTCAACTACCCGAAAAGTCCGTTATGTTTCCACCGATTTCTGGTTGCCCTGGCATTTAGCGGCATTGTTTGCAGGAGTTATACTTCAGCTTGGGCGATTGGCGCGCTGCTTTTCTCGAATGGCGATCGTGATGTTCGCAATGTGCCATCGTCTGGGGACATCGCACGGCTTCCTCCCAGCTTTCAGGCGGGAGAAACGTGGTTGAAATAGTAAGCATAGCATTACGAGGGATCTATATCATCTTAAGCGCTTGCATAGTAGTCTTGAATCACCTACCTGTATCTTCCCACGAGACTTTGATCCCTCGATCTGCTGATGCCTTTGTTGCAATGTGCTCTCGTGAAGCCATTGCACAGCATGGGACATGCAGTGATCGACGACAAGGCATAAATACATGTTCGCTGCACCTTGTAAAACACTGTTGTGAAAGTCGTCAAGCCCCTCGGACTAGGAGAATTATCGATGAGATGACATAGGTCTTCTTGAGGGTGCTGTTCTTTAAATCCAGACTTTGCTATAGCGGCTTCGAGAGCATTTTCTTAGCGACGCGAACTCATAACCTGAGCTCGCTGCGAAAGTTCAATTTTCAATTTTCGTTAACTCAGTAGAAACTCTCGACCATCGCATCCTTGTCCTTTCCGCTCACATTCCCCGGCGCATTTCCTTCTCCTAATCTGAACACTGATTCCACCACGCTTAGTTCTGTCGCCGTGGTATCCATGCCCGTCACCGCCATCCAGTCGTTCACTACCATCCCCGCTCCCACCACCGGACTCCCCCTATTTACACTTCCTGCTACCAGCGGCACCTGTAGCAGACTGCTCAGCTCATCCTGATCCTGTATCGGCGTCTTCGGATGCACCAGCCCGCCGTTGTTGCTCAACGACATGTATGAGCCCGTTAGCACGTTCGAGGCGATGGTCTGCCGGAAGACATCGACACCGAGCGTGTCGGCGACAATATCTTCTGTTTCGCGTTCGAGGTCAGGGTGCACGAGGGCGACGTGGTCGTTGGCGCAGATCACGTTGCCGAGGGCGGAGAGGCGTTCTTCGATTCGTTGGATTTTGACGGTATCGGGGAGGGTGTTACGGAGGTGCGAAAGTTCTTGGTCGGTGGTGGAGGTTGGGACGAGGAGGCCTTTGCGGTTTCTGAGGGACAGTTAGAGAGATGCTCGCCGGGGAGAACACAAGCAGGGTGTGCTTACCCAGCTGTTAACCTTCCTACGATGCGAGTTCCGGCGATTGTGGCATGACAGATAGGTATTACGTCTTGGAGCTCTGCTTCGAAAACACTAGAAGGGTATTAGCCTGAATTGTGAGGGTGTGATGCTTCCTTGGTTGTCTCCAAGCTCAGTGCGCAGGGAGTTAAAATCTTTCCCTCGGAGAGGGCTGCAACGTGCTGGCGAAGAGACAATAGCGTACCTGTAGAAATTTTCTGAAGCCCCTATCGAGACAAGAGCGTATGAATTTGTGAGAGTAGCGAAGACACCAACTCTACGATTTGTAAGGTCAGTAAGTCTAACAAGGCTAGAGAGCTATTGATGGAGAATGTCTTACTCGTTTGAGTTCTCGAATTTTGCGCGGACGGCCATGATCGGTGTTGAGGAGGTACTACTGATTCTGATTCTCCCTAAGAAAGTTTTAGATGCCTTTTGAGAAGGTGTCGGTATGTTAAGCTTGTTCGCGCAACGTGGGGCTATGTTTCTGAGAGTGTCGTGGTAGATGGTTTGATAAGGATAGCTTTATAGCGACCGCAATAAGATTGTGCTCTCGCTCCTGCAAGCTTGCATCTGTGGCGAAGAGGGATTGCGGCCAAACTTCTAATTGAGCAGTCATCCACGCCAGAGTCATCAAGTCATCGCCTCGATATGTGGTTGAACGGCGTGCACCTCCACAAAGCTGTGCGCCCCCCACACAATCGCGAAGCTCCGCCCACTATGCCCGAGAGGGACTACCACCGAGGATCCTTTACAAGCTAGGGAGTCATAATCCTTCTAGTTTGTGCGCTTTTAAGAGTCATGCAAGCCTCTGACTAACTGCAGCATATGCAGGTACCGACATGGGTCATTTTCGAGGCGGTGTTGATTTTGCTCTCTACAGGCTTTCCACCGCCTTTTGCTTTGATGAGTGGGGCCTGTACCGCTCGCGGATACTGATAATAATGTGTACCATCTCCTCCTGACTGCCAATCGAAAGCCTCAAACTCGATGACTTATGACCAAGTCAAAATACATTCCCATTCTCCAGTATCCAAACCCAACATGACCATTCCCAAGCCGAAATGCACACAAAACACTGTAAACAATTCCGCGCCACAAGTCCATGGGTATCGTTGCAAATGTATCTGTCAGGCCACACAATCCGGATCCTCCACTTTCCGAGTCTATTCCCTCCAAACGCCAGATGAGAGTATTTCTCGCCACCTTTATGGCATAGCTCTCGTTTCTTTCTCGATCTCCCATGTCTCTGCTCTTAAACCGTCAACCCCTCTCCCGTCGCCTTCGTCCATGGCCTCGATACTCCCTTTCAAATCATCAACTAAGGTCTCTATGCCCTCCATCAGACGCGCAATCTCTTGACGCTGATCAACAAGCTTCTCATTCAGTTGAGCATTCTCAACTTGAGTATTGCGTATTCGTTCCTCGACAGTCTTCGTTGCTAGTTCAAGATGTGGATGGAGGTAAGCGTTGTAGAGCTCTTCCGTAGAGAGTGAATGAGGACTGGATCTGTCAGCCAGCGCGTTCCTTTACGAGGCATTGTTGGGAAACACACGCCCTCTCGGCGACCTCTCCCTCCACTGCACGCGCCTGCTTTCTCCGGGCTGCGTCAAGGACCTCGTCCCACTCATTCAAGCTCTTCACAACGTCGCGCTCAGACAGAATAGCTTCGAACTCTGCCTTACAGCCATCTTCAAGCTTCGCGTTCAATTGCTTCCAGACGCCCTCAAGCGCACCAGGACAATGCCGCGCCGGTGTCGGGAAACAAGAAGCAAAGTTGGGATAGGAGTGGGTTCGTATAGTTGTCGCTAGCGCAGTTTCGAAGATCTTGTAAAGTGCTGCCGCGCGAGGGCCAGGGGTCGAAGCGGTTGGTGCAGGCGGCGGAGGGGAAACAGATCCCTCACGAAGGGCAGGCATGGGCGAGAACCCGCGAGTAGAATGTTAATATTCCGTAACAACTTCAGCGACAGCCTGATTTGCGGAGGTTGGCTGAAGCCTCAAATAGTTGTAGCGTGAACGTAAAGCCGGAATATGTTTACATGGTCGTTTTTGGAAGCGGGGAGATGCGGAGTCGCTGGCATTGATTGCCAAGAAGTAGACAGATTTCACAGCTAACTTTGACACGCTTTGATACGTAATGGCTATCACCATAATTCCCATTCTGAACACATTTTCGAGTAGACTGGCTGCTCGTTTGTTCTCATGAACGATGAATACTGCCGAGAGCTCTTGTAGGTGTATTTACTTCTCCAATTAGACAAGGAGAAGAAAGTTTACATGAATCTCAAGCTTCCGCAGTCCCTGAACTAATTCACGGCTCTCAGTCGCACGCTGCTTTACCTAGAATCACAGATGCAGAGGCTGATCATGACTCCCTCACGACCACCCTAGTCATTACCTTCCCTACGGCGTCCTAGAGCCTTTTGTCTCGTTCGACACGTCAACGATTCGCACTTGGTGGCAACGATGGGCGATCAATGGTGTCGCAAGATTTTAATGCGAATGGACATCTTGTCTTCTGCAAGCGGGCCATAGCCTTTGTGTCGGTCTGATTGTACGGAAGACACTCCGGACAACAAGCTTGACCCTAAGAGAGGCGATTATGGCGCCGCTCGAGGCAGACAACCTGCCAGTTTCATTGTATTGCCAGCCACAGCCTGGTTTAACACTACCGTGATTCTCCAAGTGTGTCCGGTATTTGCCGTTTCGCATCGGGTATTGGCCTGATCAGCCAGCCTTTCGGCCAGGTGAGGTTCCGGGATGGCAGCCGGCGGCAGGTCAACAACTGCAACATGGCTTTCTCAAGTCACAGTCATAGTTGAGACATCAGAAACATTTATTTTAAGACCAGAGTGTTGGTGAAGGTCTCTTCGGCGGCCTCATTTCGGTATTGGATGGACCATTAGCCTCTTCTTCAGATCCTGATGGCTGTTTGTCTTTTCGGGATTTCCTCTTCTGAACCGTGTTGCCACGAGAATGCCATAAAGAATCTTCTGCCTCTATTTCCTTAATCACTATAAAAAGTTAGCGAGGCAATGCATAAGAAACAACCCTGAATCCGTACGCTCTTCCCATTCTCGCTCTTTTTGCACGTTGCCTGTGCCTAGCATCTTTTCCACATCGACTTCCTCTCCTCTTTTAATACTTTCAACGAGTCTCTTCAAGAGTTCTAATTTCGCATCCATCTTGCGTATGTAGGCTTCATGTTCTTTCCTCACACTGATGATCCTGATGGATTGCGAGCCAATCAAGATGGAAATGGCAATGAAGAAGCTGGCTGGATTCGGGGTCCTCTGCTTCTTGGCGGTTGGAGCTCTAGCCTCTCGACGTAGAAATTTAGGAACGATAGAGTTCCAGATCGAAGGTTCAGCGATTCGGGGAAGCACCTTTGAGCTCGAGGAGTTGTGTCGCGACAAAGTCTGGCCCATCAGAAATGACTTCTGCCAAATTTGAGATGGTGTGGTTGCACTCATTAAACGAGAAGAGAAGCCACATTGCCACCGACTGAGACTCAAAGCTTCAGAAATCATCGCCGCAATGACGCTCCTCGGAACTCCCGTTTCCAACGTTCGAGGAATGCATGTAGTAACACCTGAGAGCGGAGATCGGGCATTTGCAAAAAGTTCAGCCTCGCCGGTAGAACGCCGGCTGTTGTCGTGGTGATGAACAGCCTTGCAGGCGCGCCGTAAATGCAGCATGGTAATTGCAGGCTTTAGGGCACTCAAGAAAGACTTCAATTAGCCAACTTTCCAGTGCAGCGAGGATATGGCAGATAATCGACCTATATCTTTTTAGACATCCGTACCTTTATGGCGATAACATCCACACCCGCGGAGTCGCTGACCTTCTCTGTGAAGCAAGCCGTTGGATCCCCGTCAACATGTACAACAGCAGTCCTAAGGAGCTTGGAACAGCTTCTCAACAGCCAACAAAAGACTCCCGCAGTAGAGAAACCAAGGAATGGCAAATGTCTCGCCAAAAGCCGCGTTATTACACAGACAAAACAGATCAAATCTTCCAAAGCTCACTATTCGGCAACATCCAACGTTGCCGTCCTACAAGTTCCAGAGAAAGATGATTTATGGCTGTCGCATTCTGCAAAGGTTAAATTCGCAACGGATATCTTCAATAATACGCTAAAACTCCTGACTGAGGCATGTAAAAGTGCGACACCCCTGCAACATCTATCGAAAGTGCAGAAGTCACCAGGGCAAGGAAAATTACCGCTGCAAAGCGTTTCGCCAAATCCCAAGCTTAGCTCTCTTGATAAGCATCAAAAAGTCAACACTGAACAGAAAGAGCGTCCAAACGCCAATCTCGATGTAGTCGCCAAATGCGCCCAACTGGCGCTCAGCATCTTACGGACTGCGCAAGGCTCCAAAGAGGAGGCATCTTCAAAGATACACCTGACACAGGCTACCAGCGTATTGGCGGGAAAGCTCATAAATTTAGGATTTGCTGACTTAGCCTGGACGGAATTGCAAACTCTTAAAAGCGCACTGGATACCATCGATGAAGAGCAAGCGGCCCAACAGAGCAAGAAAACTAAAGGCCAAAGCCTTGCAGAAACGCTCCATTTTGATCGTTTGCCAAGGAGTGATGCCGTATTAAAATCGGTTATCAGTTTCCAAGCTCTACTTCTGAAATTTTCTGCTCTGAGACCTTCGAAGTACATCACAGAAGACATTATATCAATATTAAGATCGCCAAAAGTTGGACCAAGTGCAATCATATTGAAAGCTCTTCAGGCGGGGCGAATAGATGCTGATTTCGCCATTCATTCACTTACCAATCTGTCTCAGTGCATAACAAGCCTTGCTCGAGTTGCGGATACCCTGACGTTACAGTTCTCAAGCCGCTTCGCTAGACAAGTTTTTACATTGCATTGTGTCGCATTCGAAGTTCGTTGCAAATGGTGGCGAATTGCCAATCATCAACCCGATATTGCTGACGAGATCTCGAAACCACTGCTGAAATATCTTTCAGCCTTTCATCGGCGAGAAGGCGCTTTGGAGAAAGAGGATTTTTATTACTGCAGCGGCCAAGTCGAGAAGCTGCTGGTTGAAGTCTTTGCTCAGGAACCTATGCCAGACGGTTCGAAATACGCCGTATTGCATCCTTTAATTGCGGATATGCTAGCTCAAATTGCAGAAGACTCTGGCTGTCCCCAGGAAGCGCTGGAAATCTACCAAACAACAGTATCTAAATCTGAGAAAAGAGCAGATCTTCAGGCATGCGTTCGTCTTTGCAAGATCGCTTGTATACACCTCCGAATCCTTTCTAGCGCTACGGTCAATAGGGCTATGGAAGCGTTGTCTACAGCTAGGTCTATGCTGATTGCGCCCGTCAAGGGGACGGCCAGCGCCATCGACGATCTACACAACAACGCCATACGTCTTCAGCGCGTCGCTGCTAGAGTTCTTGCCAACATGAGCAATATAGACGATAAAACAGATGATAAGCTTAACAGTCATTCATGGACTACGACGTGCTGCATTCGTGCAATGTATGATATCATATATTTTACCATTCGCTATCTCGGTGATGCTCCTGCAGAAAGTGACAATCAAGCTGGAACAAACAGATACATCGCCAGGCTCGGACAAGTCAACAGGCATCGGTCCACTATCGTCGACACATTCTCTCTTGCGTGCCGGAAATCAATCGAGGTTGATGAGCCTCCTTGGGAAGAAACAGATTCAGCCATGGCAAGCTTTGCGGCACTACTTGAGAGGATTGAGGAGAGAGGGGGCGATAGCACCTCAACGTCATCTATAGAGTCTCGTCAGTCAATATACGTCAGACTGTCGAACCTGTACTGGGCCGGGTACATGAAACTCAAAGCCGCTGATGAACCTCCGACAAAGCTTGTTGCTTGTCTGCAAAAATCGGTTAAATGCTTAATTCATCGTCCGCAAAGTGAGAAGCAAGCAGGAAATCTCACAGAGAAGTTTGTGAGACTCGGGCAAACATGGAACGGAGTAGGTGATGCCTCTGAGGCGATCCAAGCATACCAGAAAGCCCTTATCAGTCTCTCAGAGCTAGGCATTGTCGCACAGCTATCTAGTGCAGCTACCTACAAGTCATCCGAAGATGTATGGTTGTCAGACCAAGCTTCAAAGATCGATCAAGTGTTAGACGTTGTCATAAAGATGGCAACCCAAAATTCTGATACCATGAAGACTTTGGCCAACTTCCTTGGACTGAGCGGCTCCTCATGCTTAGACCAATGTCTTCTAATTGAGAGGCTGATTTACAAAATTTCGAATCTTCCTCTTTCAGAACCCAACAATCAAGCGTTACTGCTGGTCTTGAGAAAGGCTCTGGGGATACTGGATCCTGTGAATTTCCCTGTTCGTCGACTACGCGTACTCCATCACATCTTACGACTTGATTCAGAGGATTCTAGGGCATTGTCCGAGGAATTTTGCGCGGAAGTGTGTTCAGAAATCGTTCGTTTAGAACACTCGTTGGACGACCATGGTTCTGATGAGCGATTAGCCCAATTCCGTCCTCATCTACTTTCCTCAGCGCAACTCTTGGCAGCGTTTCAATGTGGACGGCCATCTTTTGACCACTGTCAACATGCAATTGCATCTTGGAAGATCTCACTCCAGCTCTGTAAGAGCTGGGAAGCTGTGAAAAGTCGAATTGAAAACCCTGTTGCTTTTATTCGTCAACTGGATACGCTTGCGGAGTATGCCGATATGCAAAACTACGTTCAGCTTTGCATAGATCTCTACGAGATAAGCTATCGCCTGCTGGAGCTTCAGCCAAAACGGAATCCTCTGGCATTGATCAGATCCGTGTCCTTGCTCGGCACTTACCTCACACGACAAGGACACTCCCTTCGTGCTGGCCAGACCCTTGCACGTGCAAAACATCATCTAGATAAAAATCCGTGTACGACTTGTGAATCATTGCAATGGAACCTCGCCAATGCTGAGTATCTTCTAAGCATCGCCAATCTTGATCGAAGTGGCAAAGCATTGAGATCAGCTCAAGGCATATACCAAGGAATGTTTGAACCCGATAGCGTTGCGACACGAAGCCTGAGAGACAGAATCAGGCAAGAAGTTTTCTTGGCTCAAGCTTCGTTCCTGTACGCGAAGCTCTTATTAGAAAAACAAGATATTCGCGGGTCTATTTCATCTGCCAAGGAAGGTGTTAGACTCACTTCAAGAACGTGGGCGACCCTTCAGAAGGCAGTCGGGACAAATATCTTTCCAGATCGCCACAACGAATCCCAGTCTGATAACAGCAGCCTTGAACCAGAGCATCTAGTGCAGGGCATGCGCAAGCTAGAGATTGCGAACAAAAAGCCTGTCATTCCTACGGAGTTTCTAGGATCAAAATTCTGGCCCTACGTGTCTTTGCATTGCCGGAGCTTAATGCAGCTTGCTGATCTTTCTGCGAAAAGTGGTCTATTCCAAGAAACTGTCTATTACATCGAACAAGCGAGAAAGATTGCTACTTCCGTGGGCGCTAAGAGTTGGCTAGCAAGCATTGAGTCTAGGTCGGCATTGTATTCCATCAAGGCGGGTATATCCACAGAAGGTGTGGATCAATTACCAATGTCAGAGGAAACGGTTTACAATCAAAGTGGAGGGCTTGAAATTTTGAAAGACCAGATATGTGCTGGTACGTGCGCACTTAGCTTGCTGGTTGATAGCCAGAAATTCGACCCAAAAGGCACTCTTGAGCAGGCCTCTCAAGTATTAGGAAAGTTGCAGGATGCGGCAAAGAACAAGGCATTCGACATCCAAAATCTTGACCAGGACTTAGCACAACTGCAGGTTGAGGACGTGAATGACGACCTCCACCATAAGATTAATTCGGAGCAAGGAAAAAGGAAGGTGCCAAAGAATCGTTGGGGGGTTTCGAATGCCCGGAAATCAAAGCCACCAACGTCGGCTCAAGAGTCTCCTTTCGAAGCTTTCTCTTTCATTCGCGTTTCACACGACCTCGATTGTTTCAAAGTCAAAGTATTCATTCAAAACGGCAATCTTGATGCAGCAATTAAACTCCTGCAAGTAGGAGATGCCCTACACGCAAGCCCTGAAGAGCAGGTCTCGGTTTCTGTCTTGCTTGCTGATGCTCTTATGTCAAAAATTTTGAAGTCTCTTTCGGGTGATGCTGTATATTGTGTCCTCCCTGAATCCTCTGTTGCGTACCCTGCCGTATCCGGAAATTCAAGTCGGCGTTCTAATGTCTCGAGTGGTGGTAATAATGTCTTCGCCAAGACTAAATCAGCGAGCCGGAAGAAGCCACAACAAGACCATAGGAGCCCACAAACCATTCTACAAGAAGCCTGTGAGAAATTATGTGCCGCAAGACAGGCGTTGACGGCTTCAATTGATGTCAATTTAGTTCGAGATTTCTGCTCCTCATGGAACAAGATGATATACCTGTCCTCTGTGTTTCGCTATAATCTTAACGGGATTCCTGGATCAATGCAGGCCATTTCGTGCCTTGACCGCGTGTATCCTGTTATGAGGGAGCGTATGATCATCGAAATAGACAGGCATTCCTCATCAAAGGAACAAGTCTTAACCTGGCCAGGTCTCGATACGGCAGAGGAATCAGCAACGCAGCATGACGATGATGTGTCGACAACATCCTTCTTAACCCAAAACTTGCCTGAAGGCTGGAACGTAATCTCTCTACGGCTTACCGACGATTCTCAAGAAATCTTAGTAACTAAGCTTTCGAAGAGTAGATCGCCGTTTCATCTCAGGTTGCCGCTTTGCAGATCTAGCGCAGAAGATTCCGCTGACTCAGCCGAGACATTCGGCTTTCGCCGTTGCAAGGACGAGCTCATGTCCATTATCGCTAGTGCAAACAGAACGTCTCATGATGGACGTGCCTGCAAAAATAAGCAAAGCAAGAAAGAGTGGTGGGCAGAAAGAGAAGCCCTTGATCAACAGTTAAAGGGCTTGCTCGAAAATATAGAGAACTTGTGGTTTGGTGGCTTCAAGGGCATATTCTCGCCGCATGCAAGGCACATAGAGCCTTTGTCACGATTTTCGCAGTCTTTCACGCAGATACTTAACAATAATTTGCCGTCTCGTCGAAAAGGCAAGGGTATTGCTACAAACCTCCACCCTCATGTTCTCAGCTTGTTTGTTGTGCTGGGAAACCCCTCTAAGAGTGACCTCGATGATGCAATCATGGACCTTCTTTATTTCGTGGTCGATATCCTTCAGTTTCAAGGCGAGCGCAATGCATACGATGAGATTGATTTCGATGTGATGCTTGTTCAGACTCTGGATGCCATCCGAGGCTACTATGATGTATGCCCATCCAAGCTCGACGAGATCTCCCACCACACCATTCTGATCTTAGACAAGAGTCTCCATTCAATTCCTTGGGAATCTCTCCCTTATCTTCAAAGACAATCAATCTCGCGACTCCCGTCGCTAATGTGTTTGCGCACCCGGATTGCGCTCGTTGAGAATTCCGAGAACGCCTCCCTGGGGCTTGAAATTCCGCGAACGCCAGGTTCCTATATCCTAAACCCCTCTTCAGACTTGGAAGCAACTGAAGATGCCTTCGTGGAGCCCTTTTCTCGATCGCTCCCGTTATTCTCCGCGATCATTAATAGAGCACCAACTGAGGAAGAATTCAAATCATGCTTAGAAGACTCGGCGGTGTGCCTCTACTTCGGCCACGGAAGCGGCGCACAGTATATCCGAGGACGAACAGTTCGACGGCTAGAACGATGCGCCGTCACTTTTTTGATGGGCTGCAGCAGCGGCAAACTAATGGAGTGCGGCATGTTTGAGCCCTACGGCGTTCCGTGGAACTACATGCAGGCTGGAGCTCCAGCCGTAGTCGGGACGCTGTGGGACGTCACAGACAAAGACATTGACCGATTCGCGATGCAAACCTTGGAGAACTGGGGTTTGCTAAAAGAAAACCTAGTTGAAGTCCAACCGCAACGAGCAGGTACTAAAGGTAGGAAGAAAGGAAGACCGACGAAGGCAGTAGGGAAAGAAGAGCCTTCAAAAAGAGAAATCATGGCTTTGGACTGCGCGTTGGTAAAAGCGCGAGATGCATGTCATTTGAGATATCTAAATGGCGCCGCGCCTGTTATCTATGGCATACCTGTCCATTTGGCATCAGTATAGACTTGGGAAACTGGAAAGTCATTGTTTTGGCTGGAGCATTGGGAGGGCATTGCATTCAGAGCGAGTTGGGGAATGGTACCCCGGAAACGATACCCATTTGTTGCCTTTTGAGCTTGGTATTTTAAATCTTTGATACCTCTCTACTTCGAGACTTAAGTGACGATTCCTTCATGAACAATTCTTCTGTAGCACGTTCCAGTCAAACATCAGCCTTGACTCTGGACGTGGGATCTGTATTCCCAATTGGGGAAGCCCCACGTCTAGGATATCTAACCGCCGGGTGGGGCAGCTCGAGCTCAACGTCATTCATTCACACTGCCGAAACTTTTGATATTGGAGAAGGTTTTGATACTGATCAAGATGTCTTCACTTTGCGAAAGCTTCTTCCTTCTTGTCATTCTACCGCGTAACAACACTTACAAATACCCACCTTGAATCGAAACCATGTCTGTTACTACGAAAGCTACAATTGCCAGCTTTGGCGGAAAGCTTTTCAAGCTTGCTCACAATGCTTCTACAACCAATTGCGAGATGAACTTCAACTTATACATGCCTCCTCAAGCTACGACGAATCCGCTTCACAAAGTTCCACTCCTCATCTACCTATCCGGCTTGACCTGCACCGGCGACAATTGCGCCGAGAAAGGCTTCTTCCAACATGGCGCGAGCAAGCATGGGATTGCTGTGCTATATCCCGATACAAGCCCTAGTAGGCTCTTATCACTTGTTCATGTCTATCTGCGATTTTATTGATCGTACTGCAGGAGGTCTCAAAATTGCTGGTGAAGATGACTCATACGATTTTGGCTCCGGTGCCGGCTTCTACGTAGACGCCACGGCCGAACCCTGGTCATCTGGGTACAAGATGTACAGCTACATAATCTCCGAGCTCCCAAAAGCGGTCTTCTCCTCCTTCGATCAGATCGACTCCAGCCGCGTCAGCATTACGGGACATAGCATGGGAGGACACGGTGCACTGACGCTATTCCTGAAGAACCCTGGGGTGTATAAAAGCTGCAGCGCATTTGCACCCATATCAAATCCGCTGAAGGCTCCGTGGGGCGAGAAGGCATTCAAGGGATACTTTGGCGAGAAAGACTGGCAGAGACAAGGGAAGGAGCACGATGCTACGGAATTAGTCAAGGGCTGGAAGGGAAACCTTGACATCTTGATTGACGTGGTGAGTCACAAATATTGCTCAGTATCAGTAGGTATCTGACCGTTAATCTCAGGGCACTGGAGACAATTTTTACAAGCAAGGACAGCTGCTACCGGAGAACTTCGCAAAAGCGGCGAAAGAGGCTGGAGTGGACAGCATGCTGAATATTCGATACCAGCCCGATTACGATCATAGCTATTACACCATGGCAAGCTTTGCAGATGACCATGTGGAACATGCGGCGAAGTATCTATTTGCATGATAGGTACGCAGGCGTTTGACGGACTTAAATAACGTACAATTTGAGAGATCAGAGCGAACCGACAAAAACTCAAGACATTGACATATGGAACACACCAAACACACCGATATCACCTAGCTTACAATTCTTTGTGGTTATGATCATTACCATTAAGCTTTATGTCCATCTCAATCTTCCTTTTGAAAACATGTCTTCTTAGTTCCATCTATCCGTTACCATGCCGGTGTTCTCAAGGATTATCCGCAATGTGAGTCCGAAACTGGCACCTTGCTACTTCACATCTCGCACCTGAAAAAGACTTGGGACATCAGGAGTCAGTGTCACTCGTTAGACCTGCTGCTTATTCAAGCCATAGTACATGTGCGACAATAAAGCTTATGCAGGTGCTCCCCAGGCTTCCTATTCTTAAAGATCTTCATCTCATTCTTCGGTAACAAGATAAACCAGATTCTGTGGCTCCTCTCCACTGGCACTCATACCTTGGAATTAAAGAAGACAACCGCTAACAGCACATCTACAACCACTTCACTCAGCCTGTCTACAATGACCGCCAGCTTCAACCTCCATAAAACCCGCCGGCAGTCCAATCACGCCCAGTTCTCCCAAGATCTCCTCGCCCAGTACGAGTCTTCTAGGCTCGAAGGCGAAGTCGAGGCCGCCTGAACCACGCAGAGACGCAAATCATACCGCATCCGCAACAAGTGTGCGGATAAACAGGATGACAAGCAAATACGGTTTGGATCGGAGAAGCGTGAGGTAGAGGGTGCTGGTAAGCCTGCGACTCAGGAAGGCGATGTATACGTCGAGGAGCGGAGGCCAGTAGAAAAGGAGCGGCGAGGTAGAGGTTGATGACAAAGGCGAGTAACAAGGCACAACTACAAAGGATTCGAGTGAGTCGGACCCGGTGATTGTTCCACGCCAGAAAACGACGGACCGGCGGACGGAGCTTTGGAAAGCTATCGATGGAACTGGTAGGAAGTCATCGAGGAGCTCTGCGGATGAACTTTTGGAGGCTCTGGTTTTGGCAGCTGAGCGGTGGCTCAAATGCTTATTTACTGGTGCTGGAGCTGATTTTTACAAGGGTTTCCGAAGGGCTCGGTTCGCGGATTTTCTAACACTTGCTTTTTGAATCCCACGACTTGCAGATTAGCTTTTGAATGGATGATCATGAATGGTGGTAGACAGGTCCATAGGACGACAGTAATTTTACAACACAAGAGGTTTCTTCGTGGTCGATCAGAGGCATCTGGCTGGTCCAATTAAAGAAAGTTCATGACCTTAGTCTAAGTACCTACAACAGCCTAGCTTTACAGGCGTAGAACGTCCTGCCCAATTTCCGATAGCTTGTTGCGGTCTTGGACCGAGTATAGACAAACAACCGTCAATACCAGCAGATTTCACCGCTGGAGCCATAACTACCTCTCAAGCGGGTGAGGTCAGCTTTCAGTCACTCAAAAGCCGCACATCTTGCTCGTTCTATTATAAGTAATAAAGCCATCAGATTGGGGTAGATTGTAATGCTGTGTGACTATGGTCTTCCATCTGCATCGAAAAATTGCTTCCTATGGGCAAAGAATTCCATCAACGGCCACCGGATGTAATTAAGCTGGCACGTGAAAGGGGGGTGACGTGTTGTGATTGCGGCCATATCGAGTGATTCACAAATCCACAACTCTCCGGATTTCTTGGGAAACATCCAATGTTTGCGTCACATCACCAAACAAAACATGGCAAGCCGCGAACATTGGCAAAAAGCCGACTTTCAGCCCAACACTGCAAACTACGACCAGGTAGACAACCTCAATCGCAAGCTCAAATCCGGGGAGCCGTTAACGTGGAAGGAGATGGAAGTCCTGGCCGAAGTCAACGAGCAAGATCGTATACAGTTCAGTCCACCGCTCGTTGCTGCTGCACTAGCTGGAAGAAACTCTCAGCCTCATACCCGACAGAACTCGTGGTCAGAGACAGGAAGAGACTCTCAATCAGGGCCGCAACCTCAAGAAAACAAAGCCGGAGACCCTCACCATGAGGAACTGACATCGTTGTCTCACGTACCGGAAGTGCCTCGTCAATCTGCGCAAGAAGCCTCTCCATTCAATCCGAAAGCGGGCGTATTTGTTCCATTTTCTTGGAGCCCAAGGCCTATAGCTGCTCAGCAGTCTGAAAGTAAGTAAGCCAATAGAGAAGGGTGCATTCGAGGCTAGGCTGATGCTTTTCTAGAGTCGAAGAGGATGGGGAATAACACTGAGCAGAAACATCATTGAAGATGAGGTTCCTTTTCAGGACGGGTTGCTATACAGCGAGAAGCTAGAATCAACATGACAGCGGATGGAGGGAGAGTAAAATTCAAAATGCTTCAAGGAGCGCGCTGAATGTTAGCAGGAGAGCTGTGAGCTATTTCGTGCATGAAATAGATTGGGTTGAGACGTAATATTCCCACGTAAAAGAATAATTTCAGTCACCGTCTGCGCAGAGAATTGTTGTGAAGACCATGAAGTTTACTCACACTAAGCAGGACTTAGGTCACATTACTTAGTCCAGAGAACCTTTTGCCAGTATGGCTACTACGTAATAACAAAGCTAATCACTATGTCCGCATCTACGAGCAATCATAGAATCTCTAAGATGATGTTCTTATGGATAGATTTTCTCAGAATTTCATTTCAGCCAATCGGAAACCTGGATTATTCAGCCACTTCTCAGACCAACCGCACCTCTTCTTTAGTTTTTTTTGATATCCATCGATTAATGTCCATTCCGGCTCACCATCTATCCTTACGTGTATTGCTAGAGGTTTTACTTCAAATTTGAGCACGGGCGTGAAGGATTGAAGTATGTCCACCGTGTTTCATACCCCTCGCCTTGAATGATGGCCGCCCCACTGCAGGTGACTTTGCCCCTGCTCTAGCGATGGAAAGTTTTCAGACTCAGACCGCTGCCAGCCTTGATGATAGCCGTACTGTGCTTCTGTTTGGATGTCTTCTGGCTCAGCTGTGTAGCCAAACCCATATTGAGGATCAGGCGCCGGTGCTGGGCGATACGGTATGAAACCCGGCCACACATGATAGTTGTAGGGTTGGGGAGAGGCTCGCTGTTGTTGTTGAGCCAGACCTTCCGGTAAGATCATTTCAGTCCCATTGCTTGCAGCTTTATGTTCTCCACTCTCTTGCCAGATATCTGCTATTTGATTACTGTCCAAGCGCTGTCTGCCAGGTCCAGGTCGAGGGCCTCCTAATACCCCTTCATTATTTTTTGGCGATTTCATCAAACATTCTTGTTCCATGAAAGGCTGAGGCTTTGAATGATCTCGCGTGTGCTGTGCTTGTGATATGTGTGCGCTGTCGCTTTCTTCTACAGAACCATGTCGATACTCGGGAGGTATGGGACTGTCGTCTGAGTCATATCCGTCCACTTGAAGATATGCAGGCATGTAGGGGTCTTTGGTCCGTTTTGCTACCTTACAGGATGACTTTTCTGTGGGTGCTGAGTCGTTTGGAAGTTTCTCCTCACCATCCACACCGAGATATACATGGGTGTGACCATTCCGAGGACAGCGTTGATACTGGTGTCCGCGTGCGCCGCCTGCGGATCATCAATGTAACGTACCAAAAGAGATGCCGATCGCTTACAGCTAAAGCAGGGCTCACATGTTTGGTCGTTCATTGCTGTCGACCTTGACTGTCGTCGCTATTAACGTTTTTCGAGAAAGTTCTGCTGGGGATGTACTGCCGAAGCATAAAAGTCGCCCTAAGTGTCTCTGTGCGAGATGGACTGTAACTCTTCATTAAGAGAGCCGACTGGGTCTAGCTTCAGAATTTGGATGAAGTAATTGGGATCAAAGAATAAGAGATGTTAGCGGGACACTGTGGATGAAAATTCAGTGTTAACAACACTTTCACTTAAGGGTCATGTTCTTTGAGCACCGGATCTCGTCTTGTAAATGACACAACGGAATCACCGCTCACATTCGGCCATCATCGGTCAGGTGTTTTCAAGCCTATCTGGCAGCCGCAACTATACAACCGGCATGATCCACCGACAACCAAATGTTTCGTGATTCAACATGCGCTACGGGAGTATCTCAAACACACCATAATCCAGATATTTTCCATGCAGATGCAAGCATTGAAATTTGCCTGTTCGAATTTATGGAACCTGTTGCTTCAAATTCCTCCGAGAGCGTATGGTCATTGGACACGATACTGTTCAGCCGTCTACGAATGATCATGGACACTAATGCAATCAGCCCTGCTACCGAAGCGCACGAGGTCTGGGTAAGTCAGCATCCGCATTTCCATGCCCTAGCTCTTGAAACTCTTTGTTCTGATTTCAAATACAGCGGGGCCGACGTTCTCCATGGGCAACACTGCAGGAGGCTCCTTGTGTAGCCGCTTTGCCACTGCCCACCGAATCGGGAAAGAATAATAACAATAACAGTAAGTGCGGCATGCATGTCCGCATAATACGGTTGCGCTGACATTTGTACGACGCCCATCCAGGCGTCTTTGATGAAAGAACTTAGCCTGTCTCTTGTCAATACCATTTGCTGGGCAATTGTTGCATGAGAACTTCCCAGACGTGATTGATCCCAGAGGAGGTGAACGCATCTCCATCCTCCAATGAGATTCCGACATCGGATGAAGTGTTTGTGTTTTTGCAAGGTCACCACTCTAGAGTTGTCGCCTCCCCACCAGCGTGGATGCCTGGCACTGCCCACGTGTAATGACTCCTCGCCTTGTCTTGGTGCCTTTGCGTCGTCCAAAGTCTCCGCCGCCGTAATATAAAGATATTACAACTGAGTGTTCCTTCACCTAACTCATCTTGCCCTCACTGCTCCTCAAGTCTCTACCGCTCCACTTTCCGTCCTCTCCTTACTCTGATGACTCCTCGAGAAGCGAAATCTAAGAACAAGAACATGACCCTGGGGGAGCTTTTACGCCAAGGCTCGGTGCCAGATGAGCCAACAACCTACAATGGGAATGTGTCGAACGTAGTTGGACCTATTGGTACAAAGAACGGTCAAGCTGTCCAGCCGTCCACTGTCTTGCCATCTCATCATCGCGCTGCATCTACGTGTCGTTCTCGGGGTCGTCCAGCTTCAACTTCCCGACGCCAGATGCTCGCGGTGCATGCACCTAGTCTCTCGCCTATCGTCGAAGAAGATCACGCATTCAAATCCTTAGCTCCAGACTTAGACGGAAGCTCTGATGCCTCAAGCTCGGCCTCTGCTAATGATGATGCTGGCCCTGACGAAAGATATCTGCGAACAAACACCCCTTCCTCTACCAAGACGACTCCCCTTGCTAGCAAAGAGTTCGCTGTGTAAGCGTTCCAATACCGCTGCTGAAGAACTCGATGTTCCTTGCTGACGTATCTGAAGCACGGCTGCTTCGTTTCAGCCATCGCAGAAAGACGTTTTCGTCTGGGCACCTGCCGGTTACGCTCAGCAGAGTATCAGCGACAAGATCACAACCACGACCGACCTTTTCAATCCAGACTATCAGAATGGAGCAATGTGGCTGCCGTTGTCGGCGGCGACGCTTCCTACATATCCAGTGTCATCCGTACCTCACAAAACAATTCCCTCGACGGTTGAGACTCCCTATTCATGGTCTTTGCCCAGGTACCCTCAGGGCATCCAGGATGACCCCATCAAATTCCGCCCTCACCATCCAATCCCAACACCTTTCATCCTTCCAGCACCGCCTCTCCCGCCGCCCGCGCCACGACACCGCCACCGCTCCCATGGCGGCCGCCGCATCCCAAAGGTCGCACCAACCTTCAACGTCCGGCCAAACAGCAAGATGATCTCGGCGGCGACGAACTTGGCGCAAAATCGGAGACCCGGCGAGGAGGTCAAATGCGCGGAGGATTGTCCATGTGGCGGGAAGACGGATCTGAGCAAGAGTTTGGAGGCGAGCAGGGACGGGAGGCTGACGTGGAGTGTGAAGGATTTTAAGGAAAAATTATGAAAAAAAATGGAGGGTGTGAGAGCAGTAGATGTGATGGAGAGATGTGACGGGTTGAAGATGGTTGTTCTGGATATGATCAAGTACGTTGGGACCGCATGAGTGGCGTTTGAGACTCCTCTTGAGGAAATGTCTTCGTTATTTGGGAATATGAGAAAAGGCTTATCCGAAACTTTGACAGTCGGATTTTGTCGGCAAGTCCCCATGGTGGGGTGATGTATGATATGACTTCTCAGGCAGGAACTCGGGTATTTCGGTCACGAATTTGCTGTAGAGCACACTTTCATTCTACATCGTACAACGCAAAAAGGCCTCGGGATAAGCAATTCGTAACCCCAACGGCCCCATGTATGTAAAGGTGGGCGAAAACATCCTCAATCACCTCGTGACTAAAGTAATCCAGGATATATCGTCGTGGAACTTATCGTAGTAGCATTCTACGAACCCTCTTCATCCTGAGAAAGAGAGCAGAGCTCTATTGGACTTTCAATACAAAATTGACTGTCTAAAGAGACTGTCGCGCGGCAACTTCACATTCCATCCCTTACAAAGCAACGACATTCCAGAAGCCTTTTCCAGTCAACAAACAGCAAACATGCTCACTCCTCATAAAGGCTTGAGATCAGCAAACCTCCGCCTTCACGCTTCTTCAAGGTAGCCAGCAAACAAGTCAAACAAGCTATCTTACAAGAACCTCTTTCTCAAATTCGCAGTGAGAATTGTTCCGACGGCCTCGCCGGCCTCTTCAAAAATACTCTTACAACACAAAGCTCTTGGCGTTGGAACGACCGTCTTCTAGTAACACAGAGGGTTCCTTATATCGAGAAATTCCCTATCTCACTCTACTATACCCAGGCCAAATTCCGTACGTTCATGCGCATTTGAGCTCAGATTATCCACCCAACACCACGAGATGCCACCCTGATCGTCATGCCGAGATCCGTAACTACCTGTGCGAAACCTACCGCACCTCTGGTACATGCAGCCATAAAAGAAAATTCTTTGATCCCTCAACAAATCAGCTCTCTTTTCTCACACTGACTCTGGCTATTCAAACTCTACGCCGCCGCCCTGGCCTTGCGCTTCTCTCGCCATCCTCGCTTGCGCCCTCTCCGCCCTTCTCCTCCGCCGATTATTCGCGTACTCCGTCGCACCACTGGCCTCTGTCCCCGTCACCGTCCCCGGACTCGTCACTCCACTTGCGGTCCCCGGTATTGGCGGAGGAGGCGGGACGTTAAACGGTGACAAGCTAGCTGACGGTCTGGCGGCCGCTGCTGGCGTTGAATATGGAGCTTGTCCCGGAGGAGGCCCCGGCGGAGGAGGAGGGACAGTGAACCCTGGCGGAATATGTGTTGAAGGCGCAGGCTGAGGTGGTGGTGGCGGAACAGGTGCTGCGCCCGCTGCTTGCTGCTGTTGAGCAGCTATCTCCTCGGCCTGACGTCTCTCTCGGTCCTCTGTTCTCCGCCACCCTGACGGTCCTCCGGCATCGCTGGAGCTCACGCTGCTGTTCCTTCTTCTCCTCCTTCCGCTGCCCGATCTCCCAGTCGCTCTCCGATCTCTGTCTTTTTGCAGCCGCCGTGCCTCACGCTGCGCCGTGGCTTCCTCTTCTGTCAGCCGGCGCAGCGTAACGTGCCGCCCATCATTGTGCATCTTTACCTTCACAGAAACTGGTGCCGAGCCCATGCTATCCGTGTTTTGGTTGGACGCTCGTCGTCTACGGGATTGGTTCGCCGCGGCGGCACCCACGGCGGCACCAGCGAGGCCGGCTGCCGCCTCATTGCGGATAGGATGATTGTTATCACGATGGCTAATGTCTGATACAGACGAGTCGCGGTGTGTCGGTGGAACAGGAGGAACGTCGGTGATGGGCACAGTTGGACCTCCTGGAACCATTGGGTCTGCGCCTACAGGACGAATTCGATCTCTATCGCTCAATGCCGAGGCTGCTGCTGCTCCAACTCCAGCAGGGACGGCAGGACTGATGCCGTCATGAACGGCGCCATGATGGCGACGACGTTCCTGGTCGTCCAGCAAGGACTCTGAATATGATGTGGCTGACTGCTCAGAGCCATGTCTGCCGTGTTGGCGACGAGGAATAAAGCCGTCGCCTGTGTAGCGTCCTTGGGAGTTTTGGCGGGCAAGACGCTCTTGTTCGAGCTCTTGTTGCCGCATTTCTTCCACTCGCCGCTCTTCCTTACGTTGTCGACGTCCTTTGAACAATTGTCGAAGAGCAGCAAGAGCACCGGCAGTAGCTATTGTGTTTCGGAAAGTGTGTCTGTCGCTGCGTCGAGATGGAGAAGAAGAGTAGTAGTCGTCATAGGTAAGCGAAGAGGTGCTTCGCTGGTGGTGAGGGGTCATGGGAGGTTGAGCAAGAGGATGTCGAGGTGGTGTAGTGTGAATTGGAGGAACAGCGCCAGCTGCCATTGGCGTGACGGGTCGCCTGCCCTCTTCGATGCGAGACGCATTCTGTGCAGTGATAGGCTGATTGCCGCCTAGGGGAGGTCGATTAGCTGAAACGTCAGAGTCTTCGTCTCTTCGCCGCCCGAAGAGTCTCCTTGCTGCTGCGATTCCCCCACCAATAGCGCCAATCTGGAGTAATCGGTGACCGATACCATGGTGAGGCCCTTCAGTCTTCTCGTCTGACAGATATGATCCATAGCTGTAACTCTCGCTACCAACAACACTTTGGTCGTGCCGCCGATCTTGGGATTTGGACCTTCGACGGTTGAAAAGAGCCGCTAGGCCAGCTCCAGCGGCACCTGCAGCTGCAAGTCGGCCAAGACCTCCGCTCGATCTTCGGTTTCGACGATCTTCGACGACTTCTGTTCCTGAGACATAGCTTCCTCGAGCGTCATAATCGACCGAGCGCTTTTGATGCTGGTATGACAGGACGAAATACGTTACAAGTAAACCGAAGACAACAAGCGCATATAGGATAAACAGCCATTCAGGAGACCCGTACAACGTCAGCCCTAGGGCAATTTGGGCAATCCCAAGTAAGGCGATGGCCCTACCAAGCCATTGATGAAGGAACAGTGTCAGCGGAAGATGCGCTCTGGCCCTTCTCCTCTCTCTCCGATGCACCCATCCACCGAAGATCACCTGGAACCAGACAAGAACATATATTGCGACGCCAATGCCGTGGTGGGGATTCGTCAAACTTCGGTGGGGCCCCACGGCAAAGAAACCGAGTATGAAGACCACGGTAAGTACTAAGAGCGTGAATATCTGTAACCAAATGTGCAGTCGAAGAGCCCAGAATGGAGCCCGCCCATAGAAGCGGCCAAGCATTACTGCAGCCGGGACGACTGCGAGAAAGGTAAGAGCAGCGAGAATGCCATGAGCGAGGATTAAGGAATGATATCCGGCCATCGAGAAGAATCGATTTCCCATTCCTAATTTGTTAGCAAGACCAGTACAACCGTCGTCTTTTCAACAAGCCATACCATTGTACCTCATCGTCGCAAAGTTGAGCCCCACCAAGTTCGGCAAAAGGAAGCTGTTCCTCGACGAGTCCCAGGTCCCATCTCCCACGTATATTGTATTCGAGTCGTAGGTGCTGCTCCCCGGGGGAGCGAGCTGCGGCGACGGAGACATTCTTCTAAAGCAGCCCGGGATATCGCGGCTGAAAGGTTCGCCGGAGGAAAGCTCCTACGATCGGTTGAGCTGTAGCATCACACCATTTTCACACTGAATGTTGCTTTGGCCCAAGGTGCTGGAAGGGGAAATGGACAAGTCAAGGGATTCGCAGGAAGCTGTTGCGGGGATCGATGATGTGTACAGCGGAGGGAGAGCTTTCAATTGGGGCCCGCTATCTGGGCCGCTGAGGCGGGAGTTGCTGGTATTGTGGGTGCGGTCCAAAATCTTTTGCGTGCAGAGGAAAGAGGATGTGATTACCAGGATATTCTTGAGAATCCCAAGCAAGCTGAGCAGGAGGTCTAGATTTCCCGATACACGCAAGCCGGGACAGCGATACCGGTTTTCTGCATCACGGCGGGCAGCGGGGTGTTTGCGCCTGGCCGATTGGGCCTAGCTCCTCGCCCCGGCAACGGCGTACAGGGTTGACGGCCGCTGGGGAAACACTTCTGAACCAGTGAACCGGATGCTCCCGAGAACAGCTGTCCCCACCGCAAACCACCCAGGCCGCAGACGGCTACGACGATCAGCGGCCACGAGGCTGTTCTTGTTGTTGGACACCTTGGTCTTCTCGTTGTCTCACACACCTTGATCGTGAGACTGAACGCCATGTCTCCATACTCTTCTTCATACAGCGGAGTTCCGACGGAAGCGTGACCCATCTTAATTACCCTGCCGCTTTCAACCCGTCTGGCAGGATACAACAACGACGACTTGTCTATTTCACTCCCCACCGATTAAAGCTCAAAGCTCTGGCGATGGATAATTCCGAGCAGCTTGTGGCATTCGCGGAAGCCGTCTCCAGGCTCTGTGGCTGGGTCTACTTCTTGTGCTGGTCTTTGAGCTTCTATCCACAGCCAATACTCAACTGGCGTCGCAAATCAACCTACGGTCTGACTATCGACTTCCCTACCCTCAACGTGGTCGGCTTCGTCTGCTATTCCATCTCCACCACCACGTTCCTCTACTCCTCGCTCATCAGACGACAGTATGCCGCACGTAATCCCAAGTCCCCCGAACCTACCGTCCGATTCAACGACGTCGCCTTCGCGGTGCACGCAGTCGTTCTATGCGTCATCACCTATAGCCAATTTTGGTCAAAGTTGTGGGGTTTCAAGGTGGGAAAAACACAGCGAATCTTGAAACCTATTGCCGGTATTGTCTGGGGTAGTCTGTTGGCAGTCCTGGTCACAATGTTTCTGGTACTTTCCAAGAGCAAGGACAGCGGCAACGACCCGGAAGGCTGGGCGTGGATCGATGTTGTGAGTCTACTTGATCCCTCCCATGGATCATGTCAATAATTGTTGCAGATGTACACCTTTAGTTATGTCAAGCTGATCGTGACGGTGGTAAAATACATGCCTCAAGTATGGGCCAACTACCAGCGCAAGTCCACGGTAGGATGGAGCATCGGCCAGATTCTCTTGGACTTCTCGGGGGGTATACTGAGCATTCTGCAACTCCTGATCGATTCGAGTCTCCAGGATGACTGGAGTGGACTCACCGGGAACCCTGTCAAGTTTGGACTGGGCAACGTTAGCATATTCTTCGACGTGATCTTCATGACGCAGCATTATGTGCTCTACAGACACGCTGGCAGCGAGAAAATAGAGGACAGCGACAGTGGTTCGGACGAGCCGCTGCTGAGAAGCGCCTGAGCCCTCTGGATGCAGTCGAGGGTGTTAGTGCTGCACTGTCAGCTCCTTCAGGCTCACCGCCGGAGATCAAGCTGGTTTCCCTACGGAGCGCCTAAGGGGTGACCTATCGGACACAAATGAGTAAGAATGACCACGCCCAGGCCAGGTCGATCCTCGATCAATTGGATTTTCCGTCCAAGCTCCAAGCTCGATTTTGAGCGAGCGAGGATCTTACGAGAGCCCAATTTGGTAAATTGAAGAGGCGGTTTTGGTGGGGGGGAAGGGGGGGCTAGGGTGAAGGAAGCGGGAGCAAGGGGCCAATTTTGCGGGCAGCAATGCGAAAAGGTGCCGGAGGTCCGGGAGTGAGTGGAAGGATTAGACAGGGCCATTTGGCAGAGATTATAAGAGACCAGCAGGTTGATGGGAGCAGGGTTTCAGGGCGACCAGAGATCGGTGTTATTGCGGGAGCGAGCCATCATGCATGCGTTGGAAGTGGGCGCATGGTGGCCAGCAGGAGGGTCGTGGAGGGTTAGGTGCAGATGGAGCCTCGTTTCAAGGGCGCGGCGGGGGGACGTGGTTGGGCGGTGGGCTGCGAGCTGCGAGGGTTGATTGGGAATCTTGGGGGCGGATTGGCGCGCATCCCCAGCTACAGAGGAAGCGGCTAGTGCCGCCGGGCGGCATAAGCTCGCCACTAACAGCCTCTGGAGAGCCGCAGCTCCCCAGACCTCCTCTTCCCGGACGGTGCACTCCGGCTGCCCACTACTCGTTACGGCCACGCTCTCAGATCAGAGTCAACGACAATACCCAAAAGCATATGATTACCCGCCTCCCGTTCGCCTGGCCCTTCCTCCTCCCCATTCCCCTCCTTCGCCGTCAACACCAACGCCCCGTCGCTCCTAGGCCCAATCTACCCCCCCCACTGCCATCGCTCGTCTCATCTCTCCCAGCCCACAACCTCGCACGAGCACAAGCACAGCAGAACCACCCGACAGAGCGCGCCCATACCGTCTCACGCCGTCGCCCCCGGCTTTATCGCAGATCGACGGCGCCCGCGGGTCTGGAAGGCTCCCGGAGAAGCACGCCTGCTAACCAGACGCTGCTCGCACTAATCACCGCGCAATCGCATTAACACGAACCTCGACGGCTTAGCCCCACTGCCTACGCGAGCACCTCGCCATCGCTTGCCATCTCATAAAACTGCCATTCCGTCGAGTGCAACCGCTGCATTGCCATTTCTCGTGCGAATTCTTCCACTTTCGAAAATGTTCTGCTAGACCGCATGAGCCGCAACCTAAACGCAGAGCCTCGGAACCTTTCGGTATGTCCAATTTTCGACGATCCCTTCCCCATGTGTGGCCTGTACAACATCGACTGCACCTCATCACTCCATTGAATATTCTACCACAACACGTCCGATGATCCAATTTCCTGTATCACTTCGTCACCGCCGCGCCTGTACTATTTAACATGATCTTACAAAGCTCGTTTCCGCAAATTGTCTGCTATCGTGCCGCAAAATGATGCTGAAGATGTGGCGGATTTGACCGGCCTCGTTCATTTACGGCGTAAATTTCCTTCACGTCAGCGCTGTCAAATTTAGTGCTCATTCGGTAGCCGTGGCACCAGTTCGATGCTTTGGGATTGGAAACACCTAGGCTCGAACCACTGCCACGGCTCGTAAGAGTCTGCAGCATGTGCCCTCTCCACCCTTTGTGTAAATCTCGTCGCCGTTCTATAGCGTCCAACAGTACTCAGTATTTCATTACTTTGTAACATCGCTGTGCTGCATGAAACTAATCCATCTCTCAAGTTACACGGCGGAGCCGAACTAGTGACGACCTCCCGGATCAGAGCGGGTACATCGTGTCGTGTATCGTCGCCGAAAGCATCAACCGCAAAAAGGTCGCTAGAGTCGGGCGGAGACGGTGACCAGCGGTGACCATAAATCGACGCATCCCGCCACACATGTGGCGGGCACGTGGATGACATGATCGAGTCCGGCTCTGGCTTCTACGACCCGGACGACCCCTTGAATGCCTCACCGCAGTTGCAGCCGGTCAAGCCAAATTACAGGACTGAAGAAACGCCGCCACCATTCATCCACGAAAAGTCATCAACATCATCACCCACGAGCGAAGGAGACCAGACCGAAGCACTGGCCAACGGAAACACGCCAGCTTCCTCCGGGGAGATTCGTAAGAGATCCAAGAAGCGACGGAAGAAGACTAGAATCCGTCCATCTCAAGGAGACACGGTACTAATAAGCTACTTAGCCCCCAACAATCCCGACATTGCACAAGAGGCCGGGAAGTGGGCGTTGGACCAAAGGTCGGGTGGGGAGACGTCGGAGGAAGAGGAAGAGGAGGAGGAGGATAAATCTGGAGAAGAACAGCCTGTAAAGGAAATGCGAAGTGTGAAGATCGAATCCCGTGAAGATCCTCTGAATGCTCAAGCAGCAGCTCTGAAAGCACAGCAAGCTCTGAACTTTGGGCAGGATTCGGTTGTCACCGCTCCAGAAGACTCTGCCAGACAAGAGCGGCCTAATGCGCCTGTGGAGATACCAATCCAGCGCAATAATAGCCAATGTGAAGGAGCGGCCATACCATTGCAGCCGGCGCAAATTAATTCGCCTCTGTCCAAGCATACAAGCCAAATTAGTACAGACAGTACGGTGAAGGAATCAGAAAAGGATGATGACACACTGCTGGCGACATCGCCTAACTTGGCGAAATTTGCCATCAAGGAATCTGATGCGCCTGATGGCAGTACTCTCCCAGCATTACAGAAATCGCCGCCAAGATCGTCATCAACTCACTCAGGGGAAAATGGTCAGAGTCTGCCGTCACTTCAGACGGCATTGGGTAACTTTTCGGAGCATGAGAGCATGAACAGCGCAAGCGCCACCTTCTATTCGCTATCTGCGCAATCGCCGACAATGATATCCCGACCTCCTCATTCCATGTCCCAACATCCCGGACCTTCTCCTAGCAGTTATTCCCAGCCGTCGCCGGTCTCGTCAAAGGATACCACTGTCATGTCTCCCCCGGGACTGCCGAGCCATCCGACCTATTGGAGACCAGCACCGAAGATCGATCCTCCATATTCAACCCCATCAGCCGGCGATGCGACTACGCCTTCGACTTCAACATTAACAGGAGAAAGCCCAAGCAGCGCATATCCCACACCCAATGTGCAGGACCATAGAATGAGTGTCGAAGGAGAAAGTCCCCAGCTTATCAATGGACCTCTTCCTCCGAACGGCCCTTTGACTTCTACTGCCTTCAAGTGCTCCCATCCAGGATGCACAGCACCTCCTTTTCAGACTCAATATCTACTAAATTCGCATGCAAACGTACATTCGTCGAGCCGGCCACACTTTTGTCCTATGAAGGGGTGTCCTCGATCATTTGGAGGTAAAGGCTTCAAAAGGAAGAATGAGATGATCAGGCATGGATTGGTGCACGACTCACCGGGATATGTTTGTCCATTTTGTCCAGATCAGCAGCACAAATATCCGCGACCTGACAACCTTCAAAGGTGAGCATATCGCTCTACCCAGTGGTCTGGAATCTGACTTTTCGTATTTAGGCATGTGCGTGTTCACCACGTAGATAAGGACAGAGATGATCCCGAGCTTCGACAGGTACTAGCACAGCGGCCAGAAGGCGGCAATCGGGGCCGCCGTCGGCGCCATGGTGGATAACACATAATTGACAAACTCGACTATTGTGACCGATGTATATTCGCTTCTTGTACACTCGTTTTGCCCCATTAGGAACTTGAAAAGTCCGTATGGGTCAACAATTTATCGATAACGCGATTAGAGCTGTTTTGATGACGTTCCGATTTTCCTTGCTGTGTTGATACCTCTTGTCAAGTGTTTGTCCAATGATCTTGATAGCATAGCACTGTTTGGATTGGCGTTGGGCGGTAGTGAAAACTGCAAAACTAGCGTGTGTCGATTGGGGAGCTATGACGAAGGGCGTTACATGCAAGGGGGTTATGGCCCTCTCTGAAATACACTTTACCTGCTCGATTACTACCGGGAAACAAGTACAAAGGATGTTGTGTCGAGAGTCGTTGGATATGTCAAAAGGTTGTGTCAATACTTCTCATGAAAGCGCATGCTCAGATACTGAGGTTCAGGCGCCGTATCCACGTCAACTTTGCTTAGCTAGCATTTCGTCCTTGCGCTTCAGAATACAGCCAGTGGCAGCGTAGTAGCATGAATGAAATCCCCAACCTAAAGCATGTGTCTGCGGCAGCATGTCGGCACGGTCGGTAGATATCTCCGCCAAGCTTGCATGGAGCTCTTCAGAGCTAATCTCTTTTCGGTAAAGCTCGATCACTTGCAGTGAGCATCCCATGTTACCAGCTCCGGCAAGCTGTTTTCGCCTTGATTTCAGTCGACGACCCTTCGAAAAAGCTCCGTGATGCATTCTCTTCGCCTATCGAGAGCAGCTGCTCGTATGAGCTCCAGATCTCTACAAAGGCCCGTTCAGCGCCGCGGCTATGCCGATGCTGTCTCCGACAAAATTAAGCTGTCCTTGACCCTCCCCCATCAGGTACGCCAAATAGCCAATTGAGCAGGGCAAGCGTCTTTTTCATCTGTTGACTGACATCTTCTAGACAATTTACAAATCCACCGACGTGTACGTTTAACCGTCATCTTCCCTGTTCTAACCGAAACCCGATTCTCCCACTCTCCGCAATGAAGGAATTCTCAAATCAGTTGCAGAGTACAAGTCAATATCCCGGCCGAGTCAGGCGAGATGGGTGTACTGGCCAATCACGTCCCGTCAATCGAACAACTGAAGCCAGGCCTCATCGAAGTTATTGAAGAGAGTGGAGGTAGTAAACAGTTTTTCTGTGAGTGAAAACAGGCACCTGAAATGACCGAACTTGGAGCGCTCATACCCTCTTATAACAGTGTCCGGAGGCTTCGCCATTGTGCAACCGAATTCTCAGCTGAGCATCAATGCGGTGGAAGGATATTCTTTGGAGGACTTCAGCGCAGATGCTGTCCGATCACAGATCAGTGAAGCTCAAAAGATTGCCTCAGGAAGTGGAAGTGAGCAGGATATTGCAGAGGCAAAGATTGAGCTTGAGGTTTGACAATGCTGCCATCACTCTGGACTCGTAGCTGACCTTGTCTAGGTATTAGAGAGTTTGCAGACAGCCTTGAAGTAAAAAGAGGTGACTGCGTCGGCAATGAAACCTCATTGTCTCCTTATAGACTGCATTCAAAAATCCTATGTATGGTTTCTCGTGAATTTCTGATTCTGAAAGTCGTTGGGCTTCCTTATACAAGCTCTCAAGGTTATGCTCTTTGCTTGGTTCGGAATTATCGTCACGTCGAAGAGCTTAGGAACATGGAGAGACTGCTATTCCGGCTGCTCCAGGCGGCCGTCCGGTTGTGATTTCCTTCCATTTCTCTACTCTCTGTGTCTGATTAGATTCGTTTCACCAAAGGCAAGAGCCGCTCCTTGTACCCCTGGCGGCCCGTAGGTTGTCCTTTCCCCCCACGCGCGGCATATGCATCAGGAACCTCACAGCAAATGATTTTTCCCTCACGTAAGTACAACTTCACCGCTTTTCCTTTCTTATCGTTGCATACCTTTATTGTGAGCCTTTAGCAGTCACCAGACCGCCGAGATGGCTGATGGAAGGTACATGTTCCCTCCACTGTCCCTCATGATCCTGTTAACTCATCTGGTTCAAGGATGCCGCTTTCACGATCCGTCTCGTCACGCATTAAAGCCCTTCAAGATGCCCAGCGCATAGAAAGCCCCGTTCCAGAGCTTCCTCCGCCTCCACGGATCATGACACGCAGTTCCGAGGCCGGTGTGACGGCTGGTCATGGGAAACGAACCGAACCCAGCTTTGCATCACCAGCGTTTCGGGTTTCACGAGATGGCAATGAAGGCATCAGACGAGATAATCTCCCTCCTGTTGGCGTGCAAACACATCAATTATGCCCCGAAGGTCTGTGGGAGGAGAAAGAGGCCCACACTCGCCCCTCGAGCAGCGTCGAGGCCTCTGGAAGAGTTCGGAATATCATTTCCACTGCTTCCCAGAGGAACCCCGGGTCCCACGAGAGACTCTCACAAAGGTATAGGTCAATGGAGAATTCCTCGAGTGAAGCGTCCCAAAATGAACTACAAGACATCCGTTCACGCTTGCGCCCAGTCAAAGAAACGACACGCTCAGAGGAAAATTACTATGAGCGACATGTCAACCAATCGGAGCGAAGCGAGAGTGTGCTCGACCAACTTGAGAACATGCTTGATGATGCTCTTGAGCAGCAGTCATTGGCACACAAGAGGTCAAGCGGCCTTTCAACTATTGCATCTAGTAACGAACGCATTGGTGCCAGGTCGGCTGTGGGCCAATACTCGCCGGACAAGACGATCATTAGTCGCCGCTGCAACAATCGTCCACCGCATAGTCGGCAAAGGAGCAGAGAAGCCAGACAGTATCAGGGGCTGAGATCTGAGTCCGCAGCTTCGCACAGAAGGAGAAACAACGCCCTCGAGGATTCCCCAAGGCTTCACGAGAAATTCGACTTCGAGAAGGCAGACCTTTCTTCATCGGACCAGGTCCTCAACCGGACCAAGCATTCTTCTTCTGATTCAAGATCTCAGGAAAGCCCAGTTCGCAATAGAGCAACAGCTTATGAAAAACTCAATACCGACCTGAACGAACATTATGAGCAACCAATATCTAGCTTTAGCAAACAGACAACAGGAGCTCATAAGCGCGGTCACGAGGGCGAAATTTTGCAGAATGCAAGCGATTTCGCGCGTTACATAAGACATGAGCTTGAGGCAGACGAATGCCCCGGTCAGCTTGAGAATGACAACGACGAAGATATCACACGGCACAAGTATCGCATAGGAAATGTTTCTAAAGCCTATAACCCTTATCTTGCCAATCATGGGCCGCACGATCATTTCCAGAGACAAGACGCCTCGAGCCGGAAGAAGCAGCAAGAGAGCCACTCGTCACATGCCACTTCTTTGCGGCATGGTCAAGCCGCTCAGAACCGCAGAAGCCACGGGCGGATTGAGAGCTATTCTATGCCGTCTCGGCGCGACCTTGAGTGGGAAAGGGATGCTGTCCAGGGCAATGACTTTGGTGAGTTTCTGCCGAAGCATGACCGTGGTCTTGCGGACGAGACTGCCCTTCATCCTGGACATGTGAATCGATTGGAACCTCGAATACAGCGTACAGAGGGCGGGATCAAAGACCTGATCAACAGCAAATCTGCAGTCATGCGACACCAAGCCGGCGAGACATCATTCCGTGGCGTTCATGACAAAAAGCCAGCATCTCCCCCAAGTCCTCAACTTACTCCGCAATCGCAGAATTCTGTAGCAGACTCCATGTTGCATATTACGAAAGACAAAAACACTCGAGAACAGCAACATCACGTCTCCCGTAGGGAGGAGAGTAGTGACGATGTCTTTCGGACTCACGGTGCTTGTCTGAAACAAAATACTTCCACGGAAGCGCTTTATTCACAGCCACTTTCACCTAACATAATGCTTCCACCGGACTTACACGGCCCTGATGAGAAAGGCCATCTGTCGTCTCAACCGTCGCATCACGAAGTTGAATTTTTCCGTACAGCGCCACACTCACCTTGCCCTGGTCACGATGTTGAGCATAACTCAGGGGCGCATTCGTCTCAGACAAGCCATCATCAGGTCATCGCATCACAGTCACTACAAGAACAGTCACCTATGCAGAACACGTACACAGAAAGATTACCGGAATCCTCAACCAGCGCTCATGTCGCAAGGACGCCTCCTGGACGTACATCAAGAATCTGGCCATTCAGATGGGGGGTAACACTGAAGGACAAGAGTCCAGCCGCGCCGCCGCAGAAGGTTAATGAGACTGTTCACGCATCCAGCAAACATGATGATAGTGATTTTGAGAGCCCGCAAGTAGCGGAGGCCCACAAAGAAAGCACACAGCATACTGGCCATGGCGGTGTGATCCACGCAACCGAAGACTTTGAAAAGATTTTAAAATCAGAGATCGGTGGCGATGAAGCAAAGGCAGAGGGCCATATCTCAAAGGAGCTCAGTGCCGGACAGAAGCCATCCCCGCCACCACCCCAGAATGCATTTGAAGGGGTAGGCGCACGGGACTCAGAGGCGGTCACCCATACTCTTACTGAATCAGAAAAAGTGGAAAGGGAGAATCCTAGCAATGTTCAACAGCGACGAGCATTGTACGAACGGAAAAGCTCAATACAAGATTTACCGGAGAAGCAGCCAATTGTCCGCCGTGGACAGAGCGTACGAGAGCGTACCAAGAAATTGCATCAGCATGTTTCTGATCATGAAGGGTCATTTACAAGGCAACCCAATGAGAATTCTGAACATCACAGGAAGAAAGTGGCAAGAATTGTGTCGCAGCCAACGAATTTGCCAAACGAATTTGAGCAAAGCCTAGAGGCAGAAGTGGGCAACTATTTCTCGTCCAACGATTTACCCGACAAACGGCTGGTCGAGGTTGAGAACATAGAAGGCTCCAGCCGTGCTCATTCCAATCGGGCGCAAAGGGGCCAAGCTTCTACAACCCGCCCAAGCATGATGCCATCAGCTAGAAGTGACAGTTTTAGACACGATACAGAGGGGAAACATGGTAAAGCCAAGGCATGGCTTGACATCGCGGAAACAAAAGAAGATGAAGGCAAGCAAAAGCCCTCTGGTGTTATGTCAGAGAAAGGGACAGATATCCCCAGAACAACGACAGTTCAGGAGCCTTCGGAACAAAGCAGTTTCTCATTCGTGCAGCAGAAAGCTAAAGCTTTTGAGGAGCGGATGGCTATCTCCCAGCATTCAAGCTCGCAAAGAGGCCAGTCGCATGCTGAAAGCCCAGAGGCAATCAAAACAACATCTAAACCTGTCGACCTCCCTCCAATCAATCTCCCAGCCCCGCTCGCGACATCTAGCCCTGTCTCACCAATTGTCGAAAAGCTTGAAGAAGAAGCCATGGCTGCAGCTGAGAGTAAGCTCGCCAACGCCGAGCAAAATCAGAGCGAGCTTGGAGAAGCCCATCGTCACGAGAGCGAATTCACTGACGCCCACACAAATACCCAAACTAAGACAGAATCCATCCATCAGCGATCTTCTACTCGGAACGTCGACACCGACACCGCAATTCGTGTCAACATCAGCCGCACAGTCTCTCGCCCCTCTACACCGTCGACGAAGCGGCCCGTAACTGCAATGGGGTCACCGGTGAAACCTGCATCAGTGCCTCCTGCGCCATCGTCGGCGGCCGCCGCGTCCCTGCCGACTACGCCGCTCCGCTCACGCGCAGAGGCTGCGGCGGCGAGTGTCCCGAGCGTGCTATCGAGCCCGATCCAGAGCGCGAGGGAGACTCAGAGGGAGAGGATCCGGAGGACGGAGAGTATGCGGGTGGAGAGGGATGAGAGCACGGAGAGGAGGTGGGAGGAGCGGGCAGGCGAGGGGTTTTGGAGCGTGAGAGTCGAGGTTAAGGGGAACAGTAGGAGTCCAGAGAGACGAGAGGGAGGGGTTGGCGTCGGGCCAGCAGAGGGAATGGTGGTCGTTAGCGTAGAGGGGACCCCGACGAGGGGAAAGGAGAGGGAAAAGGAGGAGTGAAAACGGTACGGGAGATGTTGAATGGGGGCTTATTCTTACGTGCTTTGGCTTAAAAGAGGCAGAATTTGCTCTTCAGTGAGAGTATTGCCTGTATGGTTTGGAGGGTTGTTGCAAAAGACTGGACAATAGAAACGGAGAGCGTGAACGGCAGTCTGTAGCAGACTCGACGTACAGTAAGTAGCATTGTCTATCGATCACATTATGCGTACAGTGGCCACCAGAATGTTAAGATGGCTCTTCAGTAAGCAAATCCTTATAAAGGGGCGTGCAGAAACGGACCGCCGGCCAAGGCAGCAGCGTCATGGTAGTTAGTTATCCGTCTGGCTGCATCTATATGGTCTGTGGAATTGGATGTCCCCGTGGGCTGTGGATGGGGATAGTCTGTATAGATATCTATCTATCTATCTTGGGCCCCGGGGAGGGGGGACGGGGGGGATTGTTGCAATGGCAATGGCAACGCAGTGCGTTCTCGACGGAAGACAAAAGACCCAACTAAGCCTGTATGCTCTGTACTCCGTGCCGTGCTGTATTGCTTTTGCTTGGCTTGGCTTGCTCGGACCTTGAAACACAAAAGTCCGGAACTCTCTTTTGTGTCTAAGACACGCCAGCCAATCAGTCAGTCAGTACTAATTAATGCAAATGCAAATGAACTCCTGCTTGTGGGCGGGCGGTTGGGGTTCCCGGGGACGGATCGATGGAGATGGAGATGGAGATGGCGATTGCGATGGCGTTGGCGATGGAGATGGGCGGCTGAATGACCTGCTTTGCTTGGGTTTGGTTTGTAGAGTTTGTAGACACGTTGTTTGACGTGGACTCGGAAAACGAAACGTGATTGGTATCGTTATTGTTGTTTTTAATGGTAGGCAGTGTGTGCGGGTGCGTGGGCGGGTGCTGCAATGTCATGTCATGTCATGTCATGTCGGGATTTTTTTTTTCCATGGGCGTAGAAAAAAAGAAGAAGGGGGGGTGGGGGTTCCAATTTTGGATTTCGGTTTCAACAAACGGCCTTTGAGTTCTTTGGGGTGGAGAGAAGACGCTTGAGGTTCGATTTGATTTGATTTGATTTGATTTGATTTGATTTGACTCGATTGGATCGTTTCGTGTTCGAGGCGCGGATAGACATATCGGTTGTTAGGTCCGGGGCCACCGTTGGGGCTCAAGATCAAGAAATCGCCATTTGGTGTTTGCCCTCTGATAGGTATGGCATCTATGGGGTCTGAGGACGAGGACGCCTTTTCTGTTTGGACGGCTGTTAGAGGTCTCGATTGATTGACTGTCTGGCTGGTTAGGTAGACTGTCTGGCGACAGTGAGTTTGGTCCGAGGCGTAAAGATTTTCTCCCAAGGACGAGGGCGGTCTAATGAAGAAGGGGGGAATTGTAGCAAGGGGGACAAGTCAAGGTGAGCGAGGACGTTGTGCTGTATTCGCAGTGTGGCATAACTCTGGTTGAAGTTTCGAAAGCTGGGGGGAGTTCTTTTTTAGGTCTTAAGATCTGTGGATGGAAATGCATGCGGAAGTGGAAGCGCAAGTTGATGATGACAGTGACTAGGGCAAGTAGTTCAGTGTGTGGCTGCGGCGCACCCGATTCGGAAGGCGAAAAGGATCATCGGGTTTCGCGGACATTGTGGCTGCTGTTAACAAGGAGGAGCGGTATTTGGATTTTCACTTGGACGCTCCCGCGGGATTGCTTTCGACCTTGTTGGTTAGTAGGTGATGGAACTGAAGAAACCAGCGTTGTCAGTAAGCAGTCCAGCATCCGTAGAACAAACAGACTAGAAAAGAAGAGAAGGGTAGCGAGGGGGTGAGAGAAGAAAAACTCTTGCAACCACAAAGACCAAGTCAAAGAGTAAAGATTGGCTGAATAGACACTGTGTCAAAAGGCTAGGCGCTATTGAACGTCGAGAGGAAACGATATCTGTGGTCACTTGCAGAACGGTCTCGAGCGTCTCTTGGGTCGATTTGTCCTTGTATCAGACATAATATCGGACGCGGGTGGTCGCGGACGAACGGTGGCAGTAAGCGGACACAAACACGAAGCCATTAAAATCCAATACAAAGCATGTAAGGATCGGCAAAAGCATCCCGAGGCGAACATCTCGTCTCGTCTTTGCATAGCAAAAACATGAGCATTGCACAGGGCGAATATTACTGTCCAGCCCCAAGCCGATTGCCGTTCTGGTTCGGTCAGCTCGCGACCGCCGACGGCATACTAAAACGAGGAAAAGGAGGCACAAGGGCATTGCAGAAAATCGAGATTTAGAAATGAAATGTACACGACCCCGCGTTTCATTGCCATTATGTCGAGACGAGCTTCCCCGGCGTCCCAACATTAAACACCAAGATCAATTGAAAATGCCGAGAAAGCTCGGCGGAGGAAAGCTGTGTTGTCAGACGCGTCTCAAAAACCGGTCGACACCCTTAGCACGCCACCATATATTGTGTTGCCTGCCGTTTCCCCCCACCTAATGCCCTCTATCGAGCCGTTCGGAATTGCGGAGCGGTAAATCTGGTCATGGAGCGAAAATCGGTCATATAATCAATAAAACACTGGACAGCTGCCGTTACGTATGCCGTGGCGCAATCGATACTTGAGCGCTAGCGGGGGTGATGAATGGGATATGAGGGTTTTCGCCGGTGATTGAATTTCGCGGATGACAAGAGGCTTTATCTCCGCCCGAACCTGCTGTGCACGGAAACGTTCGTATCATCCTTCACTTCTTCTTCTGTTTTCGAGGAGGAGTGATGGGTCGGCCGGAGCTCATGCCACCGTAAACGTACTTTTGCTTCTTCTCGGCCGGTTTCAATATCTAAACAGCAACACGTATTAGCATCTCTGTGTCGTATGAAAAAGATGATTCGACGTCCGTACCTGGAACGAACACAACAAACTCTCGTCCACGCTCATCATTGCACCAGCATTGTCAAATTCTCCGCAATAATTAGGCGCGCTGAACAGCGTTACCAATTGGCGTTTGGAGAAGAACTCGTAACCGTCTTCGACGACTTGATGCGCTCGGCAGATTAGGTCCATGTCGTGCTTTTGAAGGAAGCGAGACACGACATCGGGACCAAAGGTGAATGATACGCCGCGGTCGTTTTCACTCCAACCAGTGATGTCTTTGTCAGGGTCAGACCAAAGTAGATCACAGAGGAGCCCACAATCCGGAATCTAGATTGGTCAGCAGGGCCAGAGTTGCGCCTTTCCAACTTCGGCTGATGCCGAGGTATGGGGCGCACAGAAATCTTCAACTTACATCGGTTGGTCTCATGACACGGCGAATCTGCTCCATTGAGTTCAAGTCGGGGCTTAATCCTCCGTGCATGGTGAAGATTTTCTCATCAATGATTGCGGCAATCGGCAGGCAGTTGAAGCAATCAGTGAACGTCTTCCAAAGCTTGATATTGTACCTCCTCTTGCACTCGTCATAGAAACCATAAATTCGGTTTATAGAAGCGCACTCGTGATTCCCTCGAAGTACGAAGAAGTTCTCGGGGTACTTAATCTTGTATGCAAGTAGGAGGCAGATCGTTTCGAGTGATTGCTTGCCACGGTCGACGTAATCGCCCAGAAATAGGTAATTAGCCTCGGGAGGGAATCCTCCGTATTCGAAAAGTCTCAGGAGGTCATAATACTGGCCGTGGATATCACCACAGATCTAGAATGTGAACAGTCGTTAACTTGCGAGTAAGGTAAGATGTAAATCAGTTGCGCACCTTGATAGGAGCCTCCAACTCCAGCAGAATCGGTTGAGAGATGAATATCTCGCGCGATTTGGTACACAAGTAACGAATTTCAGCCTCCAGAAGCTGAACTTGTTTCCCAGGTCTGCTTCCTCGCACTTCTAATAGACGGTCGATCACAGAGTCTAGATCGATCTCATTTTGATCGGCCATGTCGGGGCCTAATTAAGAGAGTCGGGATTTTGGGCGAATGGCGATACAGGAAAGAGGGAAAACGAGCGCAATATTATCTAGTACCTATAGATCCAATTTAGTGAGCAATGGTGTTAGACTGTGAGTGCGAGTCAAGAAAGGAGCAGGCTTTTTTGAAACAAGGCTCAGCTTACACAACCCCTCTGGAGCAGAAAACAACGGAAAGCGCGTAGAATAGTATACGTTAGCCCTCAACTCCTCCTCTCTTCGACGACGCCGAGTTTTGAAGGGCCGCTTTATTTGCTATCTTCTGTCTTCAAGGCGCGATGCGGCACAAAAGCGTTCGGTCAGGCGTGAGTAGTCGGAGGGTGGGGGCTCAAACGGGACACGGTCCACGTCGCGACAGATACAAGGACACTCGCGGATTTGACGACGTGTTGCGTATGTTTTCAAGCGTCAGGTGATTTTCTGCTCGAATTTGGCGAGCGTTTTCTTGAGATGATGTTTGGATTGTGGCAATTTATGCTCTTTTCACCGCTTTGTCTGTGTTTGGTGGGGACGTTGGCAGTAGTCTGAAACGTTCGGATGATCAGGATTTCTCGATGCACAGTCAGCAATTCACCAGAGTGAAAGTGGTCGCAGGATCGTTCGAGGTCGTCGGAGAAGCCCAAATCCGTACAATCAGCAGGTGATTGTTGTTGTGCAGGAGCGGTAAATGTGGGAGTGAGCGAAGAATGCCAAATCCACACGGCGCTAGCGGCTAATCCTGGATTGGTCCCCTCAAACACGGCTCCTTGTCAACAAGTCCAGAAGGCTGATCGACAAAACGCCCGCCCACAATATGAGGCCTTGAATATGGCATGAACAGGGTAATTCGTGGATTATTAGCCCATCAACTCAAACATCTTCTTATATTTCCCCGCTGTTTCATCCCCGGATCTGAAGATCTCAGCCCGGCCGCGCTCAGGTAAACCTGGAGCCAGCATCCGCACGAGCACTGGAGCAAACATACAATGTCGACTGCTTCATCCGAACCGCTTAGCTCTGCCTATCAGCCTCGCCAATGCCGAGAGAACTCTAAAGAACACGGCCTGGGTGTAAGACATCCGCTGTTATGAGCATCGAGAACGTTTGTTGTATTGGAATCACTTAAGTATTATATCAGACATGAAAACCAAAGAGCCCTCACCCATGCACCAATAAATGCCAGAAAAAGTCATCTTCCCGGTCATTCGCATCCGCTGCTCGTCGCTCGAATATGCCACAGACGTAAGAATAAAAATTTGAAGAACAATGTTCCAGCCTGAAACCCATACGAACAAGGAACCTCGCTATGCAACCACAAAGCAAGAATATCGAAATAGTAGATACATCCGCCACAGAAGTAGGACAATAGTGCGAATGGCAAACGAGAAAGACAGCGAAAGCCTATCACGGACAAAAAGCCTTCAAAACGAGTCTTCGCAAACCATCCCGGAGATGCTCGTGTATTATGCATTGTGAAGAATTCAAGAAAATGCGTATCTATGGTATAATGCGCGGTATCTTGTCTTGTTTTGCGCGAAAGCGCTATTTGGTACGTTACTGTCGAATTTGACCTTTCAGCCAATAGAAAGTCCTCCACTTGTGATAGCATGGCCAGCCGTTCGATGCATTGGAGGTGAGAGTTGCGATGATACTTGTGGTGGGTGGTGGGCCGCATGAGACTCTGAGCGTGCGTCCCAACTGCGGTCGCCTAAAACGCTTAACCAGTTACTTCCTAACTCGGCTTTGATTGCTTCGATCTTTTGCCGATAATCTTTGCTCCCAAGATCGCGGTCTGTATCTTTCAGGTATTCTGATATTAACTCATCTGTCAACTTATCTTTCGGCTGCTCAGAAGGTGAGCCTGATTGTGGAAAGTCATGGCGCATTGTTCTGTCGGCCACCGTAGAGTTGGCGGGATCTATGCTTGTCCTTGGATGGTCTGAGAGAGATTGTTGCGGTCGGCTTTGCGAAACTGAGGTAGACGCAATGTCCTCTTTGGAGATGTCGACAATGCGTCGTCGTGGTCCCCGTTTTCTTCTCGCAGTGCTAATGTTCATCTCCTTTGGCGTTGATAATGGGCCTGGTCGGATTGATTGTAAGGTTGAGGCTGGATCGCTCTTCAAACCTGCCCTAGAAGTGGGTGAAGACTTTTGATAGGGCAGAGGAGGGTCTGCCGTCTCAGAGAAGGTGATTGAACTAATGCCTGGAGGCTTCTCAGGCTCAATAACCCGCTCTACCAACTGCTTTCGCTCACTGTAGCTGGGGCTAATATTGTCAATCACGATATCTTCCGTGTAGCCAGTGGGAGCCTTCCGGAAAAGATTGAATATTGTGACCCTATATCCACTATGGCTCCTTGTAAAGGGGTTATGCTTTACCCAGATCTCTCTGAGGTATGGAATCCCAGTGAGTCTCGCCATCTCAGTCGGGTCAGATAGCTTGTTGTCCTGTAGGTTGAGAGACTCAAGAGACGGTAGTCGTTCAACCCCGGCGATAGAGCGTAGACGATTTGACCTAAGCTGCAACTTTGTGATAGCTGGTAAAGGGTTTCGAAGTAAGGAATGTAGAGACTCGATCATGCAATTGGATAGATCCAAAGACTGCAGAGCTATCAGAGATGCCAGGCTATCAGGGATCTCCGTAAAAAGGTTCGATGAGAGGTCCAAAGATCGCAAAGTTCCTGCTAACGGGGCAAGGCCTTCGAGAGTCAGGTGTGTCAATGAGTTGTCAGCAAGGCTAAGAAATTGCAGTCGTTGCCACTTGGTTGCTGGCAATATGCCTGACATATATAAGTTGGTGCCGCTACCAGTTCTACGCGTGTCTAGCGAATGCTCGCTGGAATTGGAGCTGCCAGATCCGGAACGTTTTATCTTTGACTTCGTTCTTGCATGCCGATAAGACACTGCCGTCCGCGAGGTTGTGGGCCTGCTTGGCGACATGTTGGCGGCTGAAGATAATGAATCTTCCTGTCGCCCTTCTGCAGCGTCTTTGCCCATCAAAGTGGGTTTAGGACTTACACTAGATGCAGATTTTCCTCCACCTGGAGACCCTGGATCAGAATTGGACCTGGCCAATTCCGACTTCTTAGGAGATGGAACCATCCATGGAATGGTAGGCGATGAAGAAGTTTTGATCGAGCGGTGTCTTCGTTTATCAGCATCGTCGAGTACAATCCCAGTGATTAAATCAGTGGGGTCATCCAACTTGGCTCTCTTCAAGGTGAGATAAACCAGATTCTCTGACAGCTTGTCCCAACCAAAAAACTGCCGAAAGTCAACATCTATCACTTCTACCCCTTGAACGTTCTTAAAAGCGTGGAGTGGTACGGCTGTGTCGAAGGGAAACTCTTCGTACCCTCGGATCAGCCGGGCACGGTGGTCTGGAGCAAGACGCAGGCAAGGAATTTTTGTAAAGGCAGAATATAGATACTTCAGGTCTGAGTCGGCAGCAGCCTTGGCTTTTTCTGTTTTTGATGCGCTCGAGGATCCTAGACCCAAGGTTGACCAGATTGCACTGACACCAGACATGACACTGCGTACGCTCGACACGGAATGCAAAGAGTCGTTGTCGCTACGACCCTTCTTGGGCTTTTGGGACTGATTTAGGAATGAGACGTAGTTCGCTGGCGAAGACTCGGCATGGATACTCTCAAGACGAACGCTCATGGGTCCTACGGGTATGGAGAGGTCCTCCATTCTGGACAGGAGAAAGAATAGATGATGTGGCGTCAATGTCAATTTTGCAGGCTTAATATTGTGCGATGTAAAGTTTAACAAACCCCAGGACAGAGCGGAAGCAAGCGAGCTGGAGGTGTGCGAAGATGTCGTGGGAGTGTTGGGACGATTACCATCTGGGAGACTCGTAGCTGAAGAGGTTCTGGAGGCTAGCTTCCTCATCTGAAGAGCATTTGCAAGCGCTTTCTCGTGCGTGCGAACAAAATTCGCAAGACTCTGGTCATTCAGCATTAGCCCAAGCTCAGGCGCTGAGAAGTATGATCTGTTTCCAGGTCCGTGTGTGAGAATCTGCTAAGAGGAGAAATTTCAATACCTTGACGAAAAGCTGTCCATCTTCAGTGTCCAGTTTCTCCATTCTATGGCGAGGGGGAGTTTTCCGGTGCCGCTGCACCTGCCGACTCTTATGGCGCACAGTCGCTACCGTCCGCGCATTTGTCGACCGTAGGGAAGAGCTTAGGCTCTACGGACAAGGTGAACTTGGGTAGAATGGATCAATGGGCCCTGATGTTCCATCAGTGTCTAGCTTGATAGCCTCGTTGGGAATTTGGTGGTTCTTTTTGCCATAAAGATTTTGGGTTTGGGCATACCTCCTTGGCACGACATTCTAGGACCCTTTAAGATCTAAGAAAGGGTACTCTTCTGTTGGGGAAGTACGCCAGAACTCTGCCGTGAGACTCCGGGCTTGGAGGTTGATTTGTCTGGTTAATCGGTGCCTTGGGACGGAGGAAGGATGACCGTTTCGCGTCTGTCAACAACAGGCGGGGACCAGGAGCTTGTGACGAGGCGCGGGCCTGGCCTTGAAATAGAAACAGGGGAGGTTTGGAGGAAAGGCAGAGGGACACTCGAGGCTGTGACAGTTCCAAGGAGTCGGTTTGGAGGGGTCGATGAGCAAGAGTTTGCAGACTCTGAATAATCCAACCCAGAACTTCTACAGTCAGCGAGAAGAGGGCGCAAAGACGGTGTATCAAGGTGTTTTGGAGGGGGCACAGGGCATGAGATGTGTTAGCGGAGAACGAGATTGACTAGGTGCAAATGACCAGGCTCATAGGGTCTGGCAAAGCCTACCGGACCCTGGCGTGCAGATGAGCAGTTGTTAGGGGGGTGTGGAGGGCTTTGGGGGCGCAGGACCAGCGCCATTGGCCGGCCTGACTGCAATCTCCGGGCGGCCAGCGGCTTGGCACTCGAGCAGCGGAATGTGGCCAATGGTCCCCGTCACCTGAACCGAACCACCATCGGCCGGTGCAGCTTCTCCAACAGCCTCTCCAAAATAAACAACCCCATGCTGGTGATGAACGATCTTCGCTCCTCGTCGTTGCCTTTCCTCGACCATCCCCGGACGGTCCGACAACGCTCAACATCACCACCCGTAAGAGAGGCGTCAATGGCTATCTCTAGAGGCGTGCCATCCAGCTGAGTCAGGTTCGGGCTCACCGCTCGAAGAATGGTGGTGGCAAGAGCGAGCCGATAAGAGCGGAGCCCCGCGTTCGGAGGCACAACACCATCGCAGCTACTTCAGTAACACCTCAATACGAGTAACGGAGATAATGGTACGCGCTGTGTTCCCATGGTTGCGATTTCGGCTTAAAATTCTTCGCGATCTCCAGGAGAACATTTCAGCAAGAGTCTCCATGATCCGTAAGTGTGTGAACGTTCTTGTTCGCCTAGTGTTTGTTGCGAGGTGCGACCATGAGTATCTCTGGATCATGCTTTCGTCAGACCCCCCTTCATGTCGAAGTCAGGACTCACCTGGGTGTTGGCAAGAAAGGCTACACTAGTTAAGATGCGGTCGCCTAGAGCTAGGATCTACACCAGACGGGATAGTGTGGTGCTTGACGAGCTGTCACAAGCGCCAAGCACTACTACCTAAAGCCTGTAAGCCCGATGCGCGGGCTTTCTCAATGAATTCACAGCTCCTACAAAAGGGGATTTTCAAAATTAGGGTTCCTGATTTCACCATTCTAAAGTCACTGTTTGCCTTCCGCAACTGCCTTCTTTGCAGCCTTCTTCACAGCCTTCTCTACAGCCTTGTAGCGGCCTTATGATATTCAAGCGGCCCAGGGCAAGATAGTCTTTGCGCGGCAAAGGAATGGATCCTCCTTGCCTCGTCGCAGGACCCACAAGGCATGCAAACGTTGCACATGACAACTTTTTGATATCAGCCGCACGGACCATGCATGGGTGTCTAGCACGGATGAGAGCCACCTTGTGTGTATTTCTGAGCTGGAATAGATGCGTTGTGTGCGGCTCGCTTTTTAGCTGCATATTCGGCCTTTGGTCTTGTGTTTGGGTCTGAATTGTCCTGAAACCCAGGTTGATAAGTTGCGCTCTGTTGCCACACAAATAGGTGCATATCCCGAAGGATTACCTACCAGAGTAACCGTTTCGGCATGAGAACGCCGCCAGCTGGAACTTCCCGAGGTGCTGGATCTGTTGAATCATTGTGCATGAGGAGTAACGACGAATTGACCAACGGAAGAAGCTGGAGAGCCGCGAAAAGGCTAGCATATGCATCACGAAGACGGTGCGGGAGACAGGGAGCAACGGCGTGGGGGACTGGTGGGGTAACCACCAGCTGCAGCATGGATCACATGCGATGTTACCCCTCGGACAGAAGAGAATGGACCTGTACTTTCAGCATCACGAACGCCGACAATTGAATTGGGTGGTCTGAAGAACCGACGTAGAATAACGGCTAATGAGAGACCTCCCGAGCTAAGCGAAGTTAACCGTTCTGGCAGCGGAAACGGGAGAGATCTCAATTGCCGTTATTGCTATGCAGATAGCCGTGCAAACAGCGGCCGATGTCCTTGAAGTTGGTTCGAAAGCCGAGTTTGATATCTTCAGCGTTCGAGGGCGAAGTTCGGAGGAAGCGCACAGGAAAAGTTCTGGTGAGGGGTAGGACTCGGCCGACCCCGCCTGATGCCATTGACTTTTGTTGGGGTCAAAGGCCCAAGCTTCGCACCGCCACTAGCCGGTGCTCGAGCGCGCCTAATCGCGCCACAGATGACGAAGGCTATCAGCGCGTGTATGCCCAAGAATGGCCACCTCGTTAAACGCACCCCAATAAGCGCCAGCCGCCCCAGCATCTAAGCCTTACAGCTCGTGGCTTTCATGTGTCTTTACCTTAATAATATCCATCCTTTGAACTCCATTGATCGGCACCCCATGGAAGATGACCAGCGATTACGACCCTTACACCCTCCCTGATTTTGACCATGATTTCATCACTAACGAAGACCTTGACGCATTTGCCAGTGCACTATTCGCGCCAGAAGCAGATGCGGTGACTGCTTTGAATGACTGGCGGCCTGTACATCAAAGAGTAAAGCGGACAAAACTCAAGAGGAAAATACCGCGAAGAACCAAAGACGAAACTCGAGAAGGTTACGTGTACAAGATCCTGAAATGGCCTCTCCTCCTGCTTGTTTTCGGCTGGATAGTCTGTCTTTCGGCGTGGTATGCTTTGGTACGGCTCTACATCTACGGTTACGAACATTTCGTTACCTGGACGGGAAAGAGGGAGAACCTACGAAAGGCACTGCAATCCTCCACGACGTACGAGGAATGGTCGGCCGCCGCAGAAGAGCTTGATCAATATCTGGGGAACCAAAAGTGGAAGAGGCAAGCCGAGTACGCGTACTATGACCATCAAACCGTGCGAACGGTTACGGCCCAGTTGATCGATCTCCGCAGCAAGGCAGAACATGGAGAGAACGGCAACTCCAGCCTGGATGCCGTTCGATCAATCGAAGAGCTCAAAAGTTTACTAGAAAATTGTATAAAGAACAATTTCGTCGGGGTAGAAAATCCACGCCTGTATAGTGAGACCTATATGGGCACAAAAGATCTCGTGCAGCACTTTGTCGATGAGAGACAGGCCGCTTTGAAAACCGTCCTCGCTACAAGTCACATTTCCCCGAGTGACAAAGTTAGCTTCTTGAAGCATCTCGATACCAATTACGGTCGCACAGCCCTTTGCCTATCTGGCGGTGCCACTTTTGCCTACTACCACTTCGGGGTGATTCGAGCTCTGCTAACTACGGGAGAATTACCCCAGATAATAACAGGGACCTCTGGGGGAGCGCTTGTAGCAGCCATAGTTGCCACCCGTACCGACTCTGAGCTTTGCAGGCTTCTCGTCCCTGCACTTGCATATCGAATCAATGCATGCGCAGACTCCTTTTCAATCTGGATTAAACGCTGGTATCGCACGGGTGCTCGCTTCGATACTCTTGATTGGGCTCGACAATGCAGCTGGTTCTGCCATGGAAACACTACTTTTCGGGAAGCTTACGAGCGGACTGGTCGGATCCTAAATGTTTCTTGCGTGCCATCAGACCCTCATTCGCCAACAATCTTGGCCAATTACCTTACAAGTCCTGACTGCGTTATCTGGTCAGCTGTTCTGGCTTCAGCTGCGGTCCCCGGTATCCTGAACCCAGTTGTGCTGATGCGAAAGACCCGTGACGGGGGGCTTGCGCCCTACAGCTTCGGCCATAAGTGGAAAGACGGCTCGTTACGGACGGACATCCCTCTCAAAGCGCTAAATCTTCATTTCAACGTCAACTTCTCGATTGTCTCACAAGTGAACCCACATATCAACCTCTTTTTCTTTTCATCCCGCGGTACAGTCGGGAGACCCGTCACGCATCGCCGCGGTCGAGGGTGGCGAGGTGGCTTTCTAGGCTCTGCCGCTGAAACGGCACTCAAATTAGACTTACAGAAGTATCTTAAGATCCTCCGTCATCTAGAGCTACTTCCCCGCCCTCTTGGTCAGGATTGGTCCGAAATATGGCTTCAGCGCTTCAGCGGTACCATTACCATCTGGCCAAAGAGCGAACTCTCGGATTTCTGGAACATCTTGAGTGACCCTAGTGCAAAACGCCTGGCTCGAATGATTAGGGCTGGAGAGCGAAGTGCCTGGCCAAAGGCAAAGTTCATTCAGAACAGGATGGGTCTTGAGAGACTCATTGTCGAGGGACTTAGGCAAGGCGGCCAAGAGGTCGTCGCCAATATGCAGAACGGGTTCGCGCGACTACAACAAGATGAAGAATTGGAGCTTGGAGCACAGAGAGAACGCACGGGGGATGTTCTTTCTAGTGGCGCTGCTAATAGAGAGGCACAACTTGGCGACCGCCACAATGAGCCATCACAGGCCAAAATGCAGGATGCTGTCGAAGGCCGGCAACTGAGAATCAGATTTGGGCAACCGCCGCCCTCTAGTCTTTCAAGTCCTACGGCAGTCCTAAGACCAACGATCCTGAGTTCCAGACGAGCGAGTAGCCTAGTTGAAGAAATCCGTCGGCAAAGCGCTGTTTTCTACGACGATGACCTCGAAGAAACCGAGGCAGCAATGACTGATGAAGATGATGATCACGATCACTTTGACGACGCCGAGGAGGTTCATGTCGACGATGAGCAAGGATATGGTACTAGAATTGGTTAATTCCAGTCGCTTAAGAGCAAGGCTCTTAGTTGTTTAGAAGGCAGCGACTTGATGCATTGCGACTAACGTTCGACTTCTCATTGATACCCAGAGATAGCATTCTTGAATAGGAATGACTCGTTAGGATGGAAATAGAATATTGTTAGCTTGGCTGTATTTCAATTCGCTGCGCGAAGTGCTTTCATCTCTCCGTTCTTCATCTTTCGCTTCGAAGAAACGCAAGAAAATTACCAGGGGACCACTGATATAACCAAGATTTCGAGAGTCACCATTCTCAGAGCATATGAGACGACGACGAGACCTCATCAACGACGTCTATATACAAACTTCAACGGTTCTCTATGCTCTGAGATTTGTGAGCGAAATCTGCAAGTTCCCACTTCATGTGAATAGCTAAGCTGAGGGAATATTTTAGGACATTGACATAGTTGCCCCATCTTTGCCCCCTCCCTTAATTTGTCCATTTGGTCTCCACAAATCTCTTTTAATCCCTTCAGCTCATTCCACCGATACCAAATGAGGATTGAAAAGTGATCTTTCATCAGTCGTCAATGATTTCTCGGCCGTTAAGTGATGACGGTACGGGCGTTATTGCTCGCCTATGAGTTCGCCTAGTAGGCGATTCCTACGCTAAGAATATGGCTTTCGGCGTCGGCCGAGTCCCGCCGAAGGATTTTCCTTTGGCTCACCTCAACGCGAATCTCAGCGGCCGAGACATTGTCTGTATTACTCGCGCTTCGGAGCTGCTACTGCCCCTGATCAACAATGCGTGGATTTCTTCTTACTTATTCTCTCCATTATGTTGTCTCAAAAGTGCCAAAAGAGGATGCCAAGTAATTGCTCGTACGTGACTATCCGGCTGCCGTGATACCGAGGCTTTGCACTTAGCAGCCTGTAAACGCTCTTCCGACCTCCATGACGATATCGGCGAGAGGCATCACGGCCATGCTCTAAATCTGTGATGGGCGACAGCGAACGAAATTTGCCTGGACTAAAAGCTTTAAAGTTGTTAAGGGTGGGACAGAAGAACAAGTGCTTTCAATTCTCAACAGCCGACTTCCTATCAGGCACTTTCATTCCTCATCCTCTCATCCAACCAATTTAGGTCTATTGTATTTCATAATGTCACCTCATAACGTTGCGTTTGTCCTCGTCCCCGGCTCTTTCTCGCCACCAAGCTTCTATCACAAGGTCACTGCAATCCTCGCCTCAAAAGGTTATACCGCTTTGGCAACTCCCCTCCTCTCAGCGCGGCCTCGTCCTGAAGGTCCAGCAACTCTCGAAGAAGATGCCCAGCACATCCATAAGGCTATTCAACCACTTTGTGACCAAGGCAAAAATGTGGTTGTAGCTATGAACTCCTACGGCGCCAGGCCCGGGACCGAAAGCACCAAAGGCCTTTCACCGGCGGAGCAAAGAGCTCAAGGGAAAAGCGGCAGGGCAGTGATCGGCCTTGTTTATCTCAGTGGCTCACTTACTCCCATTGGCATGAGCGCCCGCGAGCACCGTGGAGACGACATGATAGAGGAATTCAGGGACAAACCAGGCAGGAACTACTTGCCTTTGATGAAAGGTTCTGCACCGTTCATCTTCAACGACCTACCAAAAGAAGAACAAGATTACTACTTCTCTCAGATGACTACTCAGTCTTCGGTCTCGTTCAATGGAAAGTTCACGTATCCAGGGTATAGGAACATTCCGAGTACGTATGTGTTTTGTGAGAAAGATATGGTCATCAGTCCCGAGAGGCAGCAGGAGATGATTGACAGGATGAGTGCGGAGGGAGCAGATTTGAAGAAGGTCAGCTTGGATTCAGGTCATGTTCCGATGCTGAGCCAGCCAGAGGCTATTGTGAAGATACTCCTTGAGGCTGCAGGAGAGGTAGCAGGGAGAACAGGGGCGGCTTTGTGAATTGTTGCCGCTTCTCCAATGCTGGTTTTCGAGACAACAATAGACACTCCACCGTGGTACAGTAAACCCTCGATATAAGCAACCGATGCATATACGGCTCGCAGTCTCAGAGAGCTCTAAAAATTCTCTCCTAAATCTCATCGACTTTCATTTTCCCTAAGATACCACCCTGGGGGTCGTTGAGTGGTTTTAACCGAATCTCATATCGATGAGAAAGAAGGCTCCCCTCTAGAAGCTGTTGCTTACATCGAGGGTTTATTGTATGCCGAGGAGGTTGTAGCGGAGCCCTCGGGCTTCTCTTTACCGAGCTTTTAGCGCCCCGACCAAGGACTTTAAGCTTACTTTAACCCTGTGTTGAGCACCAGCACCCGCGGTGGCTCCCGAGAGGACCTTCAGCAACACTCAGTTCCTGTTTTGATCGGTTACAAAACAAGCAATACCTGAGATATGGGTCTGCACCAATTCGTTGGAAAGGAGCACCGAATCATGGCATTGGCGACGAAATTTGCCCGGATCGCTGCTGCCAGCAGACAACCCTGTTCCAACTCCTCATCTTGCGCTGCAGCGATCGGCACGACGGAGTTCCGCTGTTGCAAAGCTGAATAACAAACCGCATTTCCAGCTCCGCTCACCAGCAAAGTCGACATCATCACGCTTTCCTAGTTTACTAGTAGTCATTCTCACTGGCAATATCCCCTGACTTCCGTATGCAGGGAAATAAGATGCCCCTCCCCAAGGGCCCAGTTCCTGAAAAAGGAGCGAATATTACAGCATGATCTTTGCCATCTTTGCATTCCTTTGTCTTCTATACTCTTGAACTTGGCTTAGATCTCCCTAATTCGACCGTTAAAACTTTTCTAGAAATGCTCGTTCTCTCAATGTTGAGAAAGCTGCAGACAATGTTCATTGCCAGCGTCTTCATACCCTTCTTAGCCGGCGCAAATGCTCAACCCACAAACAATTCCACTTGCAAGTGTTTCCCTGGAGATAGCTGCTGGCCCTCTCCAGACACATGGAATGCCTTCAACGCATCGCTCGGTGGCAAGCTCATTGAAACCGTGCCCCTAGCATCACCTTGCCACAACCCAAACTATGATGCTAACCAGTGCTCCCTAATCAAGAGCACATGGCTGCTTCCGCAGACACAGTGAGCTAGCGTTCCCAAATCTATTCGGAGAGAAGGATTTGCGCCGCTGACAGAGTCAGCTACAAAACTTCGTCGTCGATGATGGCCCCGTGGTTTACGAATGAAAGTTGTGATCCATTCTCTTCCGCCGACACGCCTTGCACAATTGGTAACTATGTAGAGTATGCTGTCAATGTCAGCAAGGCTGAAGATGTCGCTCAAGCAATCTCGTTTGCATCGCAACATAACATCAGGTTTGTCATACGGAACACGGGTCACGACTATAACGGCAAGTCGACTGGAGCAGGCGCCTTGGCGGTGTGGATGCATAACCTTAAGAGTATTGAGTTTCTAGACTGGGTAGACAGTCATTACAGTGGAAAAGCTATTAAGATGGGTGCTGGTGTCCAAGGGATTGAAGCTTATGAGGCAGCTAATGTCCAGGATTTGACTGTTGTTGGTGGAGAGTGCCCAAGTGTCGGTCTTGCAGGCGGCTACACACAAGGTGGCGGCCATTCGATGCTGGCGAGTAGGTATGGACTTGGCGCTGATCAAACTCTGGAGTTCGAGGTGGTGACAGGACAGGGGGAAATACTGACTGTGAACCGCACTCGAAATACTGACCTCTACTGGGCATTGAGTGGCGGGGGAGGAGGTAAGTCGCTGGTTGTCGCCAACGTGCGCTCTAGATTAACGATTCTAGGAACGTTTGCCGTTGTGATATCTCTGACCTCCAAGGCACATTCCGATCTGCCGACAGCGGGACTTAACCTGACAATTACTTCAAGTAATGTTACTCAGGATGTTTATTACTCCGCAATTGAGAAGTATCAAGCCACACTCCCCGCTATCGTCGATGCCGGCGCTATGAGCATCTCGTTTTTCACAAATACCTCCTTCGAGATATCTCCGCTGACTGGTCCTGGATTAACTGCTACTCGACTCAAAGATCTGCTGGCACCGTTTACCGATTATTTGAGCCAAGTCGAAATAGAGTACACGGTCTACGCAGCTGACTTCCCCCACTTTCTTGCCGAATTCAACGCCATGGCACCACTAGTTGCCGTGAGTTATGCGCAGTACGGCGGCTGGCTTGTTCCGCGTAGCGTTATTGAAACGAACAATGCCAATTTAACTCAAGCCTACCGCAGCATCAATAGCAAAGGAGGAAATGTCACTGGCGTCGCTCTCAACGTATCGAGGGCTGTGGTTGGGGACGTCGATAACGCCGTTCTACCAGCGTGGAGAGACACCCTCCTCGACACGGTGATCGATATGCCTTATATCTTCAATGATAGAGCTCAGACGGTTGCAAACCAAGACCTGATGACCTCGGATTACATACCGGCTCTTAAAGCTTTGGCACCACAGTCTGGAGTATACCTGAGTGAATCAGATTTCAAACAGCCAGACTGGCAGCACGACTATTACGGCGCCAATTATGATAGGCTGTTATCTATCAAGAACAAGTATGATCCACAACATTTGTTCTATGCACTCGGTGCCGTCGGTTCAGAGTATTGGCACGCCGATCCTACAGGCGGTCGTATGTGCAGAGCGTGAGCCGACCAGTCAGACCGCTCTCCTTTCGGTCAGGGTGGGAGACCATGAGCCGCTCTCTGCTTCGCAATTTCTTCCAAGCACTCCTTCACCGGCTCCATTTCCTCCATGGCCTTGAGCCAGCGGTTGTATCTGGGAAGCTTCTCCAGACTAGCAGACCTTCCTAGCTCCTGCATCATGCCTTTTGCCAAATAGGACCAGGTCACGAAGCTCAAGTCTGCATATGTACACTTGTCTCCAACTAGCCAATCAGAATGTTCGAGAGACCGATCCAAGATCCCAAAGATGCGTTCCGTTTCAGCGGCGTATCGCTCAATCGCAGACTCGATCTTCGGCTGGTGGAAGCGTGCGAACCAGAATAGCTGGCCGAAATATGGCCCCTGACCTAAGCCGTTGTTCAGTTGTTCCGCTACTAATAGTCCTGTAAGGATAAGGAAGTGGCTCACCGCTGACTTGGAACATCAACCACTTCACACACTGAAACTTGTTGATCTGATCTCCGTAAGATATGGTGCCGTTTGTGTCGTATTGCTCGATCAGGTATAGAATGATCGCTCCAGTCTCCCACAGCTTCATTCCCGTGTTTGGGTCTTCGATGGACGGAAGTCTGCCATTTGGAGTGATGTTGATGTACGGCTCCTTTTTCGTATCTTGGAGCTCGACAATTTTGTAGTTGTAAGGGAGCCGAAGCATTTTCAGTACCACACAAACTTTCCTGCCATGCGAGCTTCTGTCAGTCGAGCTGGGCTTTAATCGTCGGAAGCGGTTAATACGCCTTACCATGGATTGGGAGCTCCCCAATGCCCCCAGACGTTAATTGGCTTCATCTTGAAGTGGTGACTACTTCGTATGGAGAAAGACTCGAGAAAAAATGAAGATTGGGAGTGACTCGGCAGGAGACTCGAGAGTGGCGAGATACTTATAGCTTTCTAAGTGTGACCCACTTACTGGCTGCTCATGGCAAGAAGGGGCAAGTGATTAGATCGATCTATCTGGATGCGTTCTCGTATTGCGAAAACGTTCGTCGTTAGCTTCCCGACTTGGACAAGTAAGATTTCGAATGTTTCCTCTCATAGCGGATCGCAAGGGATTGTAATCTGTCTGTTAGTGTGAATAACAATGCTTGCCGTCAGAAGTGTCCTTTTTGAGACCAACAGTAAACCCTCGATATAAGCAACGGCGGTCGAGAAGAGTTTTCTTCCGCACAGACATGGAAGCTCAGTGAAACGAGCTCGACGATCTCCAAAGTAATATTTCACTGGAGAGATCATACGCTGAGACTCAAAAATTTTCCTTACATCTCTCCAGGGCTTTGGAAACATATTCGCGATTAGTTGCTTGTATCGAGAGTTTACTATATCTGTGGGCTTTGACTCATCATGATTCGATGCCATCAACGCTGAGGCTTGCGGCACCTCTGATCTGCATGTGCGGATGATTCCGGCGCTAACATTTTCGCAAACCAGGGGGGGAGTTTGAGGTTGAACCTGTCAGCACCAGCCCAGCGTAGGATAGCGCGATGATAGGCACCAGATGACCTTCGGAGATCTGGGGGACGTATTGAATAGTACTGATGACGCAGAAACAATCTCGACACGATGAGTTTCTAAGTGCTAGCCTGATTGGTTTCTGCTAAACGAGCGCTCAGAGAATAAAAAGGGTTCGAGGATAGCCTATCCTTAAATAGCTGGGAGGCCTAACACAATCTTCCGAAAAGACGCAGTAAGCTTCCAAAGCAGAAGTTACTGTGTTGAAAGAAGCGCCATTTTGTCGTTCTGTTCATAAGCATAACATGGAACGACCGCTCGTCCAGCGTTTCGGACACTTCATGTCCTCAAATCTCTATCCGCTGAAGCGGCAAGAAACTTTTAGCAGTGGCATGATACATGATGGTCCGGTCCAGTAACCCGAGCACGGGTTGCGTTACATGCAAACTACGGCGCATCAAGTGTGACGAGGCTCGACCGCAATGCTTGCAGTGCAAGAAGTCGAAGAAAGCTTGTCTGGGGTACAAGGCGCCTTCAGAAACGAGAGAAAGGCCGCAAGGGGACACTCATACAATCAACCCGTGCCAAAGCCACCTAGCATACAACTTTTTGAATGTAATGCGACCCCGAGCCTCACTTGACCTCGGATTCATTCCAGATCAGTTTGCAACCAATTTTACCTACACGTCGTCGCAGACAGCGACTACTCTAGGTTTTCTTGATGGCCTTGGACATGCCCTCTCTCTGGCTGGCGAGTACAGCGCCCTGCAAAATGTGCTTAACACATTCACTTGCAGCTTTGCGTCTCTCTCTGAGCCAATGCTGTCCTTAGCGGAGCATAGGACGCAACAGTATAGGTACACTAAAGCCATTCGTGAGACAAGAGAGTCCATGGCTCGACCACGAGTATCTCACCTTTTGGTACCGACTGTCTATCTTCTCTCATTATTCGAGGTATGGTTTCCAATTCCCCAGCTAGGACTTACAGGCTGAAAATCACATCCAGATGATTGTTGATTCTTCCAATCATGACAAGGCATGGCAGATCCATTTAAATGGGCTGATGACGCTTGTGAAGCAGAGGTGTCCCGCCAAAGCACTATTCAATGGCATTGTACACAGCAAGACGGACTCAGGCGACCACAACCCATGCTCCCCAGCTGGACAACCGCATCTCCTCGTTTATTGTTTGCTTTATGAATTCCGGAAATTAGCCCCTCAGCTTGACACAATCTTCGGTGGATCTTTGCCCCCGAGAAAGCTAGACGTACAGAAGATCCGCATGGCTGTCAAGAAAATATACAAGGGATTCCAACTTACGAGTCGAGCTCTTAAGGTGGAGCAATCAACTGCTTTCGCCACAACAAATCTCACAAGCGCAAGAAATACAGACATCGATGGTGAGCTCAGAGCTTGCATCATGTAGAAGGTTGTCACTAATTTGTTCGGTAGTCTACACGGAAAATCTGCTTAACAGTCTATTAAGTGGGCTGATTTTATCCGGATTGTTCCTGCTCGAGAGTGGAGAGTACCTGAATTCTGGGAAGGAGTGGAATACGACACCAGAAGTTCAGAAAATAAACAGAACCGCTGAGGCAGTGGTTGACAGGCTTTGCGGCTACGCGGCATCCTCTTTAGGCCATGATTTCGCCAGCCCCCCGCTCTTCGGTTGTGCAGAAGGTCGTCCAGTAAAGGCGTTGGATGGTCTGTTGCTGATGTGGCCCTTGTACGCTGCTTCTAAAGCCCATGGGATTCCAGACTGGAAGACTTGTTGGATTAAAGCCATACTTCGAAATATCGGGGAGAGGGGACGGATTCCCAAAGCCGTGGAACTGGTAACAATCTCACCCACTCAAAATGCAATTGCCGCTCAAGCTGACTTCCACTAGGCTAGTGACAGAGACCAACGTCCAAAATACCACGAAATAATGACTGGGATCGCCGTAATGGATCTTGGGTTTCTCGTAACAAGAGAATTCCTTCATGCAGAGAGTGATATTTTCCCGGGAGCATAAGTGCTTCGAAGCGTCTAAGTTTGATGGCTTGGTTGTATCAGCTGATAAGGTTGATGACATTATTATTCTGAATGTATGGATATAAGGCGAAAAGCTGCTTTAGGGTTCATGAAAGGATATTGTCCCTAACAGCTGGCTCAGATGGCGATCTGAGAATATGCAGATATGGAAGTGACTGATTGAAATCGCCTTAATCACATTTGTCTTATCGGAGCTTGAACACTCTCTACATCTTAATCAAGGACTAAAGGAGTAAATCCTTTCTCCGACAAAGACCAGAAAGCCTCGACGAGGACGAGGCCATTCGGAGCTCGGCAGACCTACCAAATTTGGCATTCTCAGCCTTGAGCTTCAGACATGTATTACGGCCAATGGCATCTGCAAAAAGCGGTAGCTCTCACTGCAACTGAGGAATTCCACTTCAGCACACTCTTTCAACGATGGCTCGATAGATCATGCACCATTTGCTTCCTTTTTAGGTCTCTCTACTCATTCTAGATCTATCAAACCTCATCGTCGGCCTACGCCTTAATGGCGCCCACTCCTCAAGAACTCTCGTTCCTGCTGAATCCTCTTGTTCCAGAATCACACGCACATAATCAAAGGGTGCGTCTATGACTTACATTTCATTTGCGCTCCTTAATGACCTAATTCTGCACGCCACCTTTTCTTGAGTCTCGGCGACATTGTTTCCTCCGGTCTTCATCCCACGTTTAAATCTTCAGAGCCCCCCTCTAAAACCCTCCGTTTGTTACTTACTATTTTGATCATTTATCTATCATTCTCTACTACTCTTCAATGCTAATTTTACCTAGGTACTTACGACCATCCGCTCCCTCACCTCCCTCCTCCTCGGCATTAGCGCTGGCATCCTTGGTCTCGAATCTTACATCGGCTTCCTCTACTACGTCCTCGGCACCTGCGCCATCTCGCTACTGATACACAGCTTCCTAGCCAAAGGCACACCAGAGGAGTACTTCGCAGGTAGTGGGGTTAGTGTCGTGGAGAACAAGATGGGTGGACTAAGTTATATGAGGGGAGGAGCGTGGAGAGAGATATGGCTCGGTGGAGGAGTGCTTGGGGAGGCTTTGAGTGGGTTTGTACTGGGCTGGGCAGGAGTGGGAGGAGTCTTGCGGTAGAAGGTGGATTTGGGTAGAAGAATTGGAATAAGTTATATGCCATTGCACGCTCGAAAGCAAGAAACTGAAGTTGTGAGAATGCCATCCGTATTGAGATTCTCGACGTGGTCTGTCATCTCACCGTGCATTGCAAGATCAGTTCCCCAAGTGAAAGAGCACCGTCTAAGGGGATCCTCGAGCAACCGCGACTTAACAACGATGCACCGACGATTCTCTCGGTTGAAGTGGAATTTCCTATTCTTACTCTGAGGTTCACGGCCTCTTCCTTGCCTGTCTCCCCCCTGGAATGGTCTGATTCATTATCTAGCCGCTAACACTTTCAAGCCTTTCGTAGCCTATTCGGCGAAGTATAACGTAGACTTAGCAAGTGGTTACGATAAAGTGGTTGCTCGTTTCTTGTATCACCTCGAACGCCTCCGGAGAATATAAAACCTCTTTTGACATATCAACGTGGCTCATAAAATCTGGCATATTTCGTCTCTCTCTTGCCCTCCTTCTACCTTCCATCAAGGCTTGTAGTCAAATGTGTTTATCTGCAAAGGGAGCTTCATCCAGGTTGCGGAAACGTCGTTCCGGCACTCCGTAGTCTTTATCGATAAGGTACCCTGGTACAGTTTTTAACTTTTTTCAATTATGATTCACAGTTGCACTGTTTACCTACCTATACTTCAATAATCATTCTCAGTATCTCTGAGCTATTAGGTCCCACGTCTCTGTGCTTCTATCCGATCATCTCAGCATCCGGTCTTCAAAATGTCAAAGGGGCGTGTATGCCTGGCGTATTCGGCAAGTTATATCCAATTGCGATGTTCCCGTGCTTTGCTGAATGCATTTTTGTAGGGCGGGCTGGACACGTCTTGGTAAGTTCCTGCTCGACTTCTTCTAAGGGAAATTCCGCTCGCTTGACATGTTATGTCTTGCGTTTCCTTATTGGTTTCTGTATTCCATGATCATTTCTAGTACCTGTTTCCCTTACCCATTGCCCTTGTGTTTGTCTGCGTCACTTCCAAAAACACAACCAGCTTCCAGGCTGACCTTGCTCGCCCACCTTCAAATTCTGATTCTGGTGACTGACAGCGGACTTCTCTAGTATCCTCAAGTAGGACACCTTTCTTTCCCCCTTAGCCTGGGGCGCAACTTAGATGTCACGCAGATGGCTTCTTGAGCAACAGTACGAGGTTGTGTGCTTCCTTGCCAATGTCGGTCGTAAGTACAACGGCTTGGAGCGAGATATACAGAACGGAACACAAGTACTGAGTCACAGATAGAGGAAGAGGATTGGGATGCTGTCCGGGCAAAAGCTCTGAAGATTGGTGCTAAGAAGATGGTCATCGAGGTGAAATATTTTCAGAGGCTACTTTGGAGGAAGTACTCACCGAAGCCGGGTCCGCTCAGGATTTGCGAAAGCAGTTTGTTGAAGACCTTTGTTTCAGAGCCATACAGTGCAACGCTATCTGGGCCTGTGCCGTGTTGCTTTACTGACTTTCATCTAGCCTGCTGGGTAAGCTACCAAGGATTGCGGAGACTTCGAACTTACAGGTGTCTCTCATTCAGGGACGAGTCTCGCCCGTCCAGTGATCGCCAGGGCACAGATGAGAGTTGCTCAGCAGGAAAGCTGTAAGCAAAATTTTCCCCCGGGTTCCAGCTGGTTTCAGCTTTCCGCAATCACGCAGTGAGTTACAAGACTGACTCTGCACCTTCAGGTGGCTTCGTGAGTCATGGTTGTACAGGCAAAGCTAAGTTTTGCCTTCCAGCATCGTGGTTTTTCGTTGACTTATCATCTGTGCAAGCAACGACCAGGCATGTGATATCTCATTTTCAAAGTGCAAATTACGTCCTAATAACTAATTCTAGGTCCGCTTTGGCAAGTAGCCTATGACCGCTGAGGGTCTCTACCAATTCTAACCGAAAATGCACGCAGAACTGGCATTCCTTGCGATAGATCCGACTATCAAAATCATCGCACCGTTAGTTCTATTCCAACCCCGACAAGATATCCCACTTTCCCAGGAAATCCCTCTATTTTTCTTTCTCAGGCTTTGCCCCTTCCCTTTTACATTTTGACATACTTCTGCTCACTATGAAGCTTTTGCGCGCTTTAGATGGAGACTGCCCTCCTTTTCAACACCTTCCAGGGTAGAGAAGATCTTCTGGATTATGCAAAGGCTACGAACGTACGCTCACTCCTCGCTGCCGGTATACCCAAACATTGACAGAACCTCAGATCCCGGTAACCTCTACAAAGGGTATCTTTCCTTTTACTTTCTCACACTTCTTTGCCTGCTATCATTGCAGTGACCGATGCTCCGCAGCTGTTTAACTTTCGGCTGAACCACCAATGATGATATTTGACTCTCAGCAAATGGCTGCAGCTGGTTCATCTTTCATAAAGTCTTGCTGCTAACTCTTCGATGCCAGCCAAACCATGGTCGATGGATGACAATGTAGCACATTGCAGGTAAGTATTATCGACGACGATTTTGGAAATTCTAAATCTCTGTTATACGCGCACCCGTTCAGAAACATTGACTAACCAACATTTATTAAAGCTACGAGGCAGGAATCCTTGAGGACCCCTCTCTGGAGCCGTAAGCTCCTGTTCACGTTCTTTCTCCGAGCGACTTTCTGACTCACACAATCATTTGATAAAGCCCAAAGGACCTTTGGACGCGGACAATTGATCCAATGGACGCACCAGATAAGCCTACAGACGTTCAGATATGGTTTGAGAAAGGTATTCCAATCAAAATTAGCGTCGAAGGAACCGAGACTACTGGGAGCGTCGAGCTGTTCTCAAAGTTGAACGAAGTTGGCAAAGAAAATGGGATCGGTAAGGAACTAGGAACCGGATTTTGCGAGAGCTAGGATCTAACTGCGACCAGGTAGGATTGACATCGTCGAAAGCAGATTCATAGGCCTCATAAGCCGTGGGTAAGAAGAGCACCAATAAGTTCTATGTTCAAAGAAGTGTGTATTGGTTCCATTTCCTCGATTTGACCTATGCTTTAGGTGCTACGACTCGCCTGCAATGACGATTTTGAGACTTGCACACGTGGACGTCGAATCTTTGGTTTTGGACGGGAGATTAAGAAGCCTTCGAGACAGCTTTGTGACGCACAACCGGAGTGAGCTGCTGTACAACGGTATTATCCTAGCTTCCTTGTCTCTTTGGGCAATCTCACACCTTGCAGGCATGTACTTCGCTCCAGAAAGAGAAATCCTGGAGAACAGTCTTCTTTTCGCGCAGAAAGACGTGGTAAGTGCCGCAGGCTTCGCTGGGCAGCACAGATCATACTTTGTGTTGTCTGAAAGATGACTAACTCGCGAGTCTGAACTAGAACGCAGAGGTACGGCTTCGCTGCTACAAGGGATCCGTCTCTGTCCTTGGAAGATCCTCGGACAACGCACTGTATAGCGCGGAAGAGTCAAGTATGGATGGCTTGAAGAATTTCTCGTGGGTCCTCAGTCCTGGAAAGGGAGCAGGACAGTCTACTGACACTGTTTGGTAGTCCCGTGGATACGACCGGCTTCATCAACATCAACGCCATCCGTCTCAAAAAGTACGGTCTGCAGAAGGCTAAGGTGGGACAGAGCCTGAGCAAGGCATAATGGCGACAGTGTCTGGCGTCCAGATAGGATCTTACTGAAAAGGCGAATACCATGCGTTGGGTGCAGAATTTCGGGCCGAAAGGAAGACTCCGTTCGACGCGACGCGAGGGGGCTTGGAAAACGTCTTCTCTAATACAACGCTGACGTCATTGCCGGGTTCTTTCGAGGAGGATTTTGATCTTTAGTTAATCGCCGTCAATACATCAAAGCGATTTATACGAAATGCCAAGCGCACGATAGTGAGGCATCAGATTGCACCGATCGTCGGAATGCAGCCTCGTGAGTCTGGCTCCTTCCCAAAGTCCCTTGACGTAGGACGGCTCGCGAAAAAGGCATTCAACTCGTCATTGCAAGCTCATTGGCTGCCTTCCCAGAAGCCCTTCGTCGGTCAAGTCTTTCCCCTCGGTCGTAGAAAGCGCGCCGGCCAGGCATCTGGGATCCAAATATTTCTCTTAGAACGTTGGTTGCCTGTTCTAACAACCTCACGGCGTAGAGACGTAGAAGAAAATCCTTTGACAGTACAGTGGGTGCCTATTCCAGATCCCATCACAAACAGCTCGCTCCATCAAAGCGCGGACCCTTGATTTCATAAAAACCTCGAACAAGGCTCGGATCAACACAGAACTAGGGCACATACGACGTCCTCCCTCCCCACGTCAATAAATCCCTTGCCTGCATCAAAAAACGTCCCCCAAACGCTGCTCCTCTCCCACCCGTCCCCCCAAAAATTTCTAGAACTACCTATAGAATCTCGGAAGTTAAACGACACGGGGGACAAGAAAAATGACATCACGGGCTTAAAATCGTTTGGTTTGGTGGGGGAGAGGGGCAAAAAGTTTTTGATTCCTAACCAGCCGCCCCGCGCCTCGAATGGGATTCTGACGCACTCTCTCGCTTCCTTCCGAAAAAGAAGTTTGCGGATTCGGGCGGGAAAACGGGCTGCCAAGCTGCAGGGACTCGTTTTTTTTTGGTTTTCTAGAAGGATAGGTCTCGCCGAAGTACGAACGAGACCGTATGGGACTTCTCGGTTGAGGATGAAGTACGTATGCTTTTGCAGGCTTGGCGTTGGCGTCTCGGACACAGGATGCCGCGAGAATGAGCGGGTTATGTGTGGTTTTTTATTGATTACAAGAGACAAGCCGCAAGACAGCCGCAGTCTTTTCAAGAAAAGAGGAAGATGAATGGCCATCGCATTCCTGCCCGAGAACCCTGCACCGAACGGCGGCGCACGGCGACGGCGACGGCGATGGCGATCTGCCGCCATCCTCGATCCGAGAGCCGTAGAAGAAGAAAAAAATTCCGAAACTTTGCCTTGTGATACGTACCTACTTTTTCGTCACAGCCTTGCACTACGTGTCTAGGTAGGTACCTAAGCTGAAGTTGGAATCCTTCAACCTTAAGGTGCGTTAGAGTAAAAAAGAGTGTTTTTTTTTTACGCTAAACCATGCTGCGCACCCGTCCGTTCGTTCACCATCCCATCCCACGCCTACCGTACCTTATCCGAATGCGCGCTTCTTTTTCTTTCTTGGCAACGGCCCTTCCTTCGTTTCGGCCCCCACCTCGCAAGGCAAAGCAAAGCCCTTCGAAAGGCCCCCCGGCTAGCATATGCAATGCCGCGAGGCTGTGACCCCGTGGGACCAAGGTGAGACTGATGACGATGACACCTTTTTCTGTTCTGGGGGCCCTTTGTTTGTTGTATCGGGGTACGGGTACACCGCCCTGCGAGGCTGCTGGACTACTAGCTACTGGCTACGGTAACTGGGGTCGGTCGGGGATGTTAGGTAGGGTTAGAGGTCTGACTGTGATTAAGAGAGAGAACACAGTACGCATGAGAGGCGGGACGGGACTCTGGGAGGCCTTGCCTGGCGGAGTGGGGAATATTATGTTGGACGGGGTGGGCTTTTTCTGGAAGGGCAGATTTTCGGGTTCTCTTCTTTTTCTTTTTCTTTTTGCTTTCTTGAGTGAGTACACTTTGGGGGGGTGTTGGTTGGCTTGGGGTTTGGCGGGAGATGGGACTTGAACTGGAAAGGGACTTGCCTTTGACTGGGGGCTGATGGCGAGTATCGTGAGATATGTAGGACTTGTAAGATATGCGTAGAGGTGTCATTTGGTATGGTACTGTTTCTGGGGCTGGTGTGGAGACGGAATTTCGTCTACGATACAGGTCTAGTGATGAGATTGTGTATGGAAAGGCGAAAGCGGGAGGACACGAAGTCTCAAATAGGGCGTTGAAAAGGTTTTTTGCAGAAGATATATCGCGCATTACGGAGTGGGAACGTGAACAAGACAAAGGAGACGTCGATTACTGGAAGAGTTGGATGCTTGCCGCAGGGATTAATGCTTTCAAGGAGATCGTATAGGGCTCGAGCCTCACTAAGACGAAGCGGTTCATATCGCGAGGTTTGTGAGAAGCTTGTGTGGTCCTCGAGAATGGTAACGAGCTCCATTTTCGGAGTCTGGGTACGCCATGGGACGAACTTGGGAGTCGGCTGTAATCCCTTAAAGCGTTTCTGCCGTAAGAACTAGGGATCAAATTGCTCCTTCATGTCTCGTTATCTGGTGCCCACAGTTCTATGTATTCGCGACAGCTTCCAAAACCTCCTTGGATGTTGGTGTTTTGCTTGCAAGAGTTCCGCGATGACCTTGGAAGGAGGATGCGCACAGCGACGTGACTTCAAGAGAAAGGCTTGGGGATAGCTTGAGACCATACTTTCAAACAGGACGTTGATCTTGCGAGCTTTTCAGCACCCAATTGCCATACAGTAGGAAACAGGGGAATAGGAAAGCAATCAAATTTGAGCATGCGAAATATCAATCAGTGTCATAGGAGATGTGAGATGGACAGCCGCCATTGTGTCTGAGTAGTGGAGAAAGATTGAGAAGCCGATCTGGCAATTTGGACAAATAGACAAAATTCACGTGCGCCATATCTCTTCGTGTGCAGGGGATTCGCAGTAATGGGTAAGCGTCCGAATGCCTCCTTGTTTACCGGCAGGAGATTTTCTCCCGCCTTCTTGTTCGCATCTCTCCTGCTTACAGCTTCCTGGATAGAGTAAGCATGACACCTCTATCCCGCCAGCATCATCCTCGTAAAGAATTCGCCTCAGCCAAGGCATTACAGAGGCTAATGCTCCTCGGGTACCCCAAAATGCGAGGTCAGATCGTATAATTCTGAACGGGCTCACAGCGAAGTTCAAGTCGAGCTTCATGGGGGAAAAGGTTAGCTCTTTGTGCGTAAGTGGGCGGAGAGGTTACGAGGGGGCTTGCATCGGCAACGGTTTCTCTGCTAGACACGTGGATCCGACGCTGGAGGTGGAAGGAGATTTCTCGCATCGTGATGCACCGAGGCCATGGGTGTTTTAGAAACGAGGAGGTGCGTTGGCGGTCGGTTACATGAGCAGTTTGCCAGAGCACATGTAGCTAGTCGTAGCAGCTCTTGGCTCTGCTCAGAGTTCGTGTGTGACGGGCATGCAGCTTCGGCGTTTGAATGGACAAAATCCCTCATCCAGCAGGCTAAGCTCCATCTTGCCCTGACAAGCCGAGGAGGCATAGTCTTTGAGAACGACCAACACTCCACGTGTGGATGTTGCTCGGATTTCTAGCCGGGCTCGCGTTTAATGTTGCAGCTTGTGACAGCTCTTGGCCAGCCGTTTACTGGTTGCACTGGGGAGTCGTCGCCAGAGCTGTTGGTCCCCAAGGACGACTATCCCGAATATCTACAAGCGGCAAAGGCAAAGCACGATGATCGCAATGCGCGCTAGGGGCAAGCTTTCCTTTGACCCAGGCACTCTACAACAAAATTGAATACAATCATGAGGTGCCACAGCAATTTGCAGGAGCTGCAGTCTCGCACGGTGTTGGATGCACCGTACAATCATCGGCTTCGACGGTTGGGCGCAGCGTTTCGCAGCGTGTTGGAAAGGTTGTCGGCGGGAAGGAGGCGCGGATTTGCCGAATTGATATTCTTCGGGTATACAGTCTGCCCTCGACATATTTCCCGGTGCGTGGGCGCATTACACACAATAATCAGACAGACCGCCAGAGCATCTGTTGGATATTGCGACCAAATTATATTTATGGAGCTTGATATTGCCAGGCGTGGTCTGGAGCATGGGCCATGGAGACCGAAACAAAGCACTGGCCACACAATCATCGCGCCATCTGCTACGGGCACCTTACGAGAAACGGAAGAGATCGGTCAACTCACCGACTCTGCCAACCGCCCTGGAAACTCGAGATAGCTTCGGACGGTGTTGTCGATAGCGTGGATGCGAGCTGGCTGCGTGCTCCAAGTCAATGCATGCAGTCGTCCAACCAGCCGTGGTCCATGAAGAGCATACTCAGTGTGGAATGCGGTTGCCAGGGACCGCGGAAGCAATGGCCTCACCGTCAAATCTGGACTAAAGGCGATGATAAATGGCGGGGCTCGACCAACTGACAGGCGCAAAAGGCAGGCCAGACGCGTCAGTGGCGGCTCGGGTGACGATGAGACCAAGAGCGACCTCCCAGATACGGTAGGCCGCAGAGAGGTGTCGAGGGAGCAGAACGCGGGCGTAGGGCAAGGCGTCGGAAGGCGAAGAGAGCGTTCTGTGACATTCGTCGCAGGCGTGTCACAAATACCATTGCGTTGGTACCAGGTAACGATGCAGAGAAACCCAAGATCTCCGGATGCAACGGAGCGAGCGACGATCTGATGTCTGACGCCCTTCTTGCGGTTGGCTGTTGGGTGTACCACGGCACTCACGGGTGGCATGGCAGCGTTGCAAGACGTAACAGACCGTACGGTATCTTGTTTTGGATACATTTTACGGCGCTGACAATTGGAAATCTGCGAGCGTTGATTGGGGGACCAAGTCGCCGAAGACAGACGAGTCACTGGTTGCCAGGCCGCGATCGGAGGCTTCAAAGGCGGGAAGCGGAGGAGATGAAAGAAAGCTGGAAGCGGACAGAACATTCGACGGTCCTTGGAGTCCTCATCGACTGACAGCGGACTGCAGTGGGAAGTAAAATCTCGATGAGAAGCAGAGTTCTCGTGTCGGCGGCGCACCCCACCAAAGTTGTAAAATACCTGCAGATTGGTAATACGTGAAAGACCAGAAAGACGCCCACCGCGTGTGCCCCCAACCAAGTCCTCACTGCCGAAAAGTCGCCCATCGCCAGTCGTCAGTCGGCTCCCGACCCTCACAATCCCCCATTCTTTTGCCCTCGGCCCGTTCTGACACCGTAAGTCACCCAGGATTACGAGAGTCATCCCTTGAAAATACTGGGACCTTCGGCGCTGGAGCAAAACTGGATTTCTGACCGACCCACCGCCGACCACGTTTCCCCTTCAGCGACCACCCTCACCGGAAACGACCCTCGTCTGTCTCGCCAACTCTCTTCTCTCACATCACCGCTGACACATCCTCCCTCTCAACTCATCTCTTTTATGTCAACTCTTCGCTCTTAGTCCTCGACCTTGTTCTCGTGCCTTTGCATTACCTTTCTCCCAGATCATCCCAGAACCTTGGTCTCAGCCACAGTCCCAACGCCGAGCTTAGCAACAACTCTCCCCAAACTTTAGACCCGTATTCCTAGGATCATCATCCCGAACCCGCTCAGCCTACTTCAACGAGTCTGCCTCCCAGGAATTTAGCACTGACCGTCTTCGATCGATTACCTGCTCCGCACGCTCTATCCTGACCCGCTTTCTAAGATTATCGCCACACGTTTCATAAGAGAGCCATATCCAGAACTGCCATCATCCTTGACGCTTTGCCGCATAATATCCACCATGGCTACCTTCAATTTATGACAATTGTAGTCCGTTTGGACGCCCTTTTCAGCCTCCGAGGTTGAACGACTTGAGCCGGGATTAGTATATACCGGCGCTTTCCTCTTATACCTGAATTCCTTCCAAAATCAATCAGCAGACATCAATGGCGCATCACCAACAGCACCATTCTCGCCATGGCGGCGCCATGCATGGTCTCTTCAAGATGTTTCGACTTGCAAACAACACCACGAATACGGCTTCTGAGCCTGAAGAAGACCTCAATGGGGAGGTTGACGAACCGCCGGACGACCTTTCTCCTCTAGATTCCTCGAGACCCTTTTTCAAACCTGAACGTCGCTGTGCAAAGACTTCTGTTCCAACCTACGACCGCAAGGAATCCCTTCTTACCCGCGCCCTCATGCAAAGTCCTCCTTCGATGCCACACGATGCCCCTCGCACGTCCAACGCCCTCCGTGGCCCATCAAGCTTCTCTACACAGAGCACCGCTTCCACCGCCGAATTGACGAGTGACGGTGATATGACTAGCCCTACGCGTACCGCTACCCCGAGCCCACCTCTACCACCCACTCGCTCACCTCCCTTGAAAACTATGGAAAAGAATACCCAAGCTTCTAGCATTGTCATTGCACCGACCACTGCAGACCAGCTTCCACCCCCAGCTGACAATCAAGAATCCAGAGTCGAGGCTAACCTTGGTCGGAAAAGATGTGTGATGTTTGCTTGTGGACGGAAAAACGCACCACCTTCCCCACCAAAGAAAGAGGAAGAGATCCAAAAAGATCAGCCAAAGCGCAAATGTATGCTGAAATTCGCTTGTCCTTCTCGCGCTTCAAAGGACAACCAGTCACTGGCGGCAGAGGTCCTCAAGAGGAAAAGCGAAGCCCCCCACCCCGTTTCGCCTACGCCGTCCCGGACCTCTACACAGCAATCGATAGCGTCAACTGAGTCTAACCCACCGATTGCCGTCAATACACAAGATCACAGTGCTAGTAGACCCAATTTAGCATCAGACTCAGGGGACCTGTCACCTTCTCATGCCTTCCACGAATTTGGCAACCAGCGCGACGACGAGGATTGGGTTCGCGAGCCCACCGAACACAAGCGCAAGTTGACAATGACGGATTGCATGATGAAGGAAATGGCCATCCGCCAGATTGGTGAAGAAGCAGAAAAGGAGGCTGAGGAAGATGAAGAAGACGCTGACGATGCTGATGAAGACGATGAAGACGAAAACGAAGATGACTTTGCTCCTTCCGTCAACTCTTCTGATGGTGGAAATGAGTCAGATGATGAGGGCGGCTTCGCCGACTCTGACGATGAAAGCGACGCCGGTTCAGACTACCAATTCTGGGCGCCATCGACAACCACGGCGGCCACCAGTGTCGAAAACCTTGAACATGCTCGACCCGCGGCGTTTCGTCGGAGATCTAATAGCTCCATTGAATCCACTGTCGATGAAGAAGCCCGCCGGACTTCACTCAAGTCATTGATAGCTTCGAAGCGAACACGTCCTATCAAGGCCCAGAAGATGCGCCCCAGTACACCGGACCTACCTGACAGCACCGATTTTGTTTGCGGCACGCTCGACGAAGATCGGCCGTTGGAAGCGGCCTATATTTCGTGTATGGAACTCAAGAAACGCGCAAAGCACATCCTGATCCCCCAAGACATCGACCCTAGCTTTCCTACGTCTGATCCAGAGGATGCCGAGGAAAATGAAGAAGAAAACAATGAGGACGAGGATACCGAAGACAACACCTGGATCAAGGGTCAGCTAGAAGGATTCGACGAGGATGTTTTGCGTGGACGTCACAGAGCCAATACGGCGACAAGCAAGAAGTCACCGGCTCACTCACCTAAGCGTCTTCGTTCTCCTCCACCTCCTAGGCGGACGATTTCGCCCCAGCCGAAGCGGCCGCACTCCCCACCACCACTCAGGAGGCTACACTCTCCTCCACCTCGCAATCTATTCAGTCATTCTCCTAAGCGTCTCCGGTCTCCCCCTCCTCCGATGAAGCTCCACTCTCCGCCTGGGACTCGGCGGAATTCTGCGACCGCTTCTCCAGCGATACGCTCTCCTATTGGCATCACTATTAATCGACTAGCCCAACGACCCAACCTGGGCCGTACTGCTTCATTGCCACATACTCCAAACCCATTCTTCCGCCTTCAACGTACCCTGGGCCACCAGACTGCCGCTTCGACCAATGAATCCGACGCAGAGGCTTCGCAGCACGAGACCCATGTTCGTGGTGCCGTTGACATTGTCGTTGGTCTTGAGAAGAAGCGACAGAAGCGCAAAGACAAATTTTGGCGCACGCACTGCCGCAAAGCCGCTAAGGAGCAAGCCGAAAAGAAGCCTGTGCGTGGCAAAGGAGTTGAGAGGATGAGAGAGCTTGGCTTGGAGTGTGCTGAACGCAATCGGGGATACGGCCTAGGCCAACAGGCACAACATGTTCTTTCATTGTGATATGATACCCCAATTCAACTTGCAGAATTTTTTTTTATTTGGCGGTTCAATTCTAGGCACCCGTTGCACATATACATTCATGTACATATTGCCATGAAAAAGCCCTTGGACGGGAGGCATTGTGTTTCTCATGGACAAAGTTCACGCACATATTTCGACGATCGATTACGCATTTGCATGGGAGGGGCATTAGGGTGGGAAGCATTCGTTGCATTTTGATAGCACACCGGGCAGGCTGGAAGGGGTCTCGAACAAGGCAGTTCTGAACCACCGCATCAACAAGGGTGGGTAAATTAGCAGACTGCAGGGGGTCGTCTGAATAAAGGACAAATTTTCAAATCCAAGCCTCTATTATGGAAATCATGATCTGTTAACCCTTGTGCATGCGGACAAGACATGCTCCTACGTACATCCTTACCCCTCGGGATGTGCAGGCGGTCTTCGTCCTGAAAGATGGAAGTCCTAATGGCTAGATGAGAAGCTCTCGTCGATCTGACATGCCGCATTAAAGTAATTTAAGTTTACTCAAGTGAGATACCTTGCAAAAAGGTAGGTCATAGAGGCGATGGATCAGGGGAAAAAGACCTAGAGGAAGACTTAGACTATCTGAGATACATGATAAGGGACCATTTCGATCGCTGCTGGCTGCTAACTGAGTATCTTATATGAATACGTTCAGGTAGGATTGTAAGCTTTGTTGAACAAGTAAGGCACTAAGATTTCATGAGTCAAATTCAGCAGCCGTGTGGTATCGACGCGGAGCCCCGACTGAGATAGTAGATGCCCGGCGCTCATGTGGTGTGTAAAGGCTATGCTACTCAAAATCTAGGAGGACTGCGGTGGTCTTGTGCTTTCGCGCTGGAGGTATGGATTTAGATTGAGTGGCTCTAGACCGATGATCCACCGGTCGTCTCCACACAGGCTGTGTGGTCCACCTCGCTGCTTCCTGCCGGCACTGTGTCTTTATCGTCGGCAGGCGTTATTTCGTCAGATGGTCTCGGCCTGGGGCTCACTGCCTCGTCGGGAGACCCCGTGCGCTGACAGACTTAGCCTTGAGCCTCACCGTGATAGCTGTGGACGTCCGTTCGAGTCCCGTTTTCTAACAGCGGTCGATCATCGTGAGCTTTTTCCGCGCTGGCCTTTCCACCCGTGCTGTGGCTATCCACGCGGGTAGTAGATGACTCAATCTTCTCGACTGGCGCGCTCTCGTCCCCTGCTACAGATCGGACTTTTAGCTGCAGGTGCTCAGGATTTTGGACATCCAGAACGGCGAGCGGCTCGCTCTTCACCTCGGTCACAGGAACCGCGCTGGAGCTAGAGCAGTTGTTCCAGGAGCCGAAGCCGAGCTCCTCGTGAGCCATGCGCTGTGTCTGGAAGATGTCGTTGGCGCACCATTCGAGACGTGAGTATTTGGGTTTGCGGTGGAGCCGAGTTTCGATAAATTCGACGAGAGGCTCGAGTGTGTACCCCAGCACAATAATGAGGCTACCGACGACTAAAACGATAGCTAGTCCCAGGGCCGAGAAGTTAGAATACGAATGGGATCGGATTTTCTATGAATGAGTCAGCATTTTGCCAATGGGATTGCGGCATATATGTGGAGTCTGTGTCGCAAAGCGCACATAAGCACACGAGATGAAATATGGAAAGAAATAGCGCGCTCTTCATCACACTAGCTGCCGTCAATGTAGACGTTCAGTCCGCGCAGGATTGTCTGGTACATCGGAAAAAGCCACCGTACTTACTTGGTTCTTGCAGAGATATTCTTGTGCGGTGGTGTTAGGAGCCGCCCAGAAATACTTGAGTATATTCGGATCAGCGGGCCTTCTGGCAGAATCTGTGACTCTTTGAAGAGAATTCAAGCTTATGCTATGCCAGTTTTCAACTTCTCGTTGCCATTGATCATTTGGAAGAGGACCTTGAATGCCATCCTGGAGACCATATCTTGATGTCAGGGATGAGATACTTAGAGAACTGACGGCCAGATAGAGACTTATGAGTGAATTTGTGACCCATGGGACAATACTATGGGCTTCATTGTCTTGCGCGATGCTCGGGGATACAAGGTCTTGGTAACCACCAGAAATAAGGCAGTCTTGCCCTGCGATAGATGTGGGATTGCAAAATTGATAATGTGATTTACATCCCAAGGCTGACGCAGGCTCGTCCGAGTAGTAGACCGGCGTAGTTCCGTTTCGCACATTTGTGAGAGCTGTGCCCATGTCGATAAAGTTATGAGCGGCATACCAATCATCATTGACCTCTCGTGAGAAGGTAACATCACTTCCTGATAGGAAAAAAATGGACAAGTCGCTATTTGCTAAGGTTGGGAAAAGCTCATCGTTGGGTAAAAAATAAGAAGTGTTGGGGTCGAACGACCCATTATAGGTAGATGCACTCAAACACCTTCATATTCTCAGATTTCATTCCGTTCATATACAAGTAATTCTCAGGTGGACTTACCCCAGTCGAAAATTCGCCATCCCGACGGACTGGTGTTGGAAATGAAATTGAGATATTGAGGGTATCTGAGACTCGTAGCTATAGTTGAGACCTTTTGCTGATTTTCCTATTGGCCATCCATAAAAATATCGCATGTAAGAGACGTCTCGAGAGTAGTTGTGTACTTGTTTGTAGCCATCAGCTTTCAACGGTGCACAATGGTTAACTATTCTGAAAGTATAGCGAAGATTTGAAGGCACATTAAATCCTAAGTCGGAGTCGATGTATAGATATCCGGTATCAAGTTTGATATTTTGGTCTTGGTGTCGACAAATGTTTTCATGAAATGGACAAGTCGCATTACGATCAATGGTACTAGGAAGTTGCCGTTTGATAAATGAATCGCACCCATCTGAGTCGGCAATGTTCGAGTAGCAAGTTTGCACATAATTTGAGTATTGATTTGCTTCCTGCACTGTATAAGGCTCGAATATTGTTGTAATCATGTCCCAGTCAGCAACACTCGGATCACCAGGATAGATCTGGCCGCATGAGTCACCTGACATTAGTACTTCATTGTTCCCAACGTTGAGTTTAGCTGAAAGAATGCTTGCTGCTGTAAAGCCTGCCGTGCTTAGAGCCACGACTGTAACCAATGGAATGACCCTGTAAAACGGTCGGTCAGCTTTGTGACGCCATGTGTATAAAACGCGGAGAAGTCGTATAAGGCTGATTATTCCATTTCCAGAGTTCCGTAGTGTAGCCTGCGTTTGATGATATAGCCCATCTTCTGGTCCTTCGGAGGAACAAAATTGGTGTAAAGTAAAAGTTGCAATACGCCAAAAGCCATTTCCTACGAATGCAACAAATACCGCGAGAAATGCAGTAAGAAGAGCTCCATTCCGAGGCGTTAAAGTAAGCGTTGCACCAGCAAAGCGCCCGCGAGACCAATTGGTCCAGAAGCCAAGGTGGACGGCAATATCTGAACTTGAGCCAAGTTCAGCCATGCTTTATTTAGCCTTTTAGCTGCAGTAGCATAGGAATGTCTCTTGAAGGAAGAGCTGGAAAGCAATGATATATAAGGAATCACTTGCAATAAGTGGGTTTTCGCCTCCCCATTCTAGACCTTCGGTCTTAACACCGAAATCATGAGCTCTTTGCTCAGCTTTTCTCGCCGGAAACTAGTGTCTTTAGACGACTGATAAGGGTGAAACTTCGTCGAATGATCCACGACTTCTGCTATTTGAACAGCATAGAGCCGAACCAGAGAAAGCTAAGGCTGCAAGATTGTGCCCGTTAAAAGTCTGCAGCGCAGATCCGTTGGTACTCTGCCTCCTTGCGGAAGTCTCATTGACGCAGGTGGTGTTCAAAGCGCCGCGGCGCCTGCAATCGTGGGGGCCGCATCAGCGCACCTCTTTGGCATAAGTTACAAGGGCTGTCTGCGAGTGAGATAGACACCAGATGAAATATCAAACTGATGGCATAGGACACGTACATATTTTTGGCTCCCCATGCGAGTCTGGCGAATCTCCAGATTTGAGACGTAGAGATTCATCTTGACTGCGGTATCCAATTCCCCCAAATGAATTGATGTCAGGGGATCACATACATAAAACAAGCATCTGCTGAACATCAGTCCCGAAAGGCTACCCAACCTTGTTCTATGCATGCGAAATGCACAGCACCCCCAACAGTCATTGACCATGGAAGTCCTCTTGACAAACCAAGTTCTGAGTATCTATCAACCCTTAGAGACTGGCAAGGGTGGAAGTAACTTGTGGATGGCAGTGTTTCAGAGCAGGGGCTGAGGGTCCGAATTCCATCGGGTTTACCCGGAAGGGTATTCTGACCTTTTCTGCAATGTCAATCTTGGTTTTGCCTGTAATGGAATTCACAGCTAGCTCTGCAAATGCCTCTGGCGTGCAATCAAGAAATCGAGGCTCAGCTGCGCAATGAAAGATCGACATGTGGGACCGGTAAGTCGCGGAGAAAGAGGACACAGAAGTGGTGAAAGCATTACAAAACTTTTGGATCAATGTAATCAGCGAGCATCTCCTATCTTAGATGCATCGAAATGTAACCCTAATCAGGTGGTCAGGGTCAAGAGGGATCCTGCATGGCCTGTCACATAGATTTGGGGCTGTGTGGGAGAAAAGAGACAATACTCCCTGGGTGAGGAATAGTTGAGCTTGGCGTGGATTTGTACTGTCTAACCGCGCCAAGAAATTTGGTTTTCATCAGAGTTCTGCAAATGCACCAAAGGCTAACAATATCTCCTACCTGGACTCCCACTTGTCGTCTATAATCGACAACTAGGGGCTCTTTCTATCATTCTACCTGCAATCTCATAACACGCGGCACTTAGACCTGCAATCTTCGCCTTCAACGACTCTTTCTCCAAGCTTCTGCTTCCGTCAACTGCTCTAATGGATTGTTGCGTTCAGCCATCGAGATTATTCGGTACCTAGTGAGTTTGCCTGTCTGGTCTATGTAAATTGTGAATACCAATTGTTCTTGACGCTAACCTTTACCTTTAGTTTACGATTTTCTCGCCTCTCTCGAACTCCTCAACAAGCACTCAAAATTATGACCCTTAAAACGGGACAATGCAGGCAAGACTACCCTCCTCCACATGCTAAAAGTACGATCAAAGGCGCCAGTACTTTGAACCTTGGAAATCAATCAGCGGGAATGAGGTTGAGACACAATGCTGATGAGATCTCTTTAGGACTACGGAGTTGCCATACCACAGCATGCACTGCACCCGATTGAGGCTTAAGATCATTGATCTGCCCGCGATGGCGACTTGTAGGTCTTCATTTAGCTTCTGAGTAAACTGGTAGGAAGAACAGATTCTTAATATTTGACCTAGGCGCACATCAACAGGGTGAGTGAACAGATCTCTAATCGTCCTTAAATATGCTTACACAACCACTAATCTGCGCTCCATGCCGCCGGCTTTAGAAAGACTACTTCCCCGAAGTCAGCAGAATCCTACTCTTCGTCGATACGAATGATCAAAAGAGTCTCTTAGAACCTCAGGATGAGCTTGATGTCTGCTTGTCTCTAGAAGACCTTACCAAAGTCTCCTTCCTGATGCTCGGCAATCCCCATCCTGTTAACGAAATTGAACCGAGACACCAGCTCGGTCTATACCAAAACACGGGCAAGAGGAAAGTGCCGTTGTAAGGTATCCGGCCGATCGAGGTCTCCATGTGTAGCGTAGTCATGCGACAGAACAAGACCTATTCTAAACTTACGATCGCCAGTCAAGGACTCATGCTTCTCAACGGGTATTTTCCGAGGATATGACGAGGGAACCAGATCGATGTCTTGATGTTTCTAATCCGGCGGCTGGCACACTTTCGTGCCCGATCCAATGGAGTCTTGTCAAGCGAGATATGATGTTCACCTTGGATAGCTCTTCTAGATGCTCGAACAAGGAGCATCGGCATGAAAAAGTTCCGTTTGATCCATATCAAGGAGGGCTGATGGCACTTTGTGATGACACTTTGCCTTCAATAGTCGGTGACATTGGCTTGCTCGTAAGACCCTCTACCTGTACGCCTCATGCCTTTCTATTTCACGTGCGAAGTGACTCAGGACTAAGTCTTTCACAATTTCCTTGTATGTTGTTCTTGGCTTCTTGCTGCACGGACAACTTGCTACCAGATGTTTTTCTGAGAGCCTCTGCTTGATACACGAGCTTTTCCAGCTATTGGCATCTTTGTCAAGTGGCCATCCGTAAGATAAGGAAGTCTCAAATCTGGTCGCGTTCTATGCTGATAACTTCCATTCCAAGGGAAATGTATCGACCTTGAACATCACATTATGTCCATGCCTGGCCGGTCACATTCGATATGGTAAGTGTGTCCTTCTGGATACCTTTGTAAAGATTCCGTGAGGTTAGCTCTTTGTTTCAACGTGCTGCAATAGAATCGAAGGCATCTTCTGATAAAGCCATAACATTCTTTGTGTTGAATCTCTCAGCTCTTCTGCTGTCGGATGTTCCTGGTAACCTGCGTGGAATCCATACCAAATACCTTCATCGGTGCCAACAACAACGGAGAGATAGCACAGCAGCTAATTGGTGTACGTGCCATGTCGTTTGGATTTCCATACAACTACTTTGAAACTGCCCACCACACCTCCAAAGGTGTAGAGGAGCTCACAAATCCAATTTCCGCACTCTTCGCCCGTGATCGATTTAGGTTTCGCACTTTTAGCGAATTTTGGCAGCAAGAGCAGACGTGCCTCCTCAGCACAAGACAATTTCAGTCTTTTCTCCGAGAAAAAGGGCAGCATACAAGGCACGTGAGAACATGGAACGAGTACCCAAAATTGGTCCGCGATGAAGTCGTTGACTTCTTGGACTGGAGAAACAGGTCGCCCTTGAACATGGAGGTCTACAAAAACATCCGCCCAGCACTCCGACTTGCTACTCTTTTCATCCAACATAGTGCTGAGTTCTTTCACACAGTTCGATACCGACATCCCATCAGGCGTGGAGGCCGAGTCCCGAGTGAATGGGTGATCCAGCCAAGTAACGGGCTGATGAATCCAGAGGCCCAGGTCTGGTCGTTGGAAGACTTCTTTCGGCAAGAAATACCTGCGATCGCACAACGTCTACATTTTTTCGTCACAGATGAAAATGTAGATTCAGAAGCAGAGACGGAAGCAATCTGTGAGGATTTCCGCCTTTGCAGAGATACGTTCCCGATGGTCATCTCACTGGATATTTCGTTCCTGAACTACGCACACCCTAAGACGTTCGCCCGCGTAACAACTGCCGCAAAAAATCGATTCTGGGTAGCTTTGGCAATAGTGTTGACCCATGAAGTTGCGCATGTGATGTGGTACGCACAAGCATATTTCCAGAAAGACCGGCCGGCTGGAGAACCATTCTTTGGAGACGAGGATCCAAAAGAATTCCAAAGACAGGGCGAGTTGGGTATGGCATGGGAGCATTGGATGTTTGGGGGCAGGGTTCAGAGTCTTGGAAACACCTTTTGTGGAGATTATGGAATGGTCGCGCAGGATTGGACATTGTTCATGAGGGATGATCCGGCTGATCTCGAGTTACAAACACCAGGAGAGTACCGTACAATTCGTTCTTATTGGAGACATCGAGAGCCCCAATTTTCGGTTGTTCCGCAAGCCAGCATCGATGCTCTAATGGACCCACGAAACTGGAACCATGGGGTCATAGGAAAGGGGTGTTACGTCGGGCCTCCGCTCGAAATCACGCAGGTACGGACCAAGACGAACTGCATTGAGGAAGATGATACATACTGCAGTGCCTGGAGTGATGTGATATCGGCGCTGAACAGTCCAAGTGCGACGTTGAGTCCGCACACTATAGCGTTTCTGTTTTCACCCAAAACCCCAAAGTTTCCAGGGAGAGGGAGCTTGAGCTTTAGAGGGAGGTCTGGGTCTGATCCTGGTAGCAGCGTCAATGCAAGCCCTCAGTCTCCAATGTCGATTAAACCTAGTTCACGGGATTCCGTTACTGAGGGGAGGCCGGACAGGTTACCACCATTCCACCTTAGAGACTCGCAGACCCCTAAGTCTGACCTTCATATCCCCTTCAACTCTTCTCAGGGCACACGATCCCGCCGCACCACGAAGGCTTCGATCACCGGTACCTCTACTTTCCTCAAATCCACCGCCGGTGTCCGCTGTAACACTGGGGCCTCAATTCCTTTCCTCTACAAGACAATCCGACCTTTCCAGACCGAGCGCACGACCAGAGTCTCGAAATCATCTGTCAGCTCCGAACATTGCCGCCGCGCCACCAAAACAGGCATCCCTTCCCCACCCTCCCCAGTTCACCGCCGAAGCGCACGTCTCGCGCGTCTCGCAACCCTTAGGCCTGCCCAAAAACCGATTTCTACCCTCAAGACCGGTTCCCGGGCCCGCGCTCGCCGCACAGCTCCCTCTCGTCGCCCCGCGCCCCTTTCCCTCCACCAGAGACCCCGCTACGGCGCCCCAGAAGACCTCCGCCTTGCGTCTCCCTCCCTCATCCCCTTCCAGTACCCATTACTCTCAGCTTCTCCGCCAAACACAGGCGTCCGTGTGCAGAAACGCTCGCCTGATCACCAACCCCGCAAGAGAGCCGCCGCAACGAGTAACGGGAGGATACGAGTCGATAAACCGCTCCCACCTGTCCCCGGGCTAAACAGTCCGCGACGGCGCTCGCCGAGGTTGGTGCGGCACAACTACAACCCAAGACCAGGACAGTACGGCAAACCACTACCATCACCTCCGAGGGAGAAGCAGGCGAGGAGAGGCAGCGGCGGAGGAGCGAAGAGCGTAGCGAGCAAAGAGAGGTACGGAAACGGGCAGACGCAGAGAGGAGCGTACGAGGAGCAGTGGAGGACCCATCGGCGGGGGAATGCGAGTCGGAATTTCCATGGCGAGAACAGACGGGAAAGGAGGGACGATGGGGGGAAGGTGGGGGTAAAGAGGCTGTTGAAGAAGGCTCTTGGGAGGTTCTAGGTAAGGAGAAAGGGAGAGGGAAGAGGGGGGAACAGAGATAGAGTTTTGCAATGGGCGGCTTAGCATTCGGCCACGGGGTGTTCACGTTCGCTCTTTTGCTGAGGTCTCGGCAATTTTCGCTGTCGGTGGCTAGGTATGGCTTTCTGGGGTTTGAAATTAGATTTCTATATCTGTAATGGAATATTACCAATATACACATTACCCTATCAAAAAAAAGCAACATACTTTCAAGAAACCCCCCATTCTCTTCAACCTTCATCATTCCCCCCTCCATATCCATCGGCGACCTTTACAATCATGTCCCGACACATGGCCTTGAACGCTGTGACGAATGGCCGCGCCCTTTTCGCTCTTTACCGAGTCATCTGTTAATATAGACGATTTGCTTCAGATCGGGAGTCTCCTGAAAACAGGATTCTATTTTCCTTCGACGTGCCAGTGATCTTCCATCTCCTATCTCTGTCCCTACAAGTCATGTGCTGCTGCCACTTCCGTTGCTTCTCGTGAACTACCGCTGTTAAGTCGACGGTCATCAGCTGGGGTTGTAAGTTATGGCTAGGGTAAGAAAAGAGAGACAGGTAGGGCTATAGCGGACGGACATAGACATTCGACGGTGGCCTGGCTAGTGATGCTAGGAAGGCAAATGAGTGGCAACGAAGGGCTGATGGACCGAGACGGCGAAAGGGCAGAGAATGGCTGGGAAAGTCTCTACTCGGTCCGATAGCGTCCTTACGTACCAACGAGCAGACTTTAAGGAGGCGTGTCAGAGAGCAGCAGGTTAAATTCAGGGATTAGTCAGCAGTTGAAAGAGTACGAAAAGTTGAGAAGCTAGGCGCAGAACTTTCGAATCTGATTACTAGCGTCCGAAAGTTTACGCATTTTTAGCTACAAGATTTCCGTTTCCCATCTACCAATGGTTTTCGTCCCACAGTCACAAAATTTGTTGCATTCGTCGAGTTCTAGGAGTATCTTTGAGCCTTCTCAGAAGCTATAAGCCAACCGTATGCGCATCCATTCGTCCATATCATTTCATCGCAGATGATGTGACCTTGGTACATTGAGGAGCGTAGAGAGTTCGACAAGTCGAGTTTGTAGATAGTTTTCGTAAAGGTGACTTCTGAAGGAATTAGGGGTAAGCAAGTGGGTGGTACTACATGTCCAAGGTGGAATGGGCGTCGTGCAAGCAGCGGATGCATTTCAAAGAGGGTTCGTTCAAGGTAAATGGTCATCTAGCCTGTGTTTTGGCCCACAAGTGTTGAGGATGGGTCGTAAGGGGAAGGGAGGTTTGGATGGCAGGGGGACTTTTTGGTGGCTCGCACTGATCTCACGCCATTCTATGACGGGAGTTTTCCGGAATCTTTCGCCTCTCTTACTTGCTCAAAAGTCTAACAAATATTAGAAGGGCTTTGATTTGAAATAAAGGAGCCAAAAAGGCTTGCATCAACTCACCTTTAGCATCTTGTTCCTAGCACCCAATGCGTTAACACCTCTTGCAGACAAGCCGTCATCATCCAGCTCGATCAGCTGGTCCCATGTCAGGTCTTTCAGATTATCAGTGTATTTGTGTAACCTCAAGCTCCTCAGCCAAGATGGGATGTCTTTTAATAGGTTGATGTCCGTCGGGTCCTCTGGTGGCTTGCTGCTTCCTCGCCTGCCTCTTGGAGAACGCCCACGTTGGTGCATATCGTTTTGGTCTGACAAGTAGCCGTGATCGACATTACCGACGCCGAATTGTCCCATCATCCCACCGAGACCGTTGTTGACAAGAGGCGACGACCCGTCATAGGCAGCGAGGAAACCATTATTCTGTGGGGACGCGAAACCCATCGGTGGGATGTTGCCGCCCATAGCAATACCGGGAGAGTTGGGCCGAGAGCGTCGGCCTTGCATCGCCGCAGCTTGTTGAGCTTGCAAGGCTGCAATCTGCTGTGCGTTGAGTACTTGCCCGGATTCATTTACCACAATTGTGTTCACGCCAGGGATGCCAGTATTCCCAATAGCTGGTTGATTTGGGACACCAGGGTTGTCTCCTGGAGATCTTGCCCGTCGATATTTGCGCGGGTCGTCAAGTGCAAGGCGATTGTTGACAGTTGATAGCGCTGCAAGCTTCATGGCAGTCGCATTGGCGATCATGTCCGCTTGGGTCTGAGGTTGCTGATTGAATGTCGGTACCATCGGAGTATTAGTCATGGAAGCCCAGCTTCCACCTTGATAAGGTGACAGAACCGGCATATCAGAATTGAGATTTTCTGGAGCCGTTAGATTGGTGGTTTGAATATTACCAGAGCCCGTTCCAGGCGCTCGAGGAGACCGTAAGCCAGCAGACGGAGGTGGCGCACTAAACTGTCCCATTGGAGCCTGCTGTTGGCCAGAAGAGGATTTCGGACGAGCAATGGGGGCTGGCTGGTCGCTCCCACTTCTCCAGTTAGTGGAGGTTTGTGCATTGCTCTCTTTCAGTGGTTCGACAGGAGCAGAGATCGTGGGTGCAACCAACGAGTTTCGCTCGGCGCCAAACGCCGCACTATTGCGATTCGAAGGGGGCGGATTGCCAGTCTGTTGTTGATATTCTATCTTCTTCTGTGCAATGGCCGCCGCAGCATCAGGGAACATGGCATTGATGGTCGAAGGGTCCAGGCCAGAATTACGCTTATTGCCAGGAGAGGGAGGAGGTCGACCGAACGAATTTCTAGAACCCTCAACATTGAGCTTCGACATAGCATCGTTAAGGCGATTGGACATGGCATCTTGATAGCGTCAGCGAGGAAGCAGTCAAGCTTCGAAGATCAGTGCATACCTTTCTCGCCAAAGTTGGCAGGAGAGAGAACGCCGGAGATTGGATGGCTTTTCGACATTTGATTTAGAACTTGAGCAAAGAATCGCTGTTGCATCTGAGTAGTCTGCTGGATCAGAGCATATGTTGCAGCCGTCCGCTCAGCTTCACTGAGCACCCTGAACCACTGCTCGATAGCACTAAGCTCATCTTTGAAATCCTGGTCAAGTGTCGCTGCAGCCATCTCTTCCAGCATCGTCTCATATTGTTCTATATCTTGTATCCATTGCTCGCCAAGCTCGGAATTGTTCTGGCCTTGCTGATTATAAAGCACCTCAGACGACGGTCGAATATTTCGGCTTGAAAGGGGCGAGGAGGATATGCCCGACATATCCGCTGAGGATCTCAGTTGGTGATTCCCACCTAATGTGTTGCGAGATTGGGGAGGACGCAGGGACGACTTTGAAGCTTCGGGAGTGCTATTGCGATTGCCGATGATATTGCTCGCCATTGTAATGAACGTTCAGAAAGCTCGGAGGGGTTGGATTGTAAGCAAGAGGCTCGGGAGAAATGTTTCAATTATGTAAATTTGGATTTTCGATTCGGCTGACAATGGCAAAGGCTGGTAGCCTGAGATTTGTGGGAGAGGGGCCAAAAGAACAAGTTCCCAAGGCCAAGCACAGATCCGACTGCTGACGCTCATCCAAGCATAGCCAAAAGGCAGTCCAGCGGCCCTAGAGTCGGGTCGAGCAGTCCGACAAATAAAACCTAGGCCACCTGGTGGGAGTTCTCTATCCGAAATGTGAAGTGGGAACCGTCCTGCACGATCGGGGTCAGAGCTCGGTGTTTCAAACACCAAGCAATCCCGGGAAGCCGAGTAAAGGCGCAAAAGCAGAAATACTGTCAACGATAAGAAGCAGAGAGCGGTATTAAATCTGAAAGGTGGAAAGAGTGGCAGGTTGGGAGTCCTGGATGGATGTGGGATGGGAGAGGGTTTGGGGGAGAAGAAGAGTTGCACTGCGCTTCGAGGCTTAGGCAGCTTCCGGCCAGCTGACATCCGCGCATAGCCGTTCCTATTGGTTCGGCCCGCCAAACGCTACTTTCTTTGTCTTCCCACACATTGTTCCCAATCTGTCGCCTTACTTCACCGTGAACAAGGCTGGCATTGACAGAGTGACTTCGCTCACCCGACCAGAACAAGCACAGACTCCACAGTGACTTCGGCTGGGTGCAACTCGCGCCACACGTCTCACGTGAAGGACTGTAGAGTAGTACTACAGCCTCTCACCTGGCTCTATGGACAATCCCCAGCTAGAAAGCTTTCCTAAAGAGCCAGATCGTGGCGGATAGCCGTGCTGCCTTCTGGTGAACACTTTTTGACTTTTTCTGTAGGCTCTTCTGTGAGAATTCCGGAGAACCACAAGTCTCGACCGCTGTTGATCTCGATAGAAACGATCAACCTTCAATTTGCCTAGGACTCTACTAGAGGAAACTGCAGAAATTGACGTTCTCGAGAAAGGTGCAAGATACGGACCGCAGGGGAGATAGCGCATTTACAACCATTTCAGCCGTACGTCGGTGATTTCATATGCTCTTTCTCGCATTGGCCTCTCGAAGATGGAAGCACATATCTACGAAGACAATCGCTTCTTAGACGAGGGGAACTTCTCCGACGACTCTACCGATATCAGCGCTCATCCTACCAGCGCTTATCCGGACCCAGAAGAGACGCCCACTTATCCATGGCTGGGCGGCCCCAAAGCCGTACCGCCAGATCAATTTTTGTCTATAGCGCAGAGCGCCAGAGGCCCGATAGTACATGAAGGTTTCATCCCCGAAGATGATCGGCACTCAGAGCTGGATGGGGAAGGCACTGATGCAGAAGTTGAGCGGCTTGCGTACTTTGATAACAGCGAAGCAGACTCGGATGACCCGGACTATGACTCGGCAGAAGATCGAGACGACGAGCCGTAAGTCTTGTCAAGCGTAACATGCTTCACAGAGCTAACAATGCCTAGGGATGACGTAGATTTTAGCGATGAGGAAGTTCCCGAAGACGACGCTCGAGGTCCATATGCGCGAACGCGTGCCAAAAAGGTTGGTAAACGAGGTATCATCTGGAGCAAAGGAGGCGTCGCGCAAGGTAGGCGCTTGGGACGGGGTTTTAAAGGTGTAAAACGAGGTGTTCGCCGGGCAAAGGCACCAAGCGCGGAATTCGACTCCATTCTTCGAAGGGCCAACAATGCCTTTTACCAAGAGAAGAACCTACAAAAAGCTATGGACGCGGTTCAACAAGCGATTGCTCTGAATCCGGAAATTCATTCAGCCCATGCTCTGTTGGCATCCATCCATAAGGAGCAGGGCGACTTTGGTCAATACGCTCATACCTTGTTTCTAGGGGCCCATGCAAATCCTCGGCAACCTCGTGTCTGGCGCTCTGCCATTGCAGCTTTCACTGAATATCTCGACAACTCTGACCCAAATGATCGTGAAAATGTCATTGATAGAGTTGTTTACTGTTACCAGCGATTAATACATCTCAACCCGAAAGATTACGAATCTATTTTAAGGCGTGCTGCTTTAGAAAAAGAACGCAACCGCAAAGCACATGCCTTAAATCAACTGCAAGCTTTATTAGACCATTTGCCGCACAATACTGAGGTCTTGCAACTGATTGCTGAAATATGCCTTGAATTAAAGCAGACATCCCCAGCACGTGCGTTGTATGAGGAATGCATTGCTTTTAACGAAGGAGTTGACAAGGATCCAATTGCCTTCTCATTTTCAGACGTCCTTACATACGTCGAGCTTGTGGCTTTTGATGGTGACGTTACGAACGCTGTTAAAATCCTCAAGTCGCTGTCCCGATGGCTTGTTGGCCGACATCTTGAGACCTATTGGGATGACATTCAGGAGGATGACAGAGAGTGGGATGCGGAAGACTCTCCACGACGATTGCAAGTCTCAAATTTCCGACAGGGTCGATTTCCTCTTGATACATATGGCTATAGCCTACCATTGGAGCTTCGTATCAGGCTAGGTTTGTTGCGCTTCAAGCAGCAAGGACCTAATAGTCGGCAGGCTATAGCTCACTTTGAATGGCTAGAACCTGAAGACCAGGATGAAGGCGCCAAAGTCTACGATTACAGTGACCTGTTTCGAGATGTTGGTGATGCTTTCAAGGAAGCAAAAATGCATGACGAAGCACTTCGTTTTTACCGTCCATTGGTAGAACTCAAACTTGTTCATGATTCTAATGTGGTACTGGCTGCAGGCATTTGTCAATTCGAGATAAAAAACCTCGCGGGAGCTCAAGACTACTTCGAGAAAGCATTGCATTTGGATGAAAATTCCTTGCAAGCTCGAATATGGCTGGCTCGGATATGCAATGAAAACGGCGATTTGGAGAAAGGTGCCGTTTACGCCAGAGAAGCGATTATGCTAGGCCGGCAATCCATCGTAAAACCACATCGCCGCAAATACGAGCGCAAAGAGCAAAAGCTTGAGCGGGAGAAGGCCGAAAACGAGCTGAAACGGGCTTACAAGCTCAAATTTCCAGACATTGCTGGTCGATCCCTGAAACACAAACGAGCATCCACTCTCGCAATGCGACCAGTTGCACCAATTTGGACTAGTAGAGACCGTTTGTCTTTTAGCTTTCGGTCACTAGAATCTGGCGAGACTCGGCTTATTGATCCTGAAGATGCAATTGAATCCGTTGAACGAGCAGATTTAGTCTACGGGAGCCCAAAGCCAAGACAGGGTAACCATGCCTCCGAGTTACGGCAAGAGCAACGAGTGAAGCAACAAGAGGAGGTACGAATCTTATACGACATTCTTTGCTCTCTGCAACCCAAAATGCGAACGGGGGATCTTGAAGCTCGCAACGCCTGGCTTGACGCGGCTGATACTCTTATGCGGATATTTCGAACTGAGAGAGTCTTTTATCCTCATGATAGGCTGCGCTTCACGGGTTATGATGAGAATGCAGAGACGAACGCACGGCGTCGAAAGAGACAAGAAGCTGGGCAAAGTGATATGCCGACATCAAATTTTCCTGAAGGGGTGGACATGAATAATATTCCTAACGACTACTGCGGTGTCCCTTTCGACTCCTGGCTAGATATGTTTCTTGAGTTCGCCTTCATTCTTTCGTCCATGGGCGAGACTCGCAAGGAAGCTTGCTATGCTGCTCTTACTCAAGCTGCGGACTGCTCTGTCTGGTATCACTCTACGGAAGCTTTGATCAAGATTTACGTGTGTTATGCAAGTTGTGCTCTTCGTCTGAACGATTCAGATACAATGACTAATACCGTCGCGCGTTGGTTCATGACACGATTCCAGTTCGTAAGTGATGCTTACCGATTGTTCGATGCATTAAGTCTGTTATGGAGAATGCCAAATACCAGCCGCAGAAATCAAACGCAGCTGGCTCATTACAAAGCTGGACCAAGCCAGAAGTTCTTGTTACGACAAATCAAGGCTGTGGATCACCATCTACCTCAAGATTACGGCGTAGACGGTGAATCAGGCCCAGTTCCAGAATTTATGCGCAACACTCAACCTACTACTAGAGAAGAGCTACCCAAATTGAAGGGCACGGATTGTGAGCAAGTTCAGCCTCACGAGATGGACATCGTCCTTCTCGTCCTCTACGGACACATTCTTTACGCTGCTGGAAGTTTCCTCAACGCCGTCAACTACTTTGCCCGGGCCTACGCGCTTGATTCATCTAATCCTATGGTCCTCCTCAGCCTAGCTCTAGCGTACTGTCATGGCAACTTCAAACGACAGAACGAGGACCGACATGGCTACATTGTTCAGGGACTCGCCTTTTTGGGCAAGTACCGAGGAGCAAGAGTGGAGTCTGTGAAGGACTGCAGTGCCCCAATCAGAGACCTAGTCCGAATGGAGGTCGAGTTCAACGAGGCGAGGTTATGGCATATGCTCGGGTTGACTGGGATTGCTACGCATGCATATAAAAAGGCGCTCGAAACTAAAGAATCTCCGACAGAGGACGATCGTGGGGGAGCTGAAGAAGACATTGAGAAACCAACCGATGATTTCACCATGGAAACGGCATTTGCATTGCAGCAAATTTACTTCCAGAGTGGGGACACGGAAACGGCAAGGAGAATCACGGAGAAGTATTTGATTTTAGAGTAGAGATGCCCATCCAGTCAGATTTTTTTGAGATCATATGACAAGACTAATTTTACCGCTTTGGGAAGGATGATCCCCTCTGCCAGAGGTCGTGGACAACGTGCGATCCATCGTTTCCTCGTTCATCGATTTTATCTCATCCCCGCCAAAATTTGACTACTGTTGGTAACCCACCCATCTAATAAGCCGTTGTAGTCCACCATTTGATTCGTATAATACCTATCTCTCGTATCAGTCTTGTTTCCTTTCTTCTGGCAGTTAGAGCTACTCACGGGCTGACCGTCGCACTGATATCATCCACCAACACCACATCATAGCCTCGAAAATACGCATCGATATACGTACTCCACACGCACTGATCGATGTTCACGCCGCCAAAGAACAACGTCGTCAGCCCATGCTCCTTCAAGAAGATACTGAGTGGTGTCTCGGCGCCCCAGAGGCCCGAGAGGCGATTCTTGTTGAAGTAGAAATCCGTGCCCGAGGCGAGACCGGCTTGTTGGGAAGTGTAGAGTGCGCCGTAGGACTGTGCGTTGAAAGAACCGCGCATGAGCTTGCGGCCAAGGGAGACGTTGCCGAGTGTGCCCCTGTCAATCCTAGTCAGGTTCCGGGCCCTGCAGAAAGATATGCAAAACCTACATGTCGCTTCCAAAGCTCGTCTCCATGGTGCCGTCGTCACTGAAACCTAACAGGAAACTCGGTGGCATGTTGATCAGGTCATACTCGTCCAGCCCCCACTGCGTCCAGAGAATCTTCATGCCGTTGCTGCGGAAGGCGGAGATCATGTCAAGGGTGGGTGGGATGGCGGCGCGGCCGAGCGTTGCGCGGGGGGAGAGATCGGGGTGGAGGAAGAAATCTAGGGAGTGTGGTGTCAATTTGATAACAGGAAATCGACTTCACTGTGGTGCGGGCAACATACTCTGCATATCAATAATGACCAGCCCTGTCTTTGCCGGATCGATGATGATAGGCGACTTCTTATTCTTCCCGCCCAGGTCCAGCGTGATCGGATTCGCAGCGTCACCTCGAGTAAGATCCCATCCCGCGCTCGTATTCAGCCAGTAGTTGTAGTAATTCCCTGATTGCGATCAGTCCGAGACAGAGCGTGAGAAGGGGGTCGGATCACCAAGTTTGGCATATGTTACATTATCTGCTCTCTCTGCGTTATGGTCGGGCATGGAAGACACAAAAGGCAAGCCTATGAGGCAGTACTGAAATAGCTGTCTGAAATGCATGACGATGAACGTGAAGAGAGACAACAGCAGCGACAACAATGCAGAGATTTGACCTAGAAAACTTGTGGCTTCCATTCCTATCGAGTCATCCTACTTTATGAGGAACCATCCCAGTCATATTGGTGGAGATGACCGCCTTTTGGTACAGATTACTCCTTCTAAATTGGGCAAAGAGGGTTCAGAACCGTTGCGATAACGGCAAGTACTTTTGTAGAATGCCTGAACGATAACAACCTCAAAACCTTCAGCATCTTGACTCCGCATTGAAGAATTTCTCTCCCTCTCCCTAGCAACCCCGCACAATGACGTTGGGATCGGACCCAGTCGACCAGGGGGAATCTTGCTTGCCTACGTGGATAACGTGACAGAAAGACTGAGGAAACGAAATACTCTGATAGAAGCGCACTTTCTGGCGATAGATTGTGTACGGTGTCGTCCGATAATCTGGACAGAGTGGTTAAACGCGAACACACTAGGATTGAAGCAATTCAAAGCTCCGAGCTTCAAAGTGTGACATCTCAGGCGGCTCGAGAAACAATTCAAAGTTTATTGATAAGGAAATTTTGTGAGAGCACGCTCTTCTTTATTGATATCTCAGTCTCTTAGCATCATACATAAAGAGTCTATTCATCTGGAAAAGGTTTATGTAGGGATCGGCAATAAACAGCGGAATTCTTACCGCGCTTCCCTGAACCCTCTGTGCCTCTAAGTCAACACGACGCGAGGCTTTGGTATACCGCGCTCGATATCGACAACTTGTGTGCATTCTGTTCCTGCAAAGCCTTGCAAGCGACTGAAACATGGCTTCCGAAGCCGTGCGTGTGGCGGCTCTCCGTTCATGCGGATCCGTCTCGTATTCGCACCGCAGCACATCGATCTTGACCATCATGGCAGGCACCTTGAGCCTTTCAGCTCCCTTCGGCTCGTCACTGGCAATAGCCGATGTGCGATTGCAAAGCAAGGTCGAGCCCCCACTCCTGTCTCAAAGATACCAACTAATCAGTGCGATAGTATGCTTCGTTGCACAAGACTCAGCTCTCCTTAGGTAACTAAGTTGCATATGCACGTTTCAAATTTCCCAGCCCGTTGGAATCCTAAAGCTTGGCTCCATCAGAATTCAATGAAGTACCGTCCTTCGTTCAAATCGAGGGCGTTGTGAACGAGGGCCATATCAAAAGTCAGGAGTGCCCCTTGAATTCGGAGTATCTTTTTCCCATCAAAATGAATCTGTTCTTGACATTTTGATACTCTTGCCATGGACACTCAAAGCGACCTGTCGTCTTCGAGTCTCGTTGACCATACTCACCTTGAGAAGAACGACATAAGTATGCGCGAAAGTCCCAAAATGAATACGCATATTGGAAGGAGATGGTCTCGAACCCGGATACGAGACATACTGTCTAAAGGCGAGGTATTGGGCAATTGGCTCGTTCAAGATTGTTGGGCGTTCGAATACGCATCATTGATCATCGCCGCCGCCTCGTTCGCAAGTATTGTTGCTGTCCTCGAGATCTACAGGAACCGACCCGCGTCCGATTGGACTTATGGCATTTCTTTGAATACCGTGATTTCGACTATCGCTACGATAATGAAAGGATCCGTGATGCTGTCCGTTAGTACTGCATTGAGTCAATTGAAGTGGGCTTGGTATCACCGTGACAGAAGACCATTGCAGACATTTCAGACTTTCGATGAGGCTTCCCGAGGCCCGCTTGGTGCTGCAATACTTCTGTTTCAATTAAAGTTCTTGCATCTTGCATCTCTTGGAGCTGGACTTTCGTTACTGGCCTTAGCATCAGATCCCTTCGTGCAGCAGGCAGTTACGTATCCCCTTCGGAAAGTGAGCTCGGCTGCGACCGTACCTTTTGCCCAGTACTATGGCTTCTTCGATATGACCACCATCGATACAGCCGATGCGTCTTGTCTACTTGCCTTGGGTGCCCAGCCAGAATATTCCATGAAAGCTGCCGTTTATGACAGCCTGGTGTCTACGAATTTGTCAGACACAGGTTCCGATATAACAGCTCAATGCGCTTCAGGAAATTGCACCTTCCCTAGTTACGCGTCAATCGCTGTTTGTTCCAAGTGCAGAAACGTAACGTCCAAGATTAACAAGGTCTGTGTGCCTATCGACGATCCGGGTAGAGAGGAATCGCCGGAGCCAAACACGTGTATGAATCAACTCATACTCCCGAACGGATTGCAGCTAGCTAACGGCGTGGGATATGCGCTCCACAACAATCTCGAATACAATCTACTTAATATGTCTGCTCGAAATCCATTAGCTCCAGTGGATGTCATCAACCCACTCAATGAACATATACCTCTTTCGGTTCAATCCTTCCTCAATATATCTGTGCTTTTTGGAAATGTCTCGCTCAAGACATTGACTTCAAGAGGCTCCGAAGTTCCGAAGGATATGAACCCGTCAGACTTTACCAACTCCTTATTGAATAACACTATAGGTTTCGACTGCATCTTCCATTTCTGTGTCCAAATTTACACCGGCGAGGTCTCCAACGGAATTTTTACTGAAGTACCGGGCCAGCAGATTGTATCTGACCGTACCAAGGCGTCGTTTGGACATTTTGACGACATCATCATTGACGTTCCCCCAGACCGTCTACCCTCCGGCGCGAATCTCACCTTCACCGTGGACGGTAGACTCGTTTCAGGCTTGAACGACTACTTTTCGAAACTATTCACCGGAGCGGTGACAGGGGGAGTCACGTCCCTGAGTTTAAATTTCTCCAGTGACATTATGGGCCCCATCCTCCTTTCTGGCACAGAACGATTCACGGACTTAATGAGCAATGTCGCCACGGCCATGACAAACAACATGCGGCTCAAGTCTCCCACAGTGACAAAAGGTACGGCCATCACGCTACAATCCTACATCGATGTCCGCTGGCCCTGGCTGCTGCTACCGCTCGTCATGCTCCTTGCGTCGGCCGTGTTCTTACTGCTCACTGTATGGCAGAGCCGGCGTTGCGGAATGCCGACCTGGAGGCACAGTGCGCTTGTCGTCATGGCGCATGGGATCTATGGCGGTGTTAGAGATGATGGTAACAGCGTGAGAGAAAAGGAAGACGACGACGATGTGGTTGTCAATGAGGCAACCTGGGCTAGAAAGGAGAAAGTTAGTGAATTGTATCGGTCTGCAAAGGCTATGGAGGTGACTTTGAGACGAAGAGACCCCAGAAAACAGTCATACGGTCTGGTCGTGTCCGAGGATTGAATAAACTACCGGATATCTGCGGCTGCGAACATGTGGTGGCTTGGCCCCTGGCAGTGCGATCAAGGTAGGATGAAGGACCGTTGTTCCTGCCTAGATAGGACGAAACTCGCTTCTCGGAGAAACTTTACGCGGAGCTTACGACGCAAATCTAGCCTGCCGGACGTTAAGCCGCTGTGGCTTCGGAGAACACCTGGAGCTAAAGTTGTCACTTCGCCGCCATATTTCTTTTTCAGCCTTGTGATGAATACGAGATTCAAGTCGAACCACCGCCACCACTTCCTGTGGGCTTCCGAGTCGAGAGCTGAACAACGATAGACTTCTTCCAATCGTTAAGCATGAGTTGCTTGCCCTCCTTCTACCTGACTGGACGGAGCGCCCCTCCGACTGGCCCCATCCAACGGTGATCTCTAATGTTCAACCTACGTTCACCGATTGGGTCGTGGAAAAGGTAAGTAAGGTCTCTTTCTCCTAAGACAGTCCTTGATTCCACACCTTCTTACTCCCTGAGGCTTAATAATCTTGATTGTGGGGGTTATGACTGTCGCCCCCGTTGACTTGTCACGTGACATGAATGAGCACTGTTGCATACCCCTTAGCACATAACAATCTCAAGTGCATGAAGTTGGACCGCCTCGAAACCTTGCATAGAATTTTCGCTGAAGCTCGGTATCCGGTCAGCTATGCGTCGCCTGTGCCACAGTCACGTCTCAACAATATCTTGGTTCACACTTTTCCGTGGATATGGGCCCCCAAACGATTACAAGGTTCCAAGTAAGGCACAAAAGTCTTTCATAGTTTAGCGTAAGTAAGTACTCGCTATGGAGGAGGGGTGGCGCTCCGAGAGCGGGATCCTCTCGGAGCTGCAGGAGCTTATAGAGCACGTGGCCGGGGGCCAGGGAAGTGGGACTACTTCGAAGGTAGGAGCTCTTGACAAGCAGAAAGGTTCAATGTCTGAGAATGGGAAGTGAAAGAATTTAGAGCTAAACCAATATTGCGAGTGCTATGTAGCCCGAAGCGGAGATCCAGAGGAGATCCTAGACATCTCGTTCCTGACTCATAATCAATGCTCTTTTTTCGAAAACTAAAGTCACCTTATCAAGCCAAAGTATCATCGCTTTCCCCACTCAAGAGTATCGCTATATGTCTTGACTAGAAGAATAGCCTTGCCACGATTATGTAAAGCCGGACCATGGCCCAAATTGTGCAATCTTCACTCCGTGTAATTCCGCATCCGCTGCAGTTCCAAGTCAAAGCAATGACTAATCGTGCTATTCCTGCACACGCGGCCAGTGGATATGCGTGTACTGATCACAGAAGACTCCTTTGACGGTGGAGACGAAGGTTGATCTGTACAATCATCCTTATCCTTCTACTTTTCGATGGATCCTGGAATCAGAATAGCCCGTTCTGTAACCCTTCGCCACCATTGAAAACAACAGCTCGCCTATATAATCCAAGTCAGATGCGAAAATCTGAAAAGTAGATGTGGATGTAAGGGGTCCCTTCCGCTGTGAAGCATTCAGCCTTTACTTGACACCCGTCCAGTTGGAATTCAGCCCTTGTGCAGATCATGAACCAACGAAGACTTTAAGACGACCAGAAATCTCGACGCTGGGGAAACGTCATGGCTCGAGGTATCTATGTCAGGCCCCTCAGAGGGTCGGCTTTCCTTCCCGGGGTATTTTCCGCGTGACCAACCCCTTGATTTAGAAGATAATTACGAGATATTCCAGGTAATAAAAAGAGTAGGAAAGCGTTCAATAACCATCACCATCCTATCAAATCCTTCTATCGAAAGCTCGGACTAGAATCCGCCACCGTCTCCATGTAAGACCAAGAACTCCATATGTATTAGAAACGACCTTAAGGAAATCTATGGAGGCTTATCCAATCACTCATTTAAGCATTTAGCAAGTCTTGTACAAACCTGACTAGACGCTAGTAGCGGTCTATATTTTGATATATTCTCTCTCTCGCTATTCAATTCAATCCTTGCAGCTCATCAACATGCAGCCTTTTCAGGTAATCCTTCATATTGTTTCCAGGTCACAGCTCAAATCAATACTTTGACAGGACATGACCCACAGCAAATGATGTTTGTAACTTCGGTTATAGAGAGTCCAATATAGAAAGACTCCAATGCACGTCAATGTACCGGTCGTCAATATACCTATCGTCGATACGGAACATCATACCGTCATAACACCCCCACGAACAGAGCGATCAGAAGAGCAGCCCAAGCCTGTAGCCAAGATTGAGGCTTCTTCGTACCCTCGCCGGGATGGACTGGCCCTGTATATGAAGCATTGGTCGTATAGGCTGTCGACGTTGGGCCTTCAAGTGCACCCGTTCTACCATTACCGCTTAGAATAATCGAGCCTAAGCGGCCTCCAGTCGGACTAAGCGCGATCGTGCTGCTTCCAACCACAAGGGCAGTGCCGCCAGGCGCTAGACTGTACCGTGTTCCAGAGATTGTTTCGACTTCACCAGGAACGAGCGTCGTGCCCGCAACCACAATCGGCGCGCCTGGTGTGAGTGGTAGAGATGACGGGAGAATGGCATTAGTAAGTGTGGTATATGCTGGCACCACTGGAAGACTGATGGTACTGCTTCCAGCTACCAACAAGCTACTCCCTGGTGCTAGGCTGTATTTTGTTCCCGAAATTATTTCGACCTTACCCGGGGTTAATGTTGTGCCAGCAATAAAAATTGGCGCACCCGGTATAAGCGCCAGAGGAGATGGGAGCGCCGCATTAGTTAACGTCGTATATGCCGAGGCTGTAGGGAGGTGAATGGTGTTGGTCCCGACCACGAGCACACTGCTACCAATAGCAAGACTGTACTTCGTTCCTGAAATGACCGTAGGAACACCAGGCGCGAGGGGATGACCTCCAATAACGATAGGCTGGCCAGGCAGTAGTGGAATTGGGGATGGGAGAATGTTATTTGTCAAGGTCTTGTAGACAGGTACAAGGCCTGGATTAACAATGGGAGCTGCGGATGCACCTCGTCCTCCTACGATACTGGCAATAACCTTGTTCTCGTTTGCAGCAAGTGAGTAGGCAGTTCCAGATACTGTTACCGTAGGGTTGCCTGGTCCAAGCGTCGAACCACCGATGACGAATGCGGATGCCGAATTAGCCACGTACGTGACGCCACCCAAAATGACTATAGGCTCTGATGATTTCGTTACACCCAGGCCGTTGGGAGTGCCTTCACTCACCGCAGCTGGTGCAGAGCTGTCTAACCCGGGAGGTAATGATCCTTGAGTCGGGCTTGAATTCTTCGTCAAAGTCGTTGCATGAGCCCAATTTGAGGCATCTGAACTAGTTATTGGGCTTGCATCGTTTGAAGCAGACCCTGTGGTCGAAGAATATTCTCCGTTGGGGGCAACATTCCCATTTGAAGAGCCTTGACTACTTGAGCTTCCACTTGTTGAGGCTGCTGCGGTGTTTCCACGGCCACTGCTTGAGGTGCTTTCGCCATTCGAGATCCCTCCGCCCTTCGCGGCAGTGCCATTTGCGCTGACTGCTGTTTGACCAGTGCTTTGCGGCTTATCTCCAGAGCCTCCTGTAAGATATAAAACTTGTGTTAACGTAAAAGGAATGACCGTTATAGTACTGGGCAAAGACTTAAGGGTAAGCACTGTTACAGGACGCGTATCTCTGGACCTGGGAGTAACTAACCCTGGCACATCGTGTTTCGGCGCAATCTCAGAGCTTACACTTCGCGGCCTTGGACCCGCTTCCTCATTAGATCCTTCGAGCGAAGGGCCAACAGCATTATTGCCTGCTATCGAGTCTTTACACGATAAGACCGCAGACCCCGTACACGTTGACTGGCTGCTGGAGATGTGGAGAATCGTTGAGTTTAAGTACGGCACTTACAGCAGTTAGCACCGACGCATTGTTTTGATGAGGCTATGAACTCACTGTGTGCCGCCAAAGTGAATCCATACCAAGAAGCCACTGCTGTCAAAATTAGGGTAAGTAGCCCCATTTTCTGCGCTGAAAACTGCACAGGCTCAGAACGAAGTCTAGCGTTGAATGGAAGATAATATGTTTAAGGTTTTCAGCAAACCTTTGATGTATAGGGGAATGTATTCGGGTGATTGCTGGCCTGGCCGAATTTTCAATTCGGAAACTGGGAGAAGCCTTACCTTCCCGAGGCTTTGACTTCGCCTGTTATAAGATATAATATACCGAGATCCAGCATATCAACATTGTAGGAAGGATCGATGGTAACACCCGCAGAATAGCAAGGCTGCAGACATAGCCTGCCGCCATGATTCCGCAAGTCTCGAAGCAGGTCATTATTGAGAGAGTATGCACGCTGCGAGCCTCGCCGCCCCCACCTCGAATGCTCCATTCTATAGTTAGAGCTTTGCATGAGTCAATCCTCTCTTATCGAATCAGACGGTCGATATTCTTTCAGCTTCCGCGAGCATTGTTCAGGACAGTAACGCAAGCAGCAAGGGCGGGGGTCGATTGGGTTGAGCTCATTGCCTGATGGCGGGAAGTAGAAATCCGAAAGACCATGCAGATGCAGCGTGGGAGGGATTAAATCACTGGATTCCTCAGCGAGTTGACAGGGACATGAGCTGCGGTTGCGGCGGTGTTGCATTTGTCGATAAGCTGGATAATTTTCTCCTACAGGTTGATATCTCTTGAGAGACACCCTGTTAAAAGTGCGCGGAATATTTCCTCGCCTGACATTCTCCACCATCGTGGGGGCGGCAGTCGTCCGTCTAATCCTCAGCGACATCCAAATCAGTCGAACCCGGGGAAAGCTAGGTAAATGCTTATTGCTCTGGCATATCTCTGGCTGTAAGCTAAGTATGGAAAAGAGTGTCAGCCCTATGGATGCCTTACTTCGTGCTGTCTGTGCCACAACAGAGCTGATAGATGAAGACGCTATCCCGGTGCTGCAGCAAGGCTCGAATTGCATCTTGAAAGGTAGTTAGGAGCCACCTGTTATGATACGACTTTATCGGAGCATGCATAGTCAATGCTACCTCCGTGTCTTGCTACACATTGCTTGTTGTTGAAGAGTCCTATCTTTACACCCCTGGCCCATGCTGGATTATCCTTGGTTGCAAGGCCCATTTCGCTGCTTTCTTATGTTTTTCACAGGCTATGGTCCCAAAGGCGAGCTGATTGTAATAGGAGTCGACATTTTTGATATGGATCGCCTTTAATTTGGATATACAATTCTCCGCTGGCACTCGTGCTCTTGCAGCAGCCCCGCTGAGAAGATGTCTGTGGTGCTGCCGACTGTTAGTCCAAGGTCTCTACAGCCTTCACCGCTCTATTTCCCACCCAGCGGCTACTGGTACGGATTTTAGGACGGCAAAATTTTTCTTCAATAACTGATTGCCTCCCAGGGATGGTCACGATGGCTCATGGTCCACCTTCCCGGTCCAAGTCGGAACGTTTCCAAATCAACAAGATGTTAGAATTATCCCCTCCACGTCAGGCAATTGTATTTGGGTTGTCTTGCCTGAAGGCTGCACTACCCAGGACCCAACGCGCTGCGCTGACACTCGAGGCGGCACTTTTACTATTCGGAACTCTTCCTCCTGGGAAGATCAAGGCCTGTTCGAACTTCCCCTGAATCCGTTGTACAGCTTGCCTTACTCAGGCAACGCTGACTTTGGATTTGATAATATAACGGTAAGCATTCGACCAACTACGCTGGCTGCTCGCGCAGGTGCTGATCGGGGGTCAGCTTGGTTGGCCAGCTAATCGGGACATTTCTCTCAGCCACCAAGTGGTTGCCGGGTTAGCCACCAAGGACTTTTATCTTGGATATCTAGGGCTACAACAGATACCTATAAATATCACCAGCTTCAACAATAGATACCCAAGCCTTGTCGGCTCGCTCAGATCGAAAAGTATTATTCCAAGCTCTACCTTTGGCTATGCCGCTGGCGCATCATACCGTCAGTACCCACAAGACAACCTCGCCAGTCTCACATTTGGCGGCTATGACTCGACCCGCCTCGATCTCAGCAAAAATGTGACATCATCTGGTCAAGACGAGCACCGGCCAATGGTTCTGGGCCTCTCTAGCATTACCTATGACTCAATGAACTCATCTGCGGCCCTCCTTGAGGAGTCTCTATTTGCAGCCATAGATTCCACTGTAACTGAACTCTGGCTACCGATCCAGGCTTGTCACGCCTTTGAGACGACCTTCTCTCTGGATTGGAATTCTACCATGAATCTCTATACCCTCTCTCAGGCGGCCCGCTCGAGAAACCTTGCCATCAATGCCACCGTAAGCTTCACAATCAATTCTGGCTCATCCCCCATCTCCTCAAACTCCATTAACATAACTCTCCCCTATTCGGCTTTCGACCTTACCCTCAAGGCGCCTAATTCCTATTCCTCCTTCTCAGGACCATACTTTCCACTCCGCCGTGCCGCGAACGAATCGCAATACATGCTCGGCCGCACGTTCCTCCAAGAAGCATATCTCATTTCTGACTTCGACAGAGGCACCTTCTCCCTCTTCCCAGCCGTGTTCCCAGACAACAGTGTCAAAGAAAACATTGTGCCTATCTTGCCGCCTTTGGGATCGCCAAGTCTATCAAGCGCTCGGAGTTCATCTTTGGGGAGGCATTCTATACCTACGGCAGCTCTCGTGGGCATTATCTCTGGTACTGTAATCTTAACGTCGCTTGTAGCTGCGACACTGACCGCTCGATGGCGTCGGAAGAAGAAACGGCAAAAGGCTTTCGCAGCGCAGAAATGGGCTGGCGAGGAATTGGATGGAGCAGAGCGCCAGAGAGGTCCCTTTGAGAAGGACGGACGCGGCAACAGTACCAGGGTGGAGATCGGGCCAGGAGGAGGGATTTTTGAGATACCGGGAGGGGAGAATGGGGCGATGGAACTTGACGTCGGGGAGGAGCGCAGGGCGGAGCTGGATGGCGAGGCGCTGAGAACATTGGAATGACGACGGGCAGGAAACAACTTCGAAATATTGGGTCCACGGAAATGATTCGCCTTGCTTTAACATTCATTGTGAACGAAGATCTTTGTTCTCACCGTTGGAATGACATGGGTTGTCAGGGCTCTTTCTTGACGCAGAAAGCCTAGGACTTTTCTGCGACGCCGGGCGTCAAAGTCCCAGATTAGACCCTTCACCGTGAGCCGCCTAAGCTCTGCCTCGAAAGCAGAATCTGCCGGACCAAGGCTTCAGGAATCTGGTTTCCGCCCCGGCAGCAAACGCATGATGCATGCATTTCGGCCGAGATGCAGGCTGCTTTTGTAACTCATAGACAGTTCTTAAAACTTTAAGGATCGGAACAGGCTGGAGGGCACATCAACACAGTGTAAGGCTGAGGGAATGCTCACCCAAAGGCCCTTAGCCCCTTCAATGAAAGGATTATACAAAGCTTTGTCATTGCGGGTTGTATGTCTTGGATTCATTTCCGCGTTGCTTATCTAATAACAATTGGTATCGTAAGGCTCGCCCCGCTAACATTTATGCGCACCAAACTCGACAATTTTCCTTGTAGCAAAGTTGCGATCTCCGCACTTGTTACCCAAACGCAATGTCTATCATATGCCGGATGATTTCTTTTTTGTGATGCTAGCTTCTAGAGTGTATACTATGGACATTAGAAACATGTAGAACGTGCATGCCAGCTTCCTAGCTTAGCAGCAAGAGTCGTCATATCCCTGATAAATTTTTACTGAAACCACTGTCACGTATCGAGTCAGTAACTTTCGAAAACGAACGGAACGATGCGTAGCAGTTGGACATACCTTCCCAGTATGCATTCGCGAAATCTCCTGGCTTTGCAGCCACATAACTTGTACAGTCCCCATATCCGGTTTGCGCGTGGCATGAGGTCTCCCAGTCGCTTTTGACCCAGTCCCCGCCTAAGATATCAGTCAGCTTCATTTGTCTTGAATGTTTTCAAAGGGGGATTTCTGACAGAAATCAGTCATCCAAATGATCTGTTGGTCTACAAAGTTCGACGGAATTGAGCATGCCAGCCCGAAGTCAGCTGTCGGTGAACCCCATGACCTTGGCTTTGGCGTTCCCGCGGTGATGTCTGCGGGTATCTCGCCTCGCGGGAAGAACCAGAAGTGTATGTAATCTGCAGTCCATTCCATCGCTTGTACACCGCCTTGGTTCGCATTGAACCCCGCGCCGAAGGAATTTTGCTGATTGTCACCAACAGCGCAGCCGAATCCACCATTGAGCCCTTGGTTGCAATTGTCACCAATATTATGGCCAGTTTGAGGGAGGTCGTCTGCGTTCCAGCAGTTTGCGTCTTCGGCAGTGTGGAGGGTATATTGATTGGTATTGTAGAGGTTAATTTGCTCAATGATATCAATCTAATAGATCAGAGTCGTGTTGGTTAACGAGTTGAGCGCAAGTACAGAGTTCAGAAATACCTCGCCATTGTTCGGCCACTGTGGACCTACAGTCCAGAGAGAAGGGAACGAGCCGCAGATACCCCCGGGGTTATGGAGTACATCAAAGATAAATAGTCCGGAATTGTAGCGCTTATTGCTGACTGCACGAATGCCTTTCCTCCCTGGGCCGTTGGGTGTTAGTGTCGTAGTATGGTCGACACCCATCTTGACACTGTTCGAGGTGGTTTGTACCAGCCCCGAGCTGACCGCGGTGTTATAATCCACATATGTGACGAACCCGCCGTTCAGTTCAGGGCTGTTATCAAGTGAGAATCCACTGAAAAAGTTCGTGTGGTCATAGGTCTCAGAGATGGTGTATGCGGTGTAGGCAGAACGCAAAAGCACCAAAGTGGCGATAGCGAGTTGAAAAGCCATGGCAAACCGGAGAGAAATATATTACAAGAGAAAAATATCAGGATACAGTGAGGTGTTGAGTGAGAGACACCGGTCAGATGGCAGTAAAACGAGAGTCGGGCGGTCAGGAACCGCGGTGTTGTGAAACGAAGGACAGTAGTGAATGTCTGTACACGTGAAAGAAAGTAGGAACGGGATGAATGAGGGGGAGATCTTGAATTTATCCATCTATCCACAAAACCTGTGATTTGCGGCCGCGGCACGGGCCATTCTGCGTGCAAATGGAAAGACCAGGATTATACGGCGCGTCCATCAAGTCGGAGTACCGAGATGGTCCCATCCGGTGGATGGTAATATAGAAGATCGGCGGCCGCCAGCATATTACGCCATGCTCTCTCTGTAAGTATCTTTTGCCCATTCTTGCCATGTTCTTGAGTCTTGCTGGCTTTGTTTCATGTCGATCCTTACGTGCAACACACAATGCGTGCCGCAATCCGGTCCGAAAGAGGGCGGGAGGGTTAGGAACAGTGTGGTGGATGCCTTGAATTGGACATGAGCATTGATGTCCTTCTGCCCCTACTGCAGATACGGACCAGCATCGCGGCGGCGCTTGTGCTGAACAAGGGAGTCGATGCGTCTCTGGGTGGCCGCGACGGAAAAGGGGTTTGAAACGGTGGCCGCTGAATTTTCCAATCGCAGGCGAGGGAAACAGTCGCCTCCTCAAAGAGGTTTAGGTCAATTCGGAGGACTGGGATCGACGAGGCTTGGCGTTTCCGGGCTTCCTCCAGTTTTCCGCCCCAACGTCGCACAGCATGGACTGGCAAGTCAAAAACCGGAAATGCCCAAGATCTCGTCCATCCTCAATCTCGGGGATGGCATGGATCGCTCCTTTACTCTTTCCGATGAGTACATGCTCCAGTGGTGGTGGTTCCTCGGAGTACAAAGGTCCCGACCACTCAAGGTGGGAGTGTACAGCCTCTGCATCAACTGGGAAGTGTTGCGAATTCTCGTCTTGGGTTGGCATGTATCCGACTTCCTGGCTTGAAATCGAACAGGAACGGCTCAAATCGAAAGGTCGAGCCACGCTTCCCAGAAGAGTGCACTTGCCCGCAAGGATTGTTGCAAGGCAAGCCCAACTAGACTGACGACTGACCAGAGTCGCTCGGATTTTCAAAGCCTCGTTTATCCAAGGCTCACTGCCTCTTGCAGAACTTGTTCCCCGATCCACACCATTCTTTGAAGCCATGTCCCTAGGTTTTTGCGATCTATGGTCTGTCTCGAGCTCAAGCAATCGGACACTGCTTCTTATTTCCACAAATGAACACCCCAATAACTCGCATGACCAACTATTATCATAGATGTGAAACGGAAGCCGCTATATTTACCTTGAATGTTTGCTGCTTACAAAGCCATCAAGTGCTTATGCCCTGCTATAAGGCTGTCGCTAAGCTTCTTGAATCTGTTCACATGCCTTCTACGTCTACCTCATTTGCAAAATAAGGAAGGTGTCTAGCATACGCTAGGCTCCAGAATAAGATGAAATCCGCTACAAACCCACAGAGGCGGCTGTAACTCATGCAACACTCTCGCCTGGAATGATACACGCGACTTCAGGACATTGCCGTGCCTACTCTTTCTCAGTACTTACGTAGCAATGCCGTGCTGCACTGACAAGTCATTCTGTAGGAGAGCAATGTAGTCGCATGGGCAGCAAGTGTAGTAGCTCCTGTGAAATCATCTCAGGTCTTCTAGCAAGTGAAGGGAGTATTTCCTTAGCCCCGGATAATGCATAAACGGTGCTTCGAGAGCCAAGGCAGGGAAATTGTGGCACACGCAAGCAAGCATCTGTGGCGCTGCACCAGCCACAGTAAACACGTAAGGGGAACCTTGTCGCCCCACAACGAGGCTCTTCTCCGCTCTTACGTGGGGGAGCTCCTCCATGTCTCATTTGAAGAGACCACGCATCTGGCCTTTTCCATCGCATCTAAAATTTTTTGGAAACTATTTTGTCAAAGGCAACATTGGATAAGATACCAGTTCCCCCAAAGCTCTCCTAGACGTGGTAGCAGAAGATCCTGATCCCAGTTCCTTCTTCTTCCACGAGCCTTACCCCCGCCCTCGCCCTGATCCTCGAGTCTTGGCCATTTCTTGGACAGAATCACTATGGTGGGTCCCTTGCCGCCTAGGCATATCCCGTTCCTCAAAGCACTATTTCTGACTCCTCCCTGGCCCAGGCTACGCAGCACGATCCAAAGAAGAACCTTACGGAGGACGAAATCAAGGTGTACCAGGACGTGTTTGCTGTCTTCGTATGTCTCGATGCTTTCGACCAGACATCATTTAGCATAGGATTCCAGGAACTCATGTGATGATGTAGGACAAAGATGGCAGCGGTAAGTGATATTCGTTTGCTTGCTATCTGCAATTCTTCTTGGACCTCGTGCTCTACAGCTTTCTCAGCCAAACCCCTTGAGTTTCCTCCTCTCCACCGTCTCAACCCATCTACTACCACCTACCGACTCCGTATCTGAGTCCCAATCTTGCATCTATCATGTGCTCTCGAAAAATCGCTCAACTTCCACTAGGCACGATATCTACCTCCGAGCTCGGCGACATCATGCGCTCCCTCGGCCTCAACGCCTCCGAGACCGAAGTCCAAGACATCGTCAATGAGATCGACGCGGACAACAACGGCACCATCGATTTTGACGGTCCGCACCTTACCCAGCTCACGCTCTTTCCCTTTCCCTAACAGCTCCTCCGCAGAATTCCTATCCATGATGACCCGCGAGACCCGCAAAACGGACACCGAGGATGAGCTCCGCCAAGCCTTCGCCGTGTTCGACAAAGATGGTTCGGGCACGATCTCCGCGGACGAGCTGCGGCACGTGCTCAAGAGTCTCGGGGAGAAGCTGACGGATGAGGAGATTGACGAGATGATGCGGACTGCGGATAAGGATAACAATGGAAGCATTGACTGTAAGTAGCTCTTGCCTTCTCGCGAGAGGGAACTGGGGAAGGGGGCTAATAAGGCGAAGATGCCGAATTTGTGAAATTGATGGAGGACTAATGAGGTGGCGTTGGTAATTGGTGATGTAGGGAGATTTGATGGGATACGTCGAGCTGGGCTCTAGTCGAACGTCACGGGAAAATGTAAGGGAAATCATCTGTCGGGCTAAGTGAAATGTTTGGAAAGGCGATATGTCATTCAGTCGTAGGAGAAAGCTTGCAATCTATTCAGATCACGACTGGTCTCTCACTTCGAGGAGAAAAATATATTTGCTCTCCAGCAGAACTACTGTATAAAGTGCTAACAGGGTTGAAGAAGCGCACAACTTACTATCTGCGATTGCTGATGTCAACTCTGATGGATAACATGGTCGGAAACAGAGGACAGCGCGCATCTCGTCTCAACACGGATGCTGCTGATTGTCACAGTTCACCCATCCGTTGAAGATGAACGGGCCATTATTGCCGATATAGGGCATAGCCTGGGCGCCTGATGCTTTCTGGAGAGCTTGGGCCAGACAAGACCACTGCTGCGGTCCGATAGTCAAAGTTCCCTTAAGCTGCCACTCAAAGCCTTGAATGTTGCTGGGCACCGATTGATACTGGAAAGTCCAACCCGCCACCGCCCCACAAGCATGTGCCTCGGAATAGATGCCCATGCCCCAGTCCGAGTTGGATGATCCATATCCCTGTACCCAGAAGGCGTTCAGGATGCCCTCATACGACATGACGCCCTGGGCATATGGATCTATCGGCATCGGGCGGTGACGTTCTGAGTTGGGTACGATCTGGTAGAAGACGTCTAGGCCGTCGTTGAATTGGCCACCTGAACGATGGTAGCGATCAGTGGCTATCTCGGAAGTTGGAGGAAATGCACCTACCATGTACCCATTTCAACGGATTGTGGTCATGCTTTTCCGCATCATTGAGGCATCCATCAATCTTATTTTTCAAGAAACCTGAGCAACGGCCGGCATCGACCGACGAGACTGTCTTGACAAAATAGGCGTTGAAAGTAACTTGATCCGGCGTGCCGGATTGGTAGACCTGCGTGTATATGAATTGGTCCTTAGCGTTGCCCTGCTTCGCTTGATCCGACACGCTGCTACAGAAGGTGTCGATGTTTTTCTGTATATTGTCATATGACGTATAATACTCCTCCGTCGCATCGCTATTGTCATAACAATTTTCTTCTTGCGAGAAGATTGTGTAGCTATAAGTACCGCAGCCGGCGTCAATCTTGCCAGTTAAAGACATCCCGTTCGACTCGCCGCCGATATGACCACCTTGCAGCGAGTTATTAGCGAGAATAGTCAATTTGGATTTCATAACTCACATGGTCCTACAACGAGTTTAGAATAAGCGTTTCCACAGTCTAGACGGCAATTATCCCCGCCAGACCAGTCGAAGTGGAAAACGAAGCCATCGTACATTTTACCATTGGGAGGAGGAGTCCGTTGTAGCAAGTTCCATCGCTTAGAGGGGCTCTTGAAATCTTTGTTTGAAAAATCCTTGGATAGTGGCTTCGACTTGTCTTTATCGACTTCAGAACAAAATTGTGGATAGATACCTTCGAAGAAATTGTAATAAACTCCACTGCCGAGTGACATATCGCATTTTGGCTGCTGTAAATCTCCCACCGGGTTCCACGGAGGGCTTGTCGGATCAATCCTGTTACTGAGGGTGATGTTGTACTGAATGCATTGGCCTGGAAAAGAGGCTCCATTCGTGGTTCCCGAGTTAGGGTTACAAAGGTCCATGGCGGTCGAGAGGACTTGTACGCATTCCTCTTTTGTAATCTTGCTGGTGTCTCCGCAATTGTTAGGGGACGCATACCAGCTATTAGCGGATAGCCAATATGACCAAAAATTAACTTGGTACATTTGAAAAGCCACATCGACACCTTTAGGTTGCTTAGTAAGTGTATGGCCATCAACACTGGCGCACCATGACTGAATGCTACTGTCAACACTCGGTGAGCCATCAGAGTCCGCTTGTGGTGCACCATATCCGGATTTCTGACACGTAGCCTCGTAACCTTCAAAACTCTCAAAAGATAGCTCGTGGAAGCTGTTCCAAGCGTCCGAATACTGTTTGAGAATACCTGCGCTAAGTGCTGGTAGAGGAGAGGGTCCGCTATCGGGATCGACGCTTTCACAACCCTTGTACTTGTCGTTCTGGTCGGCAAGCTGACCGTGGGTCAGCCATCATCTTAAAACGATATCAGAATAGGATCATGTTAGGGCTCACCCCAACGCAGAAGCCTTCATCGTCCCTCCCGCCACATTCCTTAGCAAAGAAAGTGTCTTCACCGACACGACCATCACACTTTTCAGGCTCGCAGGGACATCCCGAGTTTTCTTTGGTGCATTTATTATCGTCGTTACCTTGACAATTGGGATCCTGGCATGGTGGCAGTTTCTCAGCGCATGTGTTCTCGCAAGGGCATCCGACGTGTTCAACGGTACATATGTTTTCGTCGTTTCCCAGTCCTTGACATTTGTCGTCTGCACAATTAAGATCTGGATCAGGGCAATCACCCTGGTCGCAGGCGCACCCGGAACTTGGTCCTGTAGTACACATATGGTTTTTGCCACCACAAGTTGAGCATTTTGTTAACTCGGGGCAATTTCCATCATTGTTATGACCGTCCGCTTCTTCTGGGGTATCCAATAGTGTAGCATCGCCAACCACTTCTGTTAGGTGTAAAGTTCAGACAGGCGCTGCAAGCAGGTATACGGATGTTTAGTGCAGCGTACCCAGGATTGTCCACACCACACCACCAGCCAATATCACCGCTGCTGCAGTTTCAATACCCGTTGAGCCTGAGACAGTGGGAGTAACGGTAACGACGGTGCTAATTGCTTGTCTTAGACTGCTGTAAGACGACACAGTTTGGAGAACGAAAGTTCCGGTAGCACTAGCGCCAGATTGGGAAGCGGTGATAGTGGTTAGGGTTTCAGACACTGTCGTTGCGACGTTTATACCTGCAATCCTTCTGGTAAATACCTGATATTTGTGTGAGGAGGCGAAAGACTCAACAGTGACAGTTATTGCCGCCGGCATTCTTGTTCTTACAAAAGCCTTTATGGTTCGAATCTTCTCCACCGCAGATCGGGGCTGAACAGCGAATGGCCTGGGCCCCAATGTCTTCCGCGCAATTAGGTAAATTTCGTTTTTTCAAATACGCTGACTGAGAAAATTTATCATATCCACCAGCTTGAGCCCCGGGGAAGATAACGCTAACGAGCAATAAAATTTGGGAAATGTGAAACATTGTGAGCATGAAGATACGTTTTTGGAGAATCGAGACGACGGAAGGATAAATGCGAAAGTCTAAAATGCAAAAATGTAGATAGAAGAACTTAGACTATGTATTTTCATGAGAATATCTGATCTTCACAAAGCATCGCTTTATCGCATTAATTGATGCGTCTGAAGAAGACGGCCAACATGAGCTGCTCCGCAAGGAATGAAGATGTTGTGTTCGTTGGCTTCTATCAAAGATGTCTCGCCTCAATCGAGGCATTTCACGGGCTGAGGGGGTGCGTTGAGTGAGAGTAAGGACGCAGTTCGCGTTCGTACTCGAGAAGGTGTTGTCTCCGGTTGAGTATGCCATTTCAGGATGGAAAATAAGTGTTGGGAGGCAGTGTGATGGTGATGATCGCACGACAAAACTAGTGTAGGGCTTGGCTGGCGCGGACGATGCACGTGATCTTTTAGGCACTTTCCAGAGTTGGTCGGCCGAAGTCGAAATTAAGCATGCCGACAGCCAACGCACGGGTATCGGTACAACCATCGGCCCCACTTCCGAATAAATATACAACAGCCCCCTTGAAAAGGCTGAGCAAAAGGAGACCTGTGTAATAGGATAAGCGATAATCCTCCTGGCGGCTCTGATCAATCTGTCTGTTTCTCCTGGCCCCATCTTTTACTCAGACCCCAACGCGTTGCACCTTTTGCCAGATCAGTGGCGTTTCTCTCCAGAAATCCGTTTGAGCCACCTGTTTCAACATCTCCGTATGCGATGCAGCACAGCGGTGTTCATTTCAATTTTCATGTGTCTTTCTTCTTCAACAATGCATTCGTCTACTATGGCCCAAGAATTGGAGAAAGCTCCCAAGGTACCCTAATCACTAACCAGCGGAACCCACGGAGAAGACTTAAGCATAATATTCTGGACAATACCGACCGTTTGCCCTATTTTGTCACCATCCTGCGTTTAATCGTCATGAGCATGGCAGGATTGTCATTATATTCTGTTGGTAGATCGCAGATGAATGACTGTAATTAATCCATCACGGACCTCCAGTGTCATTTACAAGGTCGCCAGGTCGGGAAAGAGTTTCTCCATTCTTACGGTCCTAATTAGAACAGACAGCTGGCTCTAAAGAGCGAGTTCCATTGTCAGAGAACACGATTTTGCCGAACTCGTTTCAAAGGAGTTTGAGGCGAAATTTCTCGCAGTCGTTCCTTGCTTAGTCACGTAAGCGAAATCCGGAGCTTTTTGATCCTACAGATATCATTTCAACACTGATCGTTGGCTTATATCGAGAGCTTACTCTACACGAAAGTGGCTTATAGCAGCTGTAGCCTTGCTTCTCCAACACCAACCTTCATGATCTCCTACATCATCTCTGTTCATTGATTCCTTTGATTGCCTAAAAGCGCTTTGAAACTAGTATGTTCTGGGCAACGCCGGATCAAACGCCTTAAAACTTTTCGGTGTTTAGATAACGGTGTTTCAAGCCTCATTTTATTTACTGATGTACAGGTTTCTGGCCGCAGATCAAAGTCTTGAGCTATGTTTCTATGAGGGGCGTTTAAGAGCTGTCGAGCCCCTTTCTGACTTTGTCTGAGCTTCAGCTCTCTAGAATCTAATTCCTCAATTGCTACCTCAATCTGTAAGAGAATTTTCCATACCATGCAGCAGGTATTTCTCCGTTCTGTTGCCCTGTGCTTGGGGTACGCTTTCATCTGTCAAGCGACACCATTCACATTTTGGATCGACCCGTCATGCGCGAACAAGAACCCTGATTTCGGAAAAGCGTTGAATGAAGCCTTCATAATGGCCCAAAAAGCCTGTCTTAAGCTACAAGCCGGGGACCCCGATCTTCTTCATGTTCACAAGGAAATTTTTAAAGTTGACAGAAATGACCCAACTATATTCCCTCTACTCCTCTATCCAGGGACGAACAATCCCAAAACCACCCCAATGACCGCCAAGAAAGCAGTCTCCGGTAAGTGAATACTTGAAAATGGTCATGCATTTCTCATGGAGTAAGATATTTTGTGCGAAATCGGCGAGAATTGGGGATCAAACAACCCGAAGTGGAGGGAAACGAAGAATCGTGGCGACTCCGAGATTCGCTTCTTTTGCGATAACGGTTCGACTTCCGAGGTCATTAATGTTTGATTGAAGAAAGTAACAATCTTTAGATGCGCATTTGGAAGAAAAAACATCAAAGCACCCGGACGGCACTGATTTCAAATGGAACCTCGACGAGGAAGATTTTATGAAAACCGACGCCAATACGTGTCGTAATAACGACTGGGCTGCGCATACCTTGAATCAGGAACATCGGTACAACGTTCCAGGTCATGACATAAATCAGGAGCCACGTCGAAATATCATAACAGTACGTACCATTCAGCTACTAGTAGAAGAATAAGCTGTTCACGGCAACACATAGATTTGCGAGGGTGCCTTCAATCTACCCCCACACTTAAACAAAGTTCCCAGACTATGGGAAGATGTCGATACCGGCGACGACTTAAGAAGTGAATTCAATGGAATAGGGGGGATTGACATTTTTAGTTACATTTTATCAGGCTTTATCCTACATGAGGTACGCTTTCAATCTTATTGACGTTTTAACTACCTGATATACGCAATGGGTCTTGGTGAAAACACTTACCTATCCATGCCATCCTGGAACATGCAGACCACCTCGTCCACGTGTTTCATGATTGAGGGTCTGTGTCGCAGCCGGTGCTTACATCGGAGGCCTGCCGGTGCCTTTTGAACGCAAAACTGATTGAAAACAGATGATGCATATCTCTCGGTACGCAAAAGGTGACATGAAAGTCACTGTGAATGGAATCAGTGATTCCTATCGTTGGCCATGGATCTATGGCCAGACGGATCCCAGAAGCGCCCTTCTAAATGCCGATAGTATAAGTCCGCGAGCCCAGACATTTTGGGTGAGAATATTAGATTTCGCTAACAGCAGTTATAGAATGTCTAGCCGATTGGGCTACGTTATCTGATCTGTTGGAAGAAAGACCGCCACCCGAACTCGGAGGGGTGAAAGGAAGATACACGATGGTCCGGCTTATTGGCGATGATGATCAGTTAAAAGAAGCAAGAGAGAAGATCAAAAAAGGCGGCATTGGAATGTATCGCGACGACTCCCCGGCCGGCCCGGCGAAGCGGTCCAATCCCTCGAACCGAGTGTTTCGCCGGGCGAGTGAAAATGTTCTTCACGGCATGAATTGATAAAGCGGCATTCTGGAATGCCGGCCCACGAAACGAACTAAGTTTGGCTTGGTTCGAATAGAATGTTATAAAGTATCGGTTTTCTCTCGAGTCTACGGCGAGCTTTTCGCGCATTGTATTTAGCTCTGAGTATGCCTTACGAGGACAATGAAACTTTACTGACAGGATGCTCGGCGTTGTTTCGGCCGGAACCAGGAGCCGAGGCATAGCGTTTCTCACATTGAATTTCTGTAGCGATAGGGATAGCAACTTTCTCAACCTGTAATTTGCTGATACAGAACTTAGACTTTTTTGGACCCGAAAGAGCAGTATACTGACACTAGTATGTGCTAGCTATTCTACAACCTGCATCAAACTCTATTTAGCCTTGCGAAATCCAAGATTCGAAAGACTAGAAGCAAAAAGAATCTGGCTGCAGGGATACTCTTGACCCTTTGAAGACCTAAATTACGACTTTGTAATGGCTCTCTCACAATATCCTGGTCTGCTACCCGTCTTAAAAATCACGGGTATTCTTGGAGCTGGACTTGTAGCAGGTACGTGATCCCCTCATTCACATATTCATCCTCTCCCTCCACGCATGCCCGTGAACCACTACTACTTGTCCAGTGCACTCACGAATCCTTACAGGAAGCAATATCGCCACCTCTCTCTTCACCATCCCCGCGATCCTCCAAGCCTCCTCATCTCCGTCGCTCCTCGCCCGCCAATGGGCTAAGCTTTACAACAAAGCACTTGTCCCCATTGTATCCCAAACACTCCTGTCTGCAGCAAGCCTCGGTGTGCTCGCGTACCTCAACGCTGGCCCGGGTGCTAGGCTTTATGCATCGGCGGCGGCGGCGGTGTTTACGTATATGCCGTATACAGCGGTCTTGATGCTGAGTGTGAATAACAGGTTGGTAGATAGAGCGAAGAGGGAAGGAAAGACAGGAGAAGACGAGGATGGTAAGGAGGTTAAGGAGCTGGTGGAGAGGTGGGGCACGTTGAACCTTTTTAGAGGTTTCTTGCCGCTTGTAGCTGCGGGATTGGGTATCTTGGGCGGTGATGCTTAAGATGGATCTTGACTTCTTCCGACATCAAATATGAGATTCGGAATCAAGTTAGATTCCCCCAGAGTAGTCCACGATTGAGACTTTGATATGGCCTCGGTAAAGCAGGGACCTTACCGTATAGTTCGTGAAAGTTTCTTTAATAAAATCTGGGTCTTACCAGTCGGTGGCTCTGAACATCTGTTTAGCAGACCTACGCGGTCATGAAAGGTTTGGTGTCGTAGTTGGGAAGGAAATGAGAGAGGATCCGCGTGCAAAACACGCAAACAAGCTTCCGCTTCTCCGCTCGACCTTGGTGCGATGTGCGGGGAGCTCGCTTTCCTCTACTCTTTAAACTTCAAGCACAGCGAAAAAGTTTTGGCTCTCGCACTTGTACCCACTCAAGCTCTCCGGCGTACTAAATACAGATTGGACGGCTCTCCAGCCCCGAAACATGCCATGGCCGTCCATCTGGCCCTTCACCTCTTCCTCGGATGACAATAACCGACATACTCGCTCAGAGCGACAGAAGCAGCAACAACAATCCTTAGCATCCTCTATTCCTCTCCCCTCCTCCTTGTCAACGTTGGAGAAGTCTTCAAACGTCTCTGATACCTCCCTTCTAACCCGCCTCTCGAATCACCCACTCGAATCCGCCCTCCTCGCCCTCACGATTTCTGCAGCCTCCATCCTCGCCTACCGCACGCAACAGCGCTATCTGTCGCACATTCCCACCGCCTCTGCAATTCCGCCCTCTTTCTACTCGCGCCGTACCCTCCGTGGGCTCTGCACCTCCGTCGGCGACGGCGACAACTTCCGCCTGTATCACTCGCCCGGCGGCCGACTGTTAGGATACTTCTGGTTTCCGGGGAAGAGAGCGAGAGCTGTTGATAAGCATGCGAACACAGGCACGATTGATGGGCCGTGGTGGCGATTCAATCAAGGACGGAGGAAGCTGAAAGGCGATGAGACGATCCACGTGCGGCTTGCAGGCGTCGACGCGCCAGAGCTGGGGCATTTTGGTAACGAGGCGCAGCCTGGTGCGAAAGAGGCTCTCGAATGGCTGCGGAACTATCTGAGCGGGAGACGGATCAGCGTACGGCTGCTCAAGCCGGACCAGTACGGGCGCGTGGTAGGGACCGCATGGGTGCGGAAACTGCCATTTGGGTTGCGGAAGGATGTGAGTTTGGAGATGCTAAGAGAGGGGCTGGCGTGCGTGTATGAGGCGAAGGGAGGCGCGGAGTTTGGGGGAAGAGAGGAGAAGTACAGGGAGATGGAGGCAAAGGCGAAAAGAGCAAAGAGGGGAATGTGGGGGCTGAACAAGAAAGACTATGAGAGTCCGAGGGATTACAAGACGAGAGTCAGCGGGCAAGAGGCGGAAAAGGAGAAAGAGAAAGGAACGAAAGCAGGATTACGGAAGGCTAGCTCGGGCGGGGGAAATGCTATGAGGAGCATATGGTCGATTTTCTTTGGGAAGAAATAAACGGCATTACAAAAAACAGGGTTTGACGAAGCGAGGCGTCTCACGGTAACAATTTGATACCCAGTATCTAGCACAAGATTTAATTGCATAGATTGCTTGAATTGGCTCCCCGTAAGGCTTCGATTTCATTCATCCATCTTGAAATATGATATGCTGCACATCTCGCAAAGTTTTGTTCAGACAGCTATGTCCAGAATTTAAACATCAGCGACCCCGATATAAGTGTTGAACCATAGAAACTCCGAGCTCTTCGATAACTCGCACATCCGGTATATAATAGGCAGTTGTCCAGTTAGTAGCTGAAAACCATTGACATCTCTTTAAGCAAATCTCCTCTCCACCTCTTCAAACAGCTTCGGACTAATCTCATCGCTACTATTCCCCTCCACCCGCCACAAAATCCCCTTTCCCCCATAATGCTCCAGCAGTCCTTTACTTGTCTCCTCAAATTTGGCCAATCTCCGCCGCCATGTCTCCTCACCGTCATCCTCCCTCTGCGTCAACGGCTCCCCCGTCATATCGTCCTTCCCCTTCACCCGCGGCGCATTGAACGTTGTGTTGTACACCCGCCCGCTTGGCTCGTGCACCCACCGCCCCGCGATCCTCTCAATGATTATACTTGGCGGCGTGATGAGATGCGCAACAAGGTTGATGGGCACGAGCCGGTCAAGCGTAGAGGCTTGCTGCGCGGTGCGCGGGAAGCCGTCGAGGATGAAGGAAGAGGACGGGTCTGGGTTGGCGCTGACCCGTTGGGAGACGGTGCCGTTTTCGCGGGCGAGCGCGGAAACGACTTCGCTGGGGGAGGTAGTGGTGGAGAGCCAGTTCCGAGAAGTGAGCTCGGAAAGGATGAGGTCGAGGATTAGGGGATCAGGGACAAGGGAGCCGCTGCGCATGATGGATTCGGCTTTGACGCCTGGAGACTGTCAGCCTGGAATTTGATCAATGGAACAGGGAATATGCCTAAGGGAGTCTTGTTGCGGACATTTTCACGCAAGAGGTCCCCAGAGCTGATTGCTGAGAGCTGTGCAAATCTCTGTATCAAGCGCTCTGTCTGGGTGCCTTTCCCTACGCCGGGTGCGCCAACGAGGATGATTCGAGCCGCCTTCTTCAGCTGCCTGGTCGAGGTGACGAAGGTCATCTCTTGGGCGCGATAAGCGCGCAAGTTCTGAAGGCGCAGAGCGTGCAGATGAGGTCCTTCGTCAGCTTCGAAAACCGCCGACCTCGGAACCCGTCGCCCTGGTGGGATGTGGAGAGCGGGGAAAGCTTTCGAATGGCCTGCGCGCACGCAGGGAGCCGGCGATCAAACTCCGTGGCAGTTCCAACACCGAGTCCCCATGGCTGCTGGAGGGGAAAATTGGATAATATGAAAGAGACAAGGAGAAATATCAGGAGGGAAGATCAGCCACGGCTTGGGGGAGCTTGTGAGGTTGAGGGCGAGGAAATGATTTTCAGGCCGCCGGCCGATCGGTTCTTGAGCTGGTGGTCCGAGCTTCTATCTGACAAACCACGACGTCCATCATGGGGAGATGCTTCTAAACTATCTCCTGGCTCCTGACAAGCAGTCTCCGACATCGAGTTTCTTCTACGTTGCAATTGTGGATTCACTTCTAACCTTGTCCTAGTCGCTACGGACAACTGCTCGGATACCCAATCACCATGTCAACCGTTTCTCGGTGCCCGGTGGACAAGGCCTCCTCTAGATTGCCTTTTACCCGAAATTTTTGGAATGACTCAAAAATTGCATTGTGTACAAATTATCCTACCAAAGCTCGAAGTAGGTCCTTCCAATATTTTCATCCATTTTAAAGAGAGTGTTAGCGTCTCTTGCTCCTCCAACTCCAAGAACCCTCGTTTGTGAGATAAGTGCACAAACTGGCACCAGTCCCAACGCGACACCATCACCGAATTTGACTCGACATCAACGCCAGTGTGATAAGGTAGACATATCATCTGAAGGAACCAAGAAATCATTCGATCTGCCCCCCTTTCTCGACGCAACCATGGGCTCATTCTCAAAACTTTCATACGATGAGGCGGTTATAATCATTTCTCATCTACGAGATTTGAAAGGCCTTCATAACTTATGTTTGACGTCCAAGGCTCTATGCAGCTTGACTGAGCCTATTTTGTATCGAGAAATTCACTGCGATTTTCGCTCTCGATGGTCAGACTTGGTACTCGTCCGACTATTGAGGACTGTCATTCAACGGCCGGATCTAGCCAGACATGTCCAACGTCTCAATGTCAAGAATGATTTATTCCGCCGGCTCTCGTCTGACGCACGCCAATGCTATTACAATGAGGCTACTTTATTCAATGGTCTCGTTCGCTCTTTGACACCGACTCGTCCTACTACCCCAGCTTTCGGCTTGGATGACTTGCTGAGAGCTGTCCAGCTTTGGAGCATTGATGCATTTACTGCTTTGTTGATATCTCAACTCCCACAACTTCGGTCTTTGGTTCTCAATTTATTATTGGGCTGGCCTGATTATTTCGTAGGAAGGATGATCCATTATCTGACTGTGGGGCCACGTCCTAGCTTTCTATCGAATCTCCCAAATCTCAACGAAGTCGTGCTCTACGGCCGGTTTTCAGAACACCATCGGTCTTTGGTACTTCATGATGTTCTTCCGCTTTTCCATTTACCGTCCGTTAAACATATTCATCTACTTGATGTATATGGCTGGCCGATAAAAAGGTCCGCGGTCTCGCTGCGAGCGCCACCTAACCCTCAATGTCTCACATCGTTGACTCTTGAACGCTGTGACATTGAGTACTCCGCGCTTGCCACGCTGCTGCAACCTTGCCCTCGTCTTCAGACCTTGAGATACATTCCACAACTTCCTGCGATCTATCGCGTCGAAAGGCTTGAAATCTACGAGGCCATTGGGAAAGCATTACAAGCTACAAGAAAGACGTTAAGGCATCTCGAACTCGCCATGGACGACTACGATCATCGTATTAAGGTGCTTCCCGAGAGCTTTTGGAAGCTCCCAGAAATGATAGGCTGTATTGGGTCGCTGAAGGAGTTCCAACAACTACGCTACCTTGAGTCGCCTGTCTTTTTCCTTCTGGTTTGGCGTCCTTCGGCTATGTCGTTAGCTGACATACTCCCCGCCGGACTTGAACATCTCGTCCTGTCCGACGATCTAGGAAACTGGTCGGAATATGAATGGAAACAACCTCAAGTCGAGATCATCGTGAGCGAGGCATTGAGCCGTAGGGATGTCGCCCTGCCACATCTTACGAAGCTTGGATTCACAATCCAACATGCGGGTGCCTATGAGTTTCGCAACTTTGATGACTTTCGTTATGATCGGCGGGAATTTGTGTCTCATCTGTCAAGCGGAAAGATGCCACCAGCAATACTGGAAGCATGTGGTGAGAAGAACATAGCGTGTGAAGGTTGTTGGATGGAGAAACACCACCGGAGAGGAAGAAGTTGAAGGGAAATTCCGGTCTGAACATTTGGTTGGGACTGTTTGCTTTTCCAATTCGTCGACTATCTCGTTCTTGTGAAATGCTCGCATTTTTGTCTGAAGCAGCGTTGCAATATCTTGGAGCATGGTATGTTAGACACTGTCATGCATAGGCTAGCAGTGGGTGACATCGGAGGACAGCTTTTAAGTGCCTGGAGAAAAATTATATCCTACCGTGGTAAACCATCGCTACATCAACCAGGTGTGCAATGTCGTTCTCTACCCAGGAATCAACGCTGCTGGTGGTACCAGTAAACCCGCGATACAAGCAACCGATCGCGTATAGTTCAAAGTCTTAGGGATCTCTAAAACACGCTCTAAATTAAATCTCATCGACTTTTCTTGTCTCTAAAAGATCACCCTAGAGGTCGTCGAGTGGTTCTGACGAAATCTCACGTCTATGGAAAAGGAGAATCTCCTAAGGAGCTGTTGCTTTTATCGAGGGTTTGCTGTAGAATGGTTTTGATTGCTTGTCAACCTTTCATTAAGCTTTTGAGCTGGCGTCGTCTGAACCTCATTAATGCCCTGCTCCTCTTGCCCGGGCTGGGGGTTAGTGTTCGAACATTGGTCACGGCATTTTCTACAATTTTTGTCTGTTCACGATTTCACACAGATGTTGGCGGAATAGATTTTTGGTGAGACTACTAATAGAAGCAAAAGGTTTTGTGAATCCCCTTGGTCGATCGTAGAAGCATACTGCCAGGAAAGTCTTACGACCCCTGTCCAACAGGTCCCCCTTTTTTATCACCCATCCTGACTTCCGTCTACCCCTGCAGCGCCGCCGGGCTCTCTTCACCCGACGCCACCGCGCTCTGTACTGCCGACTCCGCCGCAGCGGCCGCTGCTATCCCTTTGGATCCATTGTTCGCTTGCGCATTAACACCCTTCGCCGCATCAGCTGCCGCCGCACTTGCCGCTGCAGCACTGCTGGCCGCCGCAGCGGAATTTGCGTTCGCATTGGCGTTTCCGTTACTTGTCTTGGTTGCGTTTCCGCCCTTGCCACCCTTGGCAGCTTTGGCGGCCGCGTTTCCACCCGTAGCAGCACCTGCAGCAGTAGCAGCATTGCCAGCCGCGGCATTGCCACCAGCGGCAGCAGCATTGCCGGCTGCACCAGTGGAAGCAGCTCCTGCAGCAGAGCCTGCGCCAGAGGCAGCCGCGGATCCCGCACCAGCAGCGCCAGCGCCAGCAGCGGCACCCTTTCCTTTCTTTTTACCCTTTCCCTTCTTGCCAGCTGCTGCGGCGTTACCGGCGGCAGCGTTCCCTGCAGCAGCATTGCCTGCCGCGGCCGCACCGCCATTAGTAGCTCCGGCACCTGCAGCTCCCCGTGCAGCTCCAGTGGCTTGGCTAGGGAGGTATATCAGTTATGTTGTCTACCTATGCGACGGGGAGAGAGTCTCACCGCTTGATTAGGTCATCGCCAAAGAGGACATCAGAGAGGGCTTCAGGGAAGGGCTCTCGAGCGACGAGGCCATTGTCTGTGACAGGGGCGGTGTGGGATAGGGGAGCAATGAGGGCGAGGAGTAGGTAGGGAGTCGAGAAACGCATGATGACTATTTATTGATGTATGCCTCCGGAAACGACTGATAGGTTCTTGTAGTAACGTTCAGGCGTTAAGAAAAGGATCGTCAAATACACAGACCAGCTGTTAAGAGAATGTATGGAAGTAGCAGAAAGGTACGTGTCAGAGCGAGTGACTGCCTGAGTGCAGAAAAGGAAGGGCTACCTCCTTGGTCGGCACTGAGCCTTTAAAAGAATGGTGGATGATGCAGCCCCTTCCCATCTGGACTTACCACTTACTGAGAGTCAACCGTCACACAAGATCAGTGTGATCGACTCCAAATCCAGGGTCACAGCTCGGAGCGTCTCGCAAGGCATGACGAGCAGCAGCGAGGGATAGCCCGTCACGGTAGATGTGGATAGAGAAACCAATACCCGCTTCAAGAACACCAATAGGCATCAAACCGTTGTGGCGACACCTACATTCAGGGCAATCCATAGTCCAAGCGCAGACTGCCAGACATCACCGTAACGGCTGCAACGGGTCCAGCGTTGACTCCGGCGGGTCTGGTAGTAGGTGAGCTGTAACGTCCACAGCATCAAGAGTCCGGTCCATGATTCTCGGCTGGGACTTCTGACGAAGGAAGAAATCGCTCAAAGCGCGCCGAGGATTCGCTGAGGCTCGGGGGTTCGTCTCGCTTCCCCACCATCGCCTCCGCAAACAGGATCGCCAGCTACTAAAGCCCACGTCGACTTGGCGAAAGCTTGAAAATGTACATGGTGCCAGTGGAGGATTGCTTTCTGCTCTTGGCGTTTTGAGGCAGCTTCTGTGTGAGAGGATCGGGTTCGGGGCAGGGGAGGTTTCACAAAGCGTCTCAGAGCGGCGGGGTCCATGGAGCACAGTACGGTTACGTAAAGAGAAAGACGAATGAGGAAAGCTTTTGCAGTTGAGAGGGCCAGAATTAGCAACGCGTACGCGTCGGGTGTATAGCGAGCATGCTCGTGCATAGAAGCGGATGTCGAATTCAACGCAACCAGTGCGAAGGTGGAGTTTCGGCTCCTTTTTGGTTGAGGGGAAAAGGACTGCCTAATTGGGATAGCTCGAGTATTTGGCGTTGAACAGAGCTCCGAGAAACTGAAGGAAAGTCGACTGCCTAGCCCGATTCGGGTTCTGAGAAAGTTGGACGTTTGACAGAAAACCAAAAACGCGCATTTTAAGTTCGGCCGTTGACAGAAACGTTGTACATGAGCGGAGTCATGTCTACAACTTCACCGGCTTGAGATAGTTCCTAGAAAATTGTCATTATGTCTTCTTACTTCTAGGTTGGCACCCGAGTGGTATCAACCAGAGTACCTGTTGTTTCTACACTCCTGAGCTGCCCTTGGCTTTGTTCACCAACGCTGCTAACAATGTCATGCGGATTCCAAGAAGCGTTGGCAACTATTGAAGGTATGAACATTGCCTTGCAAAATACAATTGACAAGACTCTTATTGCTACATTAGCCTACCAGATTTGTCACGATCACGTACGAATTGAGAGCCTTCACCGATGCAATGGACAGATATCTTCCCGCGCGGACGATTCAATTTTGGCCATATAAGGTCGAAGGAGGCCGAGGACTCCAAAGTCGTCTTGATGGTGACGTTGTGTAAACCTTCTCGCCGGCTCAGAGCCAGCGAGATCCTACGGCACATGCTCGGCGCGCAATTCTCCTATCTCGAAGCCTGCGCCAACAGCGACATAGCCGAATCAGGTACTCTTCATCTTGAAATGCTGAATGACAACCTGAGCGCCTTGGTCTACATTCTCCGATGGATCTGCACGCACTTGCTTTGTGTACAAGCTGTATCCTTGCGCTCCAGACGAAAATTATCACAGCGAGGACAATGGTGTTGAGGTGATTAGCCTTGAAAGACCTAGGAAGATGATAGCTGGCAAATAAGCTGTGTATGGAGGCATGCAAAAACCCGGCCATTCGATTGGCTCGAGCAAAGGCACTGTGAAGAGAGATCCCGGACGGCCAAACGACTTCCCTGAAATGGCCTGTCAGACAGTCCGCTCACGTAGGCACATCGGCGACTTGGTATAACGGGCGTCCTATCCATATCTCCGCAAGGATGAAAACGGGGATTGGGCCGAAAGACCAAAGCAATACTAAAATCGGACGGAATAATCGGGTGGTCAATAGGATCGTCTCGGAGGCGGGTCGTATACGTGAGACTACGCGGCGGTGGGAAAATCGTTGGCAATGGCACACCTGTTACAGCGGTCCTTTGTGTCGGCCCTTTTGCGCTGAGAACTGGTCTTACCGATTCACTGCGCTTCATATAATCATGACGAGTGTTCCGGCGGACTATGCACAGGCCCTTCGAGTACTTCGTACCCACAGGCACCAAAGCTTTAAGAATCAATAAAATAGAGGCCGTAAATCGTCCCATTCCACATGACTATAGACTTCGTGAAAGTTCATGTACATTTTCTTCCATTCCCTGCTGCTTTCCAAGATCTCAGCAGGTCCTGTAGGCCACTCCCAGAACTTTTATGGCCACCACTCCATCCTCTGGTAACTCTCAATCATCGACCTTACGCCAGCTTCGTCCAGTTTCTCCCGCTCGTACTTAAATCCGCAAACCTTCTCAAACAACTTCCCATCCAAACTGAGCTCCTTATCCTTGACCAGCTCTTTCTCTAGGAATGGTGTTAGTGGACCTGCTGACTTAATGCCTTTCTTCTCCAGTAACTCTGCCCACGGCTGTAGATTATCCTCGTTAAAGTCATCAACGGCGTTGTCAAGGTTGAGCTTTGCAAATTGGGAAATGATCGTGCCGTGGAAACCACATTTTATCCCAAATATAGAGGATATAATGTTTGTCAGCGTGCCCTGCGAAGTGTCTCCATGGTCAACAATATTGAAGACTGGTGCATTCGGCGGCGGGTCACCACCGCCGGTGGTCAGAGATGGACGGCGTGAAACGGATGGAGAGGTGGGCGGAACCGCAGCATTCTTCGATCGCCACTCTGCTGCTCTCCAAAAAGCACGTGCACAATCGCTTACGTGGACTGTGTGTATTCGAAGATCTTTAGTCCAGAGCCAATTGACCTCTTTGTCCTTCTCTTGAGCTATTCGGGCAATGCATATTCCTCTTGAAAGATATCCACCATCGTACTCGCCATAGACGTGAGGAAGACGGAGAATGACGAGGTTCAGGTTTGGAACTTTGGACAACTCGTCTTCAGTCTGCTGTTTGACCTTGGCGATCTTGTTCCACGGTTTCAGCTTGTCTGACTCTTTCTTTGGTGTACGACTTGAGGGGTATATCATGCCCATGCTCGCTTCCACGAATGCTTTGGTACCACGCCTGGCCGTCTCTCTGCCAATATTCATACTGAGTGTGTGATTGGACAGCTTGTAGATCTCTTTAGTCTGGCTGAAACCTGTCTGACCGCCAAGATTAATGACATAGTCGAATTGTTTACCATCAGGGAGATCGAAAATCCGCGGCAAAGATGTTTCCCGCGACGCGTCGGCTTGAATGAAATCGCATTTTGAGACAGTCTCAAGGTGTTCAGGAGCAAGGTGGGCTAGTTGAGGTAACACCTTGTCGACGACGCGAATGTGGGAAGCTAGGGAGGAGGTGTAGATGTAGTGGGCCAGATGACGGCCAATGAAGCCTGGAGCTTTAGGTCAGCATTTTATATCGTCTGGGTTCGCACGGATCACCAACCAAGACCGCCGATGATGAGCACAGAAGGCTTCTCCTCGGCAGCAGGCCCGCTGTCTGCCATGTTGGATGAATTGAAAACACGGCGAATGGAAAATGCGGTAACGACCGTGAGAAGGTTCAGGGCCTTAGGCAAGGAGTCTGTGCCACTCGCAGGACCGGGTGAGGCGTTTGGCGGATGGGTTTCAGGAACGGCCCGTCCGTTGTGGAGTCATATCAGAGCGATTGGAGTCTGGGGAACAAAGGAAGGTCAGGGTTTACCCCTTGAGGAACGAGCAGAAAAACCATCGCGCACCAAACGTCCTTGCCTAGGGTTTCGGCGAGGTAGATGTAGGCTGAACCAAGACACTAATCATTGAAAAGTCCCGAGTGTTATTCCCAGGGGTCTGCAACGGCCCGTTGAAGGCAAGATGCATCGTGGACCTGCAGCCGCCGCATTCCGTTCGCTCGAGAAATTTGCGCGATGCCACAGTATGCAGGACGCCGGTCGCAGATTGATCATTGGACATGGGAGTGGAAGATCTGCTCATCTCCGCAAAGCCATGGCGGTCACCTTTCCCTTCGCATCGAGAGCTGATTGGGGGCTAGGTAGGTTCTGGATTCTTCTCCCGCCGTTGTGAGACTAGCCTCGTGTCCACAAAAAGCAAAGGGGAGGGGGGAGGGGGAGAGGTGGGCTGCCAGCATTATTGCCAGTCTCTAACATAAGTGCCACTGACAAGGCCTATCGACACATTGTAGAGTACTTATCATAAGACTATGCTTTGCAGAATGTGAAACACAGGCTGTGCAGGTTGCCATAGCAGCTTGAGGCTCTTTGACACCATCACCATGATATCCTCAGCTCGGATGTTGAGGCATTCGCGTCTGCCTCTGCCGGCGAGTCCTGTGCGCATGAGGGTCATACTTGCCGTTCTAGACTTGCCAACGAAATTTGCCTTGCAGATTGGCAAATTCCTTGGTCAGCTCTATCTAGATCAGCTTGAGTCAAGCTCAAGGAGAATCTACATGCAGTCCAGATCAACAGCAGAATCTCTAATGTCCACTTCAAAGGGCCACTATAGGTGTACGCCTGGCTCAGTACCTTAAGCTGCAGTGAACTCTCAATGCAAGCAACGATCGCGTGTACAGTTCAAAGCCTTAGAGAGCCCTAAAATCGCTTTTAAATATCATGGACTTTTCTTTGAAATATTCCCCTGGAGGTCGTCGAATGGTTTTGATCAAATCTCACATCTATGAGAAAGAAGAATCCCCTCTCGAAGCTATTACTTGTATCGGGGGTTTACCGTATCAAGATTATGCCAATCGAGTGACACGAGTATCTCTCTTAATATTGTGCATCAAACTGGGATGGGTCGGCATCGAAGAATCCCATGACGCTAGCATTTCCGAGCATGTAATCTTCAAACAACATTGACATCTCGTTTGCGTTGTCCGTGCTAAGTGGGGGTAAAATGTCCGGAAAGATGTTGCCGGAAGCCTCCTCATACGAAGGTGGGTTAGGAACGTCGCCACTGTTGTCGCTGGGGCGGGGCAATGACTGCTCATTTTCAGAGGATAGAGGCGCGAACCAGCCACTCGGATTTTGTTCGCGGCAGGCTTTTGCACCTTGGAAGAGCGTTACGCAGATCTCATGCAGCCTTTTCGCACCTGTTGCCTGTTCACCTGCCTTTTCAAGAGTAACGACCACTTCGCCTAGAAGGTTCATGTCATTATGGTCCGCGTTCAAGATTGCGGTTCCCAGTATGACAATGAATGGAGTGAAGGGACAGAATAGCAGACTCCTGCACGAAATTTTATTAGGACCTTTGTGGCTGGCTCACAAGCATTTAGACAATGGGAGACAGTACCATTCGATATACATTCGAAACGAGAGAGAAGTCTTGGAGAGGAAGGTCGAAGATAGTTCCTGGTGAAGTTCCAAGCTTTTTCGAGCCGCAGCGATGCACTGCTCGGAGAAACGAAACGGATGCGACGGCTCCGGAGCGGGCAGTTGCTTGTAAGCGAGAGTAAGATTGGTGTACATAAGCATTTCATTCATCTTGACAGGATCGTGCAGGAATTCCCGCACATTGGCTGGCGCCTTGGCTTCAACAAGCTGCATCGGTGGTCAAACTGCGTTCTTGGTTTCTCACCATCGGACTTACTTTGCATCTATCTAGCAAACCATGCATTTCAGAAGATATTTCCCAGACCGACTGCGCGCGCTTTTCGGGGCTTTGAAGTTGGCCTTGACCAGAGTACAATTTCTCGTACAGCTTCCCTTGCAACCGAGAAAATTCGAACGAGATTGCTGGCAAAGAGTATCTCTTATCGCCAGGGAATGGCGGGTATCCGGTGGTAATGTCAAAATCGAGGAGACATGGCGCCCGGCCAAAATTTAAAGCAAGGCTCTTGTCCAAGATATACGTGGTCCAAAAGGATGCCTTTCCTCAGTCGAACGGTCAGACGCTAATGTGAAAGGAAAGAATTGGGATCCAATATACCTTTTTGAGATTTAGACCAGGCTCCCCTTGATCGTCCTTCAAACGATGCAAACCAGAATCAAGGCATAGTCTCCCGGCTAAAGAAATCAACGTCCATGCCACAGCTGGCTTTGATTGGGCAACAGCCAATTGCGCCTTAGAAAATTAGGAACTGAAGAGTCCGCGCACTTGAATGACTTACGGCGATACGAAGTGCAGAAATACTATTGGTCGAAGGTTCCAAGAATGGGCTGAATTGTCCCACAATGCGCGAAATGTTCTCTTCGCACATGACCGCGGCTCGTGCCGCCTCATCTGCTTCAATGTCATATGCGTTCAACTCACTCTCGTGTGCGTCTCTTAGAAGATAGTACAGTCCACCACATGCGATGATGAACTCAGAACTCGAATAGCCCTCCACCGGAAAATAGATTTTGCGACAAGCCTCCTTGAACTGAGCAATATCAATCATGGTCATGGATAGAAAGAAATTATTTCGGGTCGCTGAAGCACACTTGTCAGCGTTGTCTTTCCCTCTCTACGATCACTTACAGTTACTCAGCCTCATTGCTTTCACTGCAAGATGCAACGGAGGCATGGGTAAATCATGCTGGAAATTGGTCGACCGTGGCCGCCGGTCGGGCTTTAGTGTTAAGCGCAGAGACCCCAGTGCAGTTGAGGTATCCTGGCTTAGGAGCGAGGCTGACGAGCCCTGCAATGTGCTTTCGAGGATCTCGCTAGCTTCCTTAGAATGGGTCTCAAAAGACGATTCGCCTTGGTATGACATTTCATCAACCGAGGGAGTCGCAGGATACCTGGGACCAACCTGGAGGCTGGAAGATTCACCGGGAGGTGAGGTGCCGAACGGCAACTGCGACGTGGCGTTTGATCGATCATTGTGAACGAGCTCATTGAGGGTCTTCTCTAGACGATAGAGCCTGGTGTCGATTTTCTCAACTTGCTCTTCACTTTAGGACAGTCATTGCTAGCGCTGCGAAAAACTCTAGATACACGTACTAGCGGTTTGAGATCAACACTCTCTGGCGTTTCTCTACAGGAGCTTTGGTGAACCTGCATGGAATGTTGAGCGCCGTACAGGCGGAGCATGGCGAGAGCCTGTCACACCGCACCTGGTCTTATATCAGTCGACTGCTGAGCTCCTTGGTCATCGCAGCAAACCTTTCGACTCCGACAGGCCTCGCAAGCTCTCGGCCGGGCGACCGAGAAGTCGCCTTCTCCGCCAGTATCCATGCCTGACAATCAGTGTAGACATGCAGCTCTTTTTCCCGGCCATGTTATCCAAATAGCCAGAGTGGGAAAATTTGGCAAGTTGGTTGCAGTCCATGCTCTCCAGCCGGAACGCACTATGAGTGGGTCGGAGTTGGCTTGGCATGGCACTGAGGCGCCGGAGGCCGCGGGCTCCGATCGCGAATCTCCTCGATTTGTGAGATCATCATCATTAAAATGGTACAGCGCGCCATGACATGGTGCAGATCGCTCCCAAAGGATGGCTATCTCAGATCTGCACTCTCGATCTGGTGGACAAAGTGCACGTTCAAGATCTAACCACTTGAGCCGGTGCCCGAGGGCACGACCCCCGCTCGATGAACTTTGCTACCACTAGGTCGACAAATCTGTTGGAAAACGCATCAGAGGGGCGGCGCCTCACCTGGCGGGAATATCACACTACTCGTCGTTTACTATCTGAGGATTTGGAGATCTGATGTCGAGACCCTATCCTAATTCTGGCATGGCTGCAACGTATTCAATGCAGTGGGAAAATGGAGGAGAAAGACCAAATTTCGCTTCCTTCGGACAAAGGTATTAACATGCCTATGAAAGAGGTGGGAGAAGAAGAATCTGAGGACCACACTGTAAATGCGAATAGTAAAGACTATTTGGTAGATCGGAAAGCTCTCTGCTGGATATTGGCCAGGGCTCACAGCGCGTCTTTTGATTTGCAGATTCACTGAGCGGGATGCTAAATAGGGTCTCCTTGGTCTGCGCTATTGGAGCTAGAGTGACAACCCCTTTGATGACTATCATATCTTGTCTTCATGTCCATTTGCTGACTCTCTTCACCTTTCGTTGGCAATGCTATTAGAGGCATAGCATCTACGCAATGCCGGCCGACCTTCAGTTAGCCCACATACATCGCAGCACAATACTTGTCATTCCATTTGATCATCTTTTCAATGCAACTCCGCCTTCACATAGACCAGAATTCGACAATATCACTGACGTATTGTCCGCTTACGGCGCTTCTAAACCGACTCTTCGAGACCAAAATGTCCGGGGTCGACAATCCGGCCGTCTTTGCTCGCTTCCCACATTCTGCGTCACGGTTTTGGAGCCGCGAGATGATTCAGACCCTGTGCTCATTCTCATATAACTCCTTCGTAAATGCCTGGAGACATGCGTACGCTTCCTCGCCAACATATTTAGACTGCCCAAGGTGGGCTTCGTGATTTTCGAAGTCTGCCATTATGATACGCTTGAAATCATCTACTCCGACCACTTGTTCCATGGAGTCGGAGTGTGGGCTCAGAGCGTTGGAGGACCTGTTGGTGAGAACTGAGGAAGGACTGCCAGAAGCGCTAGTGGGAGTGTCGGCGGAACGGCCGTCCGTCTCGGCTACATTATGGCGGTCATTAGCGGAGAGCTTATCGCCGGCTTAATCGATATCAAGGTCCTTTGCAAACTCCCTTGATGGAGTACTCTGGGCTCTCCTGATAGATTCTCCCTTCTTTTTCCTCGTGATACTGTTCTTCGAATTCTCCAAGGTCCTGTGCTTTGGTGCAGGACCCTTCGCAGGGAAAGTGGGCACCTAGACATACTCGGTCAGCCTGAGACCTTCAGAGTAAATGACAGGGTGGCAAAGATTGGACAGCTTACATAACGCAATAGTTCTATTACATCTGCAAGCGCCTCGGAAAGCCTGTCCAGCATGTCAGTCACATTGCCACCTAGGTCCTAAAGCTTTGCAAGGCGATGCACTCGTTGTCAGTCTGTTTCGATACCTTGGTATCAGCACTGTTGAACTTCTTCTTCATCTTCTCGGTCGCCCATTCTCTTCTACCCCACGTCTCTTCTCCTTGAAAACGAATATAGCCCATAGCAAGATTTGCAAAGTCGCTCTTCTTACCAGTCCTTAGGAGAGCAAGCCACTTTTCTTTACCCATAATCTCTGCCTTGATATGTCTGAGGAAGTCACGCCGCTTCTTAGACAGGATTCCCAACCGCTCCAGTGGCACTTTGGATAGTTCTTGATCTATCATAATATCGATTATCGGACCTTGGATGTCATATTCGATAGTGTCAGATTGTTTTGAAGGCTTGCGAAGAGCCATGATGTTAAACGTCGGGTGGAAAGGTCGGGGGATTGGGGGCAGGATATGCCGAGAATATAGCAAATTCTAACCAGTGCTGCAGCAGACGCTACAAGAATTGACACGCTGAAGAAATTGAGTCATGCATTCAATGAAGAGAAAGCTGAGGAAACGCAGACTTCATGGCGATAGCAGTGAACGCTTATCAGAGATGACGTCGTGAGTGAGTCGGCTAGAACAAGGTCGACCTCTCAATTCGCTCCGTGTGAAGTTTGAGAGGTCACTTCGTCCAAAAAGCCCTAAGCTCGAATCTGGGACAAAGCCATTGACCCAATGCCACAGGCGAACCATAAGACAGTAAACCCTCGATATAAGCAATCGATCGTCAGTATAATTATCCAGAGGGCTCTGAGAATGGTTTTCCGAGTCTCAGAGTAGATTTCTCCCTGTGAAATATGACTCTGGACTTCGTCGAGCTGTCTTCACTAAACTTTACATCAGTGAGATAAAGGTGGATAAAGCCATTTTCACTACTGTGAACAAGGACCTTGTGAGCTCGTTGATAGTAAATGAGAAAACTGTGCCTTCGTGCTTAATGGGCAATTTTCGGTGTTCACCAAAGACACCATCCGATCACAGCGGTTATCACCGCCAAACACCAGTGACCGGCTACCATTGCTCGTCTTAATTCACTGAAGGCATCAGCCTGCTTACTCGATAAAAATGACATTTCATCACCAGCAAAATTCCCCCCAATAACTAACGCCATATTTACTTGCTTGCCGGAAGAGGAAACTGCACCCTATCTTTCTGCTTCGAATTGAAGCCAGATTCTTCAGCAGCTTGCAAACACCGAGCCGCAGAAGCAGCACATTGCGATAGAGCTAAGAATGTCAGACGATTCGCCTAGGCCAGCCCTAGACCGCGCCACGGACGCAATCACAGTCAGACAGTCGACCGAGAGACGGAGCGCTCGTAGCCGCAAAATCACATTCGCGGATTCGTCAAGCAAGAACCCAGGTTATGGCCTTCGTTTGAAGCTCCACGATCCTTCCGATAGGCGGCAAGTGAAATCGACTAGAAGGTTGGAACAAAATGATTTTGAAGCAGTCTCCAAGGGCATGCCGGCCTTAGTCTCGGAGCGAAGAGCTGTCATGAATTCGTACGAACTTCACGCAAAAGGCCGCAACGCGGAGGCGATTCGCAATCTGCGTGAGCACAACCTTGTTTCCCGGGAGCAAGCAAATGAATTCTTGAGAGCTAGCTTGTTGAAATGGCTCGAGCGGGCGCGGGATAGATTAGAGAAGGGCATACAGGCAGAATATCGCCGTGCACAAGAGACGGATTTGGAAGAGGACGACGGAGACAGCGAGAGCTCCAATGAAGAGGAAGAAGCAAGTGGTACGGAAGACCTGTTTTGGAAACAATTTCAGGAGGGATTGCGGAGGTTGGAGACTCTGAAAGCTGAGGTTGAAGGAGAACTAGAAGCCATTCGACAGAAACAACAAAGGAAAGGTAGGGGTAAATCGGGGGGAACTCAAAAGAAACTAAGTCCCATCAAGAAAACCCCTATCAGTTCGAAGCTGCGCACTGCGACTGCTCTCAAGCCGGGGAGGCGGCAGTTGCAAGAACAAGGAGACAGTAGCTCCGTTGCTGTCGGTACGCAGATATCAAGTGATGAACAACCGCTACAGAACGAGATTCCGCGTCTTCTCCCGGCTAGGTCACAAGCTCCTCGTCCTGCAAGCAGGAATCGCTCGGCATCGCCTCGAACAGACTCGAGTCCAGGTGTACCTTATCGTCTACGTTTTCGCTAACGCGAGTGAAAGGAATAAGTCGGAATTCTTCAGAATCAAATCTGACCACAAGTTTCGAAAAATTACGTGCGCGTTATTCGGTAGTTGTTCTCGAAATATGAGGGGACCAATGTACTAGATTAATTGGCGTTGGGAGTTCGGCGATCTGAGGTTGCTGGGGCTGTTAGAGCTCGGAGAGGTTGCAGCGGAGAAACGTTGACAACATAGGCTGATGCAAAGACTTGATGTCTCGGGGAAAGTCTCAATGGCGTGATTTAGAGCTTAGATTTCATATTCGAGGATCAATTTCGATGGTGATGGTCTTCCTTTTAAAGAATGCTAGAACAGATCAGGCGGCCCTAGGCCGAAGCTTGTCGGTGACAAGTCCTCGGGGACTATCCGATGAACGATCTTCCAGTGCTGGCGGAAAGTAAAAGACGTGCCTCCAGAGGTCCAATGGTATGGAAATTCATGCCTCATCTGGATATGTGATGACAATGCATGGTCAGGGGAAAAGTGAAGCTGGCGGAGAAGATCGAATGATGTTGGCAAATGCCAAGCCTCGGAACGCCTTGCAGGTTTAGCGTTGGGCAGCATGCAAATTGATTGGTGCCGCCGAGGGTTTCAATCGTCATGCCCCTGATTGAAGATATCGAGTTCCAACGTGTTCCGATGCTTGTCGAGGCATGATTGCTTTCCCAAGTCATGTCGAATGCCGGCTGTTGCGATCTCGGAACCACGGACCCGGCAGTGGAAGGGCCGCACCAGAGTCGGGGATGCCGAAACAGGAACCACGCGTTATCAGGGTGAGAATGGAGAGAAATGCGGTGAGTGAAGGTCCTATAGACGGATAATTCTGTACCTGAATAGATAGAAATGTCGTCGGAACGAACAAACGATTGCGTGTCGGCCGAAGCACTCAAGTTTGGGAAGGGATTGCGCCATCGTTATCAGTTCTAGCGTAAGCTTTGGGCAACAGAACCACAACGCCGCCTTATTTCTCGCCCTCCCCGCCGCTTTTCGCGTCACACGACACTTTGTTCCTCTTCCCACCCATCCTCCACTCCATGACCATGGCTCCCAAATCCGCCAAAATGGGTGTCAAACAGCAAGATGAGACACGTCCAAACATTCTTTTCATCATGGCTGACCAGATGGCTGCTCCCTTGCTGTCCATGTACAATGCGGAGTCCCCAATCAAGACACCCAACCTCGACAGACTCGCAAGGGAGAGTGTAGTCTTCGATTCGGCTTATTGCAATTCGCCTCTCTGCGCTCCTTCACGCTTCTGCTTAGTCTCAGGGCAATTGCCTTCCAAGATTGGAGCGTTCGACAACGCCAGTGACCTGCCTGCTGACACCCCCACCGCGGCGCACTACGTCCGCAACCAAGGCTACCACACCTGTTTGGCCGGCAAGATGCACTTCTGTGGACCCGATCAACTCCATGGTTACGAGCAGCGCCTCACAACCGACATCTACCCTGGAGATTACGGCTGGTCCGTGAATTGGGATGCTCCGGTAGGCCAGTTTCATGGCAATTGATGGTCGTGGCACTAACTAAAAGTTAAAGCTTGTTCGCCCTGACTGGTATCACAATATGTCATCTGTCCTCGACTCCGGTCCAATAGTTCGCGACAACCAGCTAGACTTCGACGACAAGGTCCTCTACGAGTCAAAACAATACCTCTACGACCACTGCCGATATCGTGAAGGGCAGCCATTCTTCCTCACTGTGTCCTTCACCCACCCTCACGATCCATATAACATGACAAAAGAGTACTGGGACATGTATGAGGACGTGGATATTCCTATGCCAAAGGTACCTGCCTTCCCGCAAGCCATGCAGGACCCTCACGCCGAGCGACTACTCCACGTGATCAGCCTGATGGGTAGGGAGATGCCAGAGGACAAGATCCGTGATGCACGCCGCGCTTATTTCGCTGCTTGCACCTATGTTGATACCAAGATCGGCGAGCTGTTGCAGACGTTGCACAATACGGGACTCGATGAAAATACGATCATTGTTTTCTCTGGCGATCATGGTGACATGCTGGGAGAGCGCGGTTTGTGGTATAAGATGAATTGGTTTGAGATGGCAGGCCGAGTACCGCTTTTTGTGCACGCCCCAAGTCGCTTCTCTGCTCGCCATGTCTCTGAGAATGTCTCTACCATGGACCTCATGCCCACATTTGTGGAATTGGCCGGTGCCAAAATAGATCCCTATCTCCCCGTTGATGGCCTCTCTCTTCTGCCCTACATCACAAACTCTGATCAGCCAAAGCCTGATACCGTCATTGGCGAGTATATGGGCGAAGGTACCCTTGCCCCACTTGTCATGATTCGCCGTGGTCGGTACAAATTCGTGTACTGTCCCCTTGATCCTCCGCAGCTTTATGATCTTGTTGAAGATCCTCTAGAACTGAACAACCTTGCCAAAGGGTACTCTGCGGATATTCAAGGCTCTGCGATGGAAAAGTCCGATGCTTCCAACTACTTCCAAGAGCGTCTGCCCGCCGATATTCGACCTCATCCGTATTCCCAGTCCGATCCTCTGCTCCCTCCTTCCCGCGCTCTTGCTCCCTCCCCACCGCGTACCCCTAGCCCGTACCGTCATGATCAGATTCCGCAGATTGCTGGTCGTAGGGGTTCCGGCTTGAGCACTCAAAAAGTCCTAGCTGAGTTCTTCCGCGAAGTAGCAGCCCGTTGGAATTTTCCCAAGATTCAGGAAGACGTCCTTCATTCTCAGCGCCGACGTCGTCTTGTGAACAGCGCATTGGCTAAGGGGGTAATCACCACTTGGGACTACACTCCCCAGGCCGATGGGGCAGCAATGTTCGTCCGGAATGTCGGCAAACGAGGCGAAGCTCTTGAGGACCTTGAGACCCTAAGCCGTTGGCCACGAAACGACAAGGAATAACAGTATGACACCTTTGCGGTTTGTTTTGACATGAGACGAAAATTTGCATTCAAACTTGACGAATGAGCGTTTTGACGATGATGAATAGCGGCGAAAATAGCATTACATGATTTTTCCCGAGTTCGAAGCACGGTTGGGAGTTTAGCAACACGGGTAGCGTCGCATTTATTCTTCTTCAGCGTGGTGTTGACGGCGAATCGTGGTCAGACACTTTGCATCCATTTACTTTCTTTGAAGACGTTTCTGTCGATCGTTCAAGATATCAAAGGTACTGTATTCAGCATCTTCCTTTTGGCGTTAGGTAGCGATAATGGTAAAGCTTGTCTGCATAAAACTGATCATAGAAACATTTTCCTAGAACAATATCTCAAGGTGGGTAGAGCTACTCTGCCCTCCCGGTTATCGCAGTGATTCCGCCCTGCAAAATTCTGTGCACGCACGCTCTTCCAGGCTTGTCTACTGCCACTCGTCTAAGGACACGCACGCTTGTCACCGAAAGGGCGCCATCGGATGTGCGACTTAAGTGATACTAAGGGACTCGCTTTCACAACCTACTACCTCCGACTATTCCTCGTTAATGACATCGAAAAAATGTCAGGGTACAACTTCGTAAATGACATGTGCAGGTCTCATAGCCCAACATGTCATTGAGCTACCTTGACTAATTCCACCACTACAGTAAACCCTTGATATAAGCAACAGTTTCCACAAGACTCCCCTTTCTCACAGAGATATCAAATTTAGCTAAAATAACTTGACGGCCTCTAAAGCAGTATTTCACATAAGAATATATGCGCTGGAACTTTACGTGCGACTTCTCGAAGTCCTGAAGGTCTTTAAACCATACCTGCGATCAATTGCTTATGTCGAGGGTTTACTGTATTAGCTACTAACCACAGCGGCCTCTGTCCTTTGCAGTCAAAAGCCGGAGTGTTAATTCTCAAGATGGGAGTTTTTTCTAATCTTATCTTTCACGGCCCACCGCCGTACATCGACATATCGAAGCCAAGAACTATGCCATTACCCCTCTTCAAGTCTGTCACAGTCATCTTCTCTCCTTACCACGTCGGCCTCCAAGACCAGGCGGTCGGCGCTGGACCTACCCGCCTGCGCGACCTTGGCCTACTCCCCGCTATCCGTGCCCTCGGCGCGACCATCCACTCTCAAGACATCACTCCTGTCGACACCGCTGATTTCGACGGCGACATTGGACGCAGCTTCGAAGTGTTCCGGAGGACAGCAGCGCTTGTCACCGCTGCGTACGACGCTGACTCGTTCCCGGTCGTCGTCGCGGGGAATTGCAGCGCGTCAGTTGGCGTGCGAGCAGGCCTGACAGGCTCGCAAGCCCTAAAGGGGAAAAAGAGGGAGTTGGGCTGTGTGTGGTTCGACACGCATGATGACTTCAACATACCGGATACGGTGCTGAGTGGGTATTTTGATTCAATGCCTGTTGCTATCATGGCCGGGGAGTGCTGGAAGGCGCTCGCACAGACGATTCCCGGATTTGAGCCGTTAAATTTGGAAAGATTTGTCCATGTTGGGCTGAGGGACTTGAATGAGATGGAGCGCGTCAGGGTGGAAAGAGCTGGGTATCCTGTGATCTGGGGAGATGAGGAGAAGCGTGTGGATTTTAAGGAGGAGTTGGTCAAAGTGTTAGATGAGCGAGACATCAAGCTGGCCATGGTCCATGTCGATCTTGACTGCCTTGATGCGACCGTGGGACAAGTCAATAAGTTTGAGCCGTCACCGGGCGGGCTTTCAGAAGACGACCTCATCAGCTGCTTGGAATCGCTTCCGACACTGGTCAATGCGACCTCTTTGACTATTGCATCTTACGATCCTACATATGATGAAGGTAATAAGATCGGTGGCATTGCTGTTCGAGGGGTTACTGGGTTTGTCAGGTCGCTGATTGACTGCGGGATCCTGGCAGCACAAGGGTAGACTGGCAATATGGCATGTCTTGGATGCATCGACTGTCAGCGGCAATGCAACTGTCAAGGTAATGTTTGGTAGAGTCGGGACACTGGACGAATCTCACGCGTCCTTTTGGAACTGGGGCCGCTTTGGACTATGGTCACTTAGCACTTATCCATGCGAAGAAGTATTAAGTCGGGATAGGAAAGATCTCTTGGATCAGAAAAACTCTTCAAGCAAAGAGTTGCGACCTCTAGTTCATGCAACAGGTAAGTACAGGAACAAGAGAGGCCATCCAAAACAGCCCCAAGAGGCCGCCTCTTTTTGCGGCACCGTGAGGCGTGGGCAATACCTAATGAAACAACAGAAATGCGAGCGCATATTCTTTTCTGAAACTCGATTCCACTCATCAGTATCTCTGCGTTACTTCTCTTCCTCAAATATTTTTTGATGTCTGAAATAGAGCCGGGAATACACAAAATTGTTCGTCAAGATCTTAGGTCGTTCAACTGAATATGGACGATGCCCTCAGGAATATGAATAGGAAATTTAACAGATCCGTAATATGGATCACCAACCACTTAGCACGTAACTTTTTGTTGTAGACGGCGCGTAATAATGGTTCAACATGAAAGCCGCAGTACCTACGGGGCCTTGCTTATGAGGCAAATGAATGCGGGGCGGGAATTGTTGTCCTTTTGAGACTTGTCCTTTAAACTACCCACTTCTTTACTGCACTTCCACATTGCAACAATCTCTCGTTCAGAGCTCCTTGAATCCTCGAAGCCGTATTGTGATCACCAAAGGCTTGAATTTTCGACTCAAGAAATTTCAGCAAGCGTTCTCGTTCAGTTTTTACACGCAGTCAATTTGCCATAGCGGGCTCCACTAACCACGCCTGTACAAACAACATGCTCGAAAAGTCCTTCAGATCCAGCCCCCTAAGGCGTGCTCCGCCGCGGTTGGCTCCCTGGCTGGGTAACGATAAGATAAGCGATGCAGTTTCATCGCGTGTTTGCGTCGTTGGACTTCTTACATCTGGGACTCAGAACAACCGCGAGGAGCCGTGTTTTTGCGTGATCGCAATGACGGCCTTTTCCTACTGCCCGGTTCCTGTGAGCTTACCAACGAGGACTACCATCCCATTCACTGCTTGGTGGGGAAAACGTACGGTCTTCAAAGTGTTCTTTCCACTTCGTCTCACGTTGGGAGCCATACATTACTCAGGATGACTGAGTCAAGTCTTCGAACCAACGGTCTAAACATGGTTGCCCGTCAGTCGAGGGCAGCTCAAGGTTCGGTTCTTAAACGCCCATGTGTAAGAAAGTCGTACAGGAATTTTTCTCCTTGAACCTCCTTTCTTTCCTAATTTCGAATTTGTGGCATTCAACACACTCCTTTCATCAGTTTTCGTTACGCAGGTTGATCTTCATTCATTCTGTCACTGCGCGGTAATACTTACTCTTGCCCTTGCACTCTTTTGGAGAATATTCTTCCACTGGTCGTCAAATAATTTGCTGGAAGACCTCGGTGCTTGATGCCCGATTGAAAAGGCCTATCAAAGAAGCAAAATGCATTCCTCATCACTTATCCTCCTCTCCTCTCTGGCAGCTTCCGCTGTCGCCATCCTCCCTCGGAAATACGTAGCCCCTATCCCGGCCATCAAATACCGTCAACAATACAGCCCACCCCCCTGCTTCACCGGCGGCAACACTTTCCCCCCCAAAACCCAATGGCCAGACTTCGAAACCCTCTGGTCCTTCCACTCCCCCAACATCAACCAAGTCAACTCCGAAACCAATAAACCCTTCAACACCCCGCCCGAATCCGACCGGATCAAGGGCCAGCTCCAGAATATCTCTACCATCGCCGGCACCGACCCTCGATTCGCTCTCGCCCTCATGATGCGCGAGTCCATCGGCCACACCAACGTCGAGTGCATGGACCAGTCCTCCGGCTACCCGGCCTGTGGCCTCTTCCAGAACAAGGACGGTAAAAACCCCAACCAGGCCGTCCCGGACTGCTCCAAGACCCAACCCTGCCCACCCGACAAGATCGACGCCATGATCATGTGCGGCATCGCTGGCTGCGGCAACAACGTCAAGGGCGACTGGATGAACGTCAAGCTGGCCTACACTCAGTACCCGGAGAACTGGGGCGCCATGGCGCGCATGTACAACAGCGGCAGCGTGCCGAACCCGGCGAACCTGACGCAGGTGCCGATCGACCCCGGGAGCGGGGAGCCGGCGGGCATCCCGATGTATGCGCAGGACATTGCGAATCTGATCATGGGGCACACCACGGACGAGACATTTGGGGAGGGAAGTCCGTGTCAGCATTAGTGTTTCAACATTCTAGCGAGCAAGGAGCGTCAGGGTTCTTTGCTCCAATTTTGCGCGGGGAGTGAACGGCGTGTCAAGGTAAAGGGGGAGTAAATGATTACGTATCTTCTCCCTGGCAGGAAACGACAGGAGACGCAGACGCTTGGGAGACGGCCGTCGCAACGACGAAATGCTTCATGATCGCGACATATCTTGTCGCTGGCGTTCTGTGCAAAATTCCAAATTACCATTTTGTCCTTCACAGTGAAAAGTTTTGTGCCGAATTCCAAAATCACCATTTTATCCTCCATAGTTGAGTTCCACATAACAGCGGACAGATGAGCACACTCACCAGTAGCCACAAACTCCCCTCCCAGGCGCCGCTGGCTGACCCGGCTCTTCACGCGAAACCCCCCACCTCCCTCCCACACATACACCGACCCGTGCTATTTTTGAGACTTGATCCATTCTCGACTCCTCCGTCTTGCCGATGCGACCAGGGCCAAAAAGCAGATCGTCATAGAGCGGATACCCTTTTAAAAATGACGCACGTATAACCTTACTCTGCCGGGTCCCCGGTCCGCGGCGGCACGGCGCGGGTAAGCGGGACGCCGATGAACCTAGGTCAGGTACCTGGTACTGGATCACCTTAGGTACGTATATCAAAATCCTAGGTTCTTAACCGGAGTAGATCAATTTGACTCCAGTCGGTCTCTGATCGAGCCGAGAGCGAGAAGGTTTGCGCTACAGGAGAGGGGAGGATGGATAGTGTAATATCATTGCGTTGTACAGTAAACCCTCGATACAAAGCAATCGATTGTGTGTACAATCCAAAGTCTTGGAGAGTTTTAAAAAGTTGCTTCAGAATCTCATCGACTTTTTTATCCTCTGAAATATGATCCTGGAGGTCGTCGAGTGGTTTTGACCAAATTTTACATCTATGAGAAAGAAGAATCACCTCTGGAAGCTGTTGCTTATATCGAGGCTTTACTGTATTGGTTCAATGTCGGCGGGTTGTGATTGCTATCATTTTGACATCGGGGTCCCCTCCGTCATGGTCTATTCCAGAACATGCTGCGCCGGGAGTAATAGTAAGGTTTATGTTTATGTGATATCCCGCGCTTATCCGTGTTACATGTGCATCCGTCAGGCTCGACCACTCTCCGCCACAGCTCCACAAGATCCCCAGCTCTCCCGTGGAATATCGTGTCAACGTGTCATCCTAGGACTCGTCCTCGCCAATCTGCGCACCATTGTCAGCAATCCATATCCTTGATTCAATCTAGTAACTGCAACATACCTTTGGCGCCAAGTAAAACCTCAGGTGACTATTTCCGGTCAACCCGTACTCCACCAACAGCGGCACCTCCTGTGAGAGACACAGCTTGACCTTGGACGACAACCCGCTCGCCTTGCAGAAGTTGGACAAGTATTTTAGGGAGAAAGTTAGGTTGACGGGTTCGGTGAGTGCAATGGAGACGTCTTGCTCGGGTTTCTCGACGTTGGAGTGCTGGCGAATGGTCACGCTGCCGTTACCAATGTCTCCTTGGCAAGAGAATTTGACGCCTTCTTTGGTTGCTTCGATAGAGACTGGGAAATATGTCAGCGACACTGCTAGCTAGGGGGTGGGGAGCGGGTAGGGCAGAGGCAAGAAGGGATGTGGGGATATACCGGACTCAGACATAGCCATCAGATCCCTGCAGATCCGCTGAAATTCCGCGCTGGGCATCTCCACCGTAGCTGCGTACTCCGTATCCGGAATTCCCAAATGCTCTTGATCAATGTCCATCAGCTTGATGTCATATTCGCTTAGCCGATCGGTTTCGGAGCTCTCGAACACTAGATTCACGACGTCTGGAGCATCTTCAGCCTTCAGAGTCATGATATCATCGTTCTGTGCGGCGCGAAGGACTTTCGTAAGGGAAGTGAGGTTGATGCCGAGAGCAAGGTTACGGTCGCAGCGGAATGGGGAGAAGGCTTCGGCTTTGAGATTCATGGACACGAGGGCCACGTGGGAGTTGTCCATGGCTTGGAGGCTGATGCCGCTGTCATTGCAATCGAAGTTGCAGTCTTGCACGAGGTCACGGATTGCATCGACAACCTGGAGAGGAGGGTCAGCCTTGTAACATTGCGTAGTTGGGGACGCGGAAGACCGACTTTTTTGAGCAGTGCGGCCTGCTCGAGACGGGCTTCAAGCACTATGGGACGTTAGCGTAGCCGTATGAGAAAGTCTGGGATGGGTATCTACTAATGAAGATAGGATGAATGGAAAAATTGGGATCTGGTAAAGGTGGCGATCTGGGTTCAGAGATTGATCAGTGGAAGGTGGAACGGTTTTGTTGATGGGAGATCGTTTTGTGTGCGATATTGATTGTACAATAGTCTAGTTGGACGCTGAAATGTAAGGTAATTGCTGTACGTGGAGGACGTGTTGTTACTTTTGGTGATGGTTGTCCGATATCTCAGAAGTCGCGAAAATGATGCGGGGAACGCGGTCCGCGTAAGAACGCGTTTCGCGTTTAATGATCTTTGCCAAGAGGTTCACAGGCAGATCCTAACACTTACCTTAGGCAAATGTGGCAAACCACCTGCAGTTCATCTACCAGAGGTCTTACAACGCGATGTCAATTCTCATTCTCAAAGTGTCCTTCGTCTACAATACTATAATAAGGAGAAACGTGAATTTGTGAAGCTCAAGTCCTGGGCTCCTCTCAGCGCTAGGCATCTATCTTTTCGGGCTCTCATTTTCTTCGTTGGACCGCCAAGGTTATTTCATCATACCGCCACTTGCATCTTTGTCCAGCGTTGCAACGAATATCGGAGTATATATCTTATCGAGACAAATGTACGTACTAAAGCGAAGTCGGTTGCGGAATTTGTTCCGCAGGCGCTTAGGACTAGGAATCTTGATGTACGCTCCTTGACCTATGATAAAATAGCCTAGACGTAAAATCTTACAGAAGTCATCTCAGACTCAAGCTGCGCTTAATATCACTGTGTCCGGACCTACGAAGTCCGCTTTTCCTTATCTTCACTATTCCACAAACAGATCACAAGTGATGACGTCAATCTAAACACCAAAGGTCTTTATTGTGGAGCATTATGCTGCTCGACAGATCTATTGATCAATGTCATGCCCTCTATTCGGCTATTTCCAAATATCAAAGCGCTCAAAGTCACTCGGCCGATTCCTCCATTATTTTCTAAAGCTATCGCCACAGCTGCACACCCCCTTGAATTACCGCACCACGCCCCTTATCCCTTCGTTATCCCGATGCTCCGTATGGGCACATACTCTCGACTCTCCAAGTCTAACCCAATCCCTCCTCCACTTTATCTGACCGCCAATCCAAACTCTCCGCCTTTATATTGCCACACATGCGGCAGGGTAATCAGTACGCTGCCATCCCTCTTCTTCAACTCGTCCGTTTCCTGTTGGTCTTGCTCACAGCCACGGTAGGCTCAAGGAGGGCAAATGGTAAGCACACAGGCTTGGAAATTAAGTATTGCTCGCATAAATGTAAGCGGGGGAAGCCTGGGAAGGTCGACCGGGAGATTGAGGCGGTGTTTGCGAGATTTTTAGACGATGATAAATCCAAGAGATTAGGAGGGGTGAACGGAAATGTGGAGAACAAGAGGATCTTGGTCCCGTGCAGTGCCGTGCAGCAAGCGGTGTTTGGGGCGGGAAAAAACTTTGTGGAGAGCGGTGACTTTGGTCATGAAGAGGATCAGCAGAGGAGCCTTGATATGGTGGATAGCGAGGAGGGGGGTGAATCCGATGGAGGAGTTATGATTCGTAAAGATTCAAGCGTGAACGAGAATAAAGCATCATATAGCCAAGATGTGAAGAGACAGCTGGGCCAACAGCGTGCCGATGAGAAGGAAATGGTGAAACGAGCTGCGAGACGTGGGTGCGCGTTTGGATTCAAGGTCGAAAAATGTGTACCTAAAATAAGAAATAATTCGAACCAGGAAGATGGAAGAGACATTGATGGGCAGAACGCAGATGTAAACACTATGCGCAGGAGACTCTGTGAAGCTGTTATGAATGGGAAGGTAGTGGAACCCAGCTATGCGAAGGGAGATTGGGGTGTAAGATGGAGATCATGAAAAATGGAGATTTTGTGAAGTGCTTAAGGCATCCCAGATTAAGAACATCATGAAATATAAAGTACAGCAGACCCTCGATAAAAAAGACAGCTTGGGAGAGGAGTACTTGTGTCTCACAGACATTAATTTACATACAAGAGGCTTAAATATCTCCAGAGCATCACATCACAGAAGATAAGCGACTTTAAAACTCTGGAGCGATTCCTCACCGCTCTCTAGAGTTGTGAGCTGTCCCACGATCGGTTACTTATATCGATGTTTTACTGTAGATGCAGCTCAAGCCTGAAGGCGTGCAAGAAAAAGATGGAATGCCACTGAGCACTCTTGCTGACTGACCAGCAGATGCAGCCAATCCTTATTTTTGCCAAAATGATTCCAAATCACCAAATGCCACCTATGTTAAATCCCAATCCCGGGGTATCTTCCCAAATGCACCACTTTTCCAATTTCGAGCGTTCATGATATGCAAAGATGTAGTAAAAACTTCCAGCAATGTAGCTTTAGTCGAGGAGGCGCCCATAATCGTCAAGGTAGCTGGCAAGACGTCAGCACAACGTTTGCACTGCAAATTTTGGTCGGGAAAGAACGCACTTCTGAAGATACGGTGACAACCTGTATCCTGAAATTTGTGAAGCTCTCCTAAGGTATGTGATCGCCTGTCGAAAGTAGCTCTCGTTTACCGATGAGTATGAGACGTTTCCGAGACTCATGTATGCTTCAGCGCTCTGTTCACGCGTGAGATTGTTAGCCGGCAATCAAACGTTTGCTAAAGAATTTTCATACCAATGCGAGCAGATCCCCACTTAGAATACCTTGTCGTTCTGCGACCCCTATTGCTCTAGAAAAGTATTCGGTAGATGGCAAGAGGATGCCGCGTGCTTCCACATAATCCGCGGTATGGAGTCTTGAGTCGGCCTCAGCGACTGCTCGAGCGGCATCACGGGCCTCGTCAGCTGAAGTATAGGTCTGATTGTTGCTTGATGGTGGACGGCCGCTACTAGATGAGCTGCCTTCTTCTCGATGAATGCGTGCGAGTGCGCCCTGTGCTCTTAATAGCCACGCATGGCCCAGCCCTGCAAAGCCTTAGTAATCCGCGATCGTGTAGTGCCAATGAGAGCAATGATCTCGATGCGCGCGTCGCTCACCTTTCAAGGCGTCCAGATTCTCAGGATCAAATTGCAGCAAGCGCAGCCACTGACCAACGCACCATTCTGAAATGTCGGTAACGCCTCCGTCGTCCGGATATTGATAAGCTATGTGCTGGAGGGTACTAACGAACCACGTGAGCTGCGAAGCTCCAATGGGAGTCTGAGTGAAATTGGTTGCTTCGAGATTTCGTATGATGGTTCTTGCCGTGTTGATATGCGAGTCCCAATCTACCGGAGATTGTTCGAGTGCGATCCTAATTCTCCGAAGCTCTGCCCGAGAGGCAACGATAGGATCTGCGCCCGAGCCGTCCATGCCGATTTTGACTGGTATGCGGGAAAAGCGTTAGACAGAAAGATCTGCGAAAGAATCAAGACTACAGTTAATGGGAGATAAGGGGTTACTAAACTTGGCAGACTACAGAAAGGACAGGCTAGGATCTTCAGGGACATGTTGAAAGCGAGCCGATTTCGATATAAATCTGGGGGCTGCCACGAGCGTGGAAGTTGGGCCAAATTAACGATGTCTATAGGACAGTTCTCCAACGCGGCGTGAATTCCCTTCCCGGTCTAGAAGCCAGACGGATTGCAGGGCTGAAATGACGCGGATCTTTTGCAGTGCCGACAGCGGATGGTAGCGACAAGGGTACTTAGTCAAATCGGAGAGCACAGTATGGATGTTTCGAAGGAGTGTCGGTGACTAGGCGTAAAGGATTGTTGATGCATTTATGGTTGTTATACGTGAGGACAAAGAGAAGACGCAATCGATGTGCTTAGGTCTAGACTGGTACGAGCTTTTGCTCCTCTAGGGCGTCATACCCTGCTGCCGCAGACACCTATGGTCGAGAAAGAAGTATAGCTCCACTCCTAGAGCGACCATGGACCTCTAGGCAGCACATGCATGGCAGAGTGATCAGCGGTACCTAAAAAATAGCTCATCCCGAGCGTTCCAGTGGTTTGGAGCAATATCAGATTGGCTGCCTACTGTGTGGCAAATGCAGTAGCTGAATGGTAAGGTCAGTAAGCCCATGGAACATTCCATGCCCGTTAGGTCCAATGTCCAGCGTCTCGGACGACACACAGAAGGGATGGCGCTAAGGGTCGTGGCGGAGCGAGCCACGGGGTCTACAACCAGCATTGTTGCTTCCATGAAGATGAAGAGTGGACACGAGAGTTCTCTGCTATACCGAGGGTATAGTGTTTTCGCGACAATCGGGCGTTGACAAAGCCGGTGTTAAGGTTAAGATGCTCGTGGCAATTGGGGTGTAACAAGCTTGGACCAGCGGATGGTCACGGCGGAATTTATTGCCGAGTCCGAGCGGCACCTGTTCCGTCCTATTTTCAGGCTGCTCGTAGAGTACGGTAGTCATCAAGCATATTCGCTCATCCACTGCCACATAATCCCGTGCCGATCTTCGAGGTTAATTTGTCGGGTATGCCAAATCCTCAGGTCGAGATCATCAAGATAAAGCAAGATGCAAAGTACGAGAGAACGTACGTAATTCAGCCTGGCTGTGAAAAGCCTCCCAGAGACCCTTCGCTTCCGGGAGAGTTTAGTTAGCGATAGGGCCCCCGCATCATTATGCTACTTCGGCCGACGTGCCCCGGTGCCTCGGACCCGGAGCGAGGATTAGTAGAACCTCGTGGAAAATGGCTGAGGTAATAATCCAAACGGATTGATGGCGATCTCTTTCCGGCTGCAACTTGACGTCTTCTTGGTTTGGCCTGTATAAGTTTATGCTTGGCCGTACTTGTCGTTGCATCTTACCTCTGGCGACTAACCGGAAGCTTTCATGCTACGAAGCGTTCATTGTGAAATGCGGCTGGAGAATCGACTTATTAGACCTTGGCACCTTGAAAAGGAACATATGGTGGCGAAGATACGCGTCCTCACGCATCTGCCAGAGGCTGAGCATATTGGCAGTCTTACGGACAATCGACGAGGCTCAGGCCCTTCAGCCTTCCCTGATGTCAAATCACCTCAAATAGGGCAAATGTCGTCACTGATTGCGCGCGCCCATGTCCGCTCGGCTCCCCCCGGGCCCGATTCCCGAGCCTCCGAATCAGAGCGCAAGAAGGCACATCCCTCGATTTAGAAAATGATCTTTTGGGGTAAGTGACCCCGGATCCGGAATAACTTGAATGCGAGAGCTACAGGCTTGGCGTCGCCCCCGAAACCTGTTGGCGCCCGCATCGACCGCGTCTGGCACGCGCTGCGGTCATCGGCGACTTCATCAAACGGCCTGGGCCAACAAATCCTGTTACCGTTGGTGGTTCTCGAGCCTCCCTTTCCCGCTCTTTTGTTCTTTCCAACAAGGCTTCATGACATGTCACTCCTTTCATTTTTTTGCCTCATTCTCTGTGACCACTCTCTTTTTGCAGCTTAGCGTCCTCCAAGCCGTTCTCCTGCCACCTAAGAACCCCTATTTTCAAGTGTGCAGCACACTATCATCGTCGCGCATCTTTGGGCCATGAGGAGATTGCAAGTGCTCGAGCGACATGGAAGCTGTTGTGCATGAGGATTCGCCCCTGGCATTGTTCCTCGAAGGTAGGGAAGCAAGGATCCAACAGCCCAACAAGCCTTGGCTAACTGGTCAAACTCTGCAGGGCAAGGGGAGGGTATGCGGGAAGATGAAGCCTCCAGTCCAAGCGACAGCGACCCTCCAAAGCCGACATCCTTCGCTCCCCATGGCCTGCCAGCTATTCGACAGCGGCTGCAAAATGTGCTGCCGAAACCACTCAAGCTGGAAATATCCCCGAATGGTCGGAACGTGGAAAGGATGCAAGATACATACTCCGTGAGGAAAACCCAATGATGTGTCAGCGACTTTTCCCCTGCTGACTTATCGTAGTCTGCCGTTAGGATCAGACCGGAGAATGAGCGGTTCTTGGAACAGTTTCGCTTCATCATCATTGGATCCCAGCTTTTATCGGAGCGTGCTAAGTCAGCAACCCACAGAAGAAGCAAGAATCAATCATCGGACGATACCTTCCCGGTGACTCACCCCCAAACAGCGCTAGCCTTTAGCTTGGAGGGGGCCGTGATGGCTGCCACGAGTCCATTCCTTCTTGCGTGGGGCCTACATACTATCACATTACAATCCCAGCAGCCTCACGGTCTTCATTGGCGAACCATCGGCGCATTCTTCCTCTTGTTTGCCACTGTGGCGGTGGCGGTTTATGGATATGCCCATCACAAATTACGCCAAAGCATTCGGCTATCTGCCTTGACTGAAGCGTCTCGACTTACAACTGCATCCCAGACTTTTGATTCGATCACTGCCCCAGCCTTCAGCCTTCTAGCAGAGCTCGAAGTAATATCAAGGGGATACGAGCTGTGAGTCTCCTAACTTCTGCTGCCTGTCAGTAAGCTGAACATCTCGAAGGGGAAATCAGTTGCCACCAGCGAGTCGGTTAGAAAGTCAGGGTTCGGCGCGAACATCCCTTGAACTTCGCCGTAGCTTATTGCAATCTGTGGTCGATGTTTCATTGCAGTGGATCCAGGCCCACTATACCCTAAACCCTATAGTCAAACAAAGTGACCTCGAGCGCTACTATGACATGTACGATGTGACGCGACACGATATTGATGATTGTGCTTCAGGAGTGCGACCAGGTGGGCATGATGAACAGTCTCTTCGACATATCAGACTGGAGTTCGCTCGCCTATTCATCTGCCGAAAGATTGTTTTATGCGATCTTCTCGCCTTGCCAGCTGACCCACCTCTCCACGCGACATGGGGTCCAGCGATTGATGAGATGAGGCGTTTGACTGACATGCTTGAATGCACTAGCAGAAGCCTAGCTCGTATCCTAGAACGACAGGAGAATCAAGGCTGGGGGAATCAAAGCAGCGGTGAGACTTCTAATGAACCTAACGGAGCAATTCCGGAATACCAGCCACCAACGCCGAGCACCCCTGGTAAGGAGCATGTTAAAATGCAACTACGACGACTTGATTCTATGTCTCAAGGTATCCGCGCCCTCCACACTCGCATGATGCTCCTTCGCGACGAAACAAACACCGCCGTCGACGCAGCTGACGAGAGCGCTGAAATGAGTTCCATCCTAGGCAGACAGTATGAACGAATAGGCACCGAACTTCGCGGCTTACTATCCGAATGGGAACGTGGGAAGCCATCGATGATCCTTGGTATCGAGAGATCCTCACACCGCCGCTCCTCGGTCGGCCTTAAAGCCCCTATGTCCCCTGCCGATAGCCTATCCGGCCGTACAGCGGTTGAAGGCAGCCCATCGGACGCTTTGCGGGTCCTCAGTGGTGAGGATAACAGTAGTGGGCGCTCAGGCCTAGAGAGCACATCTGATTCTGAAGAGATATTTGAGGCTGTCGCTTCACCACCGACGAGGCAAAGAAGTTCGATGACAAGAGAAGAAAAAATGGCTAGGATGAAGGAAGACCGTCTCAAACGGGCAGCAATGCAAGAGAAGGCCGAAGCTAATACGAATATGCTGAGGGAGCTAGAGACGGTGATCAAGCTACGACCTCATCGAAGGACGAGCTCAAGAGTTACGAGTGTGTAAGATACAATAATGGTGTATGCAATGGTGTTTTTGGAAGTTTGGGGCAGGCTTCCTGCAATATACGCGGTCTGGGTCATTTTGAGGATAAGGGATTTGACGATTTGGTATGATACCCCACGGGCTGCATTTACGAGGTCGCAGAGGAGACGCGTTTCTACTTTTAATACGCTATGAGATGGAGACTGCACCTATTGACGATTCCTATTCAAGGCCCAACAGCCCCCATACCTCTATGGATTTTCTGAGGTGTTCAACAAAACTGCATATGCAACCATTTCGGAGTTATTTTCTGCTTCGGTTTCGCAGCAAGAGCGAGAACTACGATATTTTAGTGTATATGCAATCTAATCTACTTTACTTCCAAGTCTCAGAAGGGTGAGACTGGGCTGGAAAATTTGTTTGCCACCTCTCGTCAGCATTTTCACTGTATATGGCCCAAACCGGGGCACATGTCGCAAGTGCTCGACCTCTTTTGTAAACAGGCCAATCTCCCCCTTCGACGCGCCAAATTTGCCCCAAAGAGGGAGAATAGTAGAACGATACTCCAGATTCTAGAGCATTCTGCCCTCTCGGCCGAGTAAATCCCATTCCCTAACAGGATAATGGCCATTTCGTCGAATTGCCAGTAAACTAAAAAAAACTCCACTCTTCAACCCGCCTAGTCCGCTGGGGCAACCTCATTTGGAATATTCTCCACTCCATCTGCCTAACGTTATGATGTATGGGGGATGTCTTAGCCCCGTAAGGCGAGACCGTCGCACCAGGCTAAGAGGTGTCATGGCGCAACGGTGTGCTAGAGGCCGATCGAATTTGGACCGCTCGTCAGAAAGTGTCGCCTCTTTGCCACCCGGGGAAGATGGAAGGGGCCAGGGATGATGCAAGGTGGAGGGGGAACATTCTTTTTGGGATACGGAGGGTTATCCAACGGGGCGTGAATGGGCGCCGTAAAGGGTGTGCAAAGTGGCAAATGATGCCTTGAAGTATAGTAAACTCTCGATGCAAGCAACGCAGGTGAGGCCCCGTGAATTTCCATCTCAGCGTTTAATTTCCATTTAAAAACACCTCGGCGACCTTCAGAACAATATTTCAGCAATCCGTTTGCACGCTGTTAAACATTTGTACATCCGACTCTTCATATCACGTATCAATCCACCTCGCTGATGCGGTGCTTGTATCGAGAGTTTACTCTAGTAAGCACTTGGGCAAAGCTTCAGTGCCTCTAGAGATCGATGCTGGGACTGAAACTTTCACCTGGAATCTGTCTTGTCAAAGGAACAGTAAACCCTCGATATAAGCAATCGTCGCGGGCATGGTTAAAAGCCCTTGAATAACCGGGAAATGGCACCTCTTGATTCTCAGAGTATTTTATTATTTGTGAAACGTTACTCTGGAGGACGTCTGCTTGTTTTGACCAAATTTTACGTCTATGAGATAGAGGAACTCTTCTTGGAAGCTAATTCTTCTATCGAGGGTTTACCGTACTGCGAAGCCAGTATTTTGCAGTGCATGCATCGCGCTGGGATTCGATATGAGATTGCAATGCTTCATGTATCGTGATTCTCGTGTCTGTTCGTGATATATAAGGCTATGTGAGTACAATATGCAGTGATAAGGCCAATTATCCATTCCACCCGGCCAGCAAGATTATCCAGGCTTCCAAAAGCTATTTCCATAGTGAATACCCGCATCAGTACTAATTTCCCTCCCAACCGTACTCCTTAACGCCTTCCATTCCCATGTTCACTAATGAACTTGCCAGCTTCCCTTGCCTCGACACCTTCCACTCAGATCAAGTCGAAGTATACCTTGATGCGCCCTCCAGGAACACTCTTCCACCGCTCCTCCAGATCCATGGCAAAAGCATTCCAGTCCCCAATGTCATCCTTCTTGATGATCCATCGGTGCTCTTCGTCCCACGTATAGGTAGCCGCTGTTACGCGAGACCTACTGTCAGAGCAGGCGGCAGTCACGCCATCAAAAAGGGTCTCGAAAGTGCTTGCGTTCTCGAAATCGACCCTTGTCCTCGTCTTTGAGCCTCCGTTGTCTTTGATACAGGTGCGCAAATCAATATTAGCGATAATTGCGCTGCTCAAGGTCTTACCACGAGAAGTGACTTGCTCACTAAGAGACATTGCGCGCGCAGCAATCTCACGATTCAACGACAGGCTGCGTGTATACTGCTGGTGGTCGTCATCGGCTCCTTCTCTCTGCTCGGGATGGCTGTGAAAAGCTGCAGGCAGCGCTGTTGGAAGAGGATTGTGTGTAGTAGGTTCAAGATCCGCCTCAAAGCCTTCATCTTCATCTTTTGCTTCTGCATCTATGATATTAGGAGTCGGTGTTCGGTTCTCAACAGAAGGTAACTCTTTCTCAAGACGTTTTGGTGGTACGATTGGCATACCGATATCCGCGGTCTCTTCTTTGGTTGATCTAGGGTCATTTTGAGAGGATTTTCCGCTTGGCTTGGGAGATGGTCTTCTGGAAGTGTTCTCTGCTCCTTAACCTTCTCCCAATAGGTAGTCGATGCTTTTGCACGCTGCCTCAGAGCCTTTCTAGTAATCAGATATTTCACAAACTTCTCGCAAATCTCGTTAGGCTCCCGACGGGAGTCAGGCAAGCCCCAGTACAGCTGGCCGAACTGCATGATAAAGTCTGCGGCTGCACGTTTGGTGCGACGGTGTACCGTCTGGGTATTAGCTTTGGGAGCCTCGAGCAACTCATCGATAATTCGTTCGATTCTATTATTGAATTCGGCGGCACTATCGCCTTGGATGTTGAGCTGCGAGAAGATGGTACGCATGGCCTCGTAATTTATTGGTATTTGAGGCTTCTTGATTCGCTTCTTTACGTGCTTCTTGGCTTGGAGGACCTGAGGGTTTTCTTGACTTAGTAAAGCATGCTCTCTGGCTTCGGAGCCACTTTGATCATCGGAATCTGATATTTCCGGGTCCACAAGCATAGCTTTCTCAGAACATTTATTCACTTACGAAATGCTAAAGAGGAGTTCGCCGGGGTAGCTCGACAATCTTGTAGGCCCCTGAGAAGGGCGGTCTGGTACGCAGGCAAGACAGTGAAAGAGATGAATCAAAGGAGCTCATCTAAGGAGATATGCCAACTTGATGGTTAACACCATGCGACTACCTTACGTCTTTGAAGTTTGAGTTCGGTGGTGAATGGATGGGAAAGAAGGAGCTGGACGATCGGTGTCCAGAACTTATAGGTCGTCGCCGTCGGCATACTTTTATCCGGCACGTGGTCTTCCGGCGTGAAGTTCCGTAGAGCACAATCATCTTGATTGTTGCCCCGTACGATGGAGAAGTGGTGAGTAGACTCAGACATGAGCACATGCGGCAAGAATGGGAAGAATAATAGCAGAAGTGCCACGAAAATCAAGAAGCCTCCTACGGGAAATTGCTGTCGAGAAGCCGATTGCAGACACTATGCCCTTTTGTTCAAAATCTTCCAGGTTTTCATTGCGGGAAACATTTAATATGCATGTCTTTCGAAAGATCATTATAGTTCCGTTGATTCCGCTCCAGTCCAGCTTGAAAGGCTACCTGTACAAGTTACTACCGCTGAGAGTCAGGATTTTCATTGGACCCTGAATCGCAAAATACAGCGGTAAGTCATGCCCTGCTGTTCAATTAATCATATGCATTAGATTCCAAATGTGAAACAGCGCAGGAAGGCTCTGAGAAAATGATTGAAGCCCCCAAAGCAATGACGCCGGGATGGTTAGAACTTAGAACAGTTGTGAAATACCATGCAATGTATGGAGCTGTCGATCTACTTGATTGATTTTAATTTTTGGTGTAGCAGCCGGCTTCTTGCTGTGCGGCAATAATTGTCATCGAAATCCAAGATGGAGTACCAGGCAACATAAATCAAATTGGAGGTGAAAATCTTAGTGCTGAACGCTAAACTATTCCACCTTCGGAATACGACGTACGATACTATACGACATACGGTTCCAATCCTTTGACAAAATCTTCTGAACGCCGCAACGATGCAGAAACGCGTGGTTAGGGCATGCACATCTCGCGGGATACCCTCGGACTAGTCCAAAGCGTAGCCATTCGCTACGCGTACAAGCCACGAATTCGTCCACGTAAAATGGCTTGACGCCGCAGGCACCTGCTTTCTTGCAGGCTTTTTATCTGTCAATAAACTTACCCAGTTTAATGAACAGCCTACTTGAAAACAATGACACCGGAGGCTCCATTGGCAAGTGACGTACCTTCTTAGATTTGACTGAGGTCACAAGCCCGGCTCCTGGCACGAAACGACCGCCGAACCTTCTGGGGATCTCACAGCTGACTAAATGGGAGTCTATCAAGCTTCGGAAGGAGGAAAGCTACCAATTTGGGGTCCTCCAACAGCGACAACGAAGTGAGTCGGGCTTCGTGCACCCGTTGTGCTAAACGTTTGCTAGAGAAGCTCACCTCTACATGTAGTTTCTGCGAAGAAGATTACCATGTCACATCTTGGTTAGCGGAATTCATTAACACGTTGTCGAATCTCGGCTATGGTGAGTGCGTGCGGAGGTAACTATCACCGAAGCACATTTCTGAAGACTAGGCAGTGTACTACGGAATCTGCGGGATGGTCAACAACCGTGGCCGTCGACCATTCATAGACTTCAACCTTCAGTATTTGGCATTGATCTTTGTTGGAATTGCGTCCGCGTTGTACCACGGTACTCTGAAGGAGCCGCTGCAGCTCAGTTCGTTCCATGTCAAGTCCCAAACCGGGCATCTACTGACGAGATTAAAGTGGACCAGCTGTCGATGTTCGTTGGCACGGCTGCAGTTCTCTACCGGCTGGTGATGATCACCAATGAAAGTCAAAAAACGATCCTTGCAGTTGGTCTGATCCTGTCTCTAACGCTTGTCATCTGGGCGGAAACAGCATTGGTCGTCCCGGAAATACATTGGGCTACGTTCCTGGCAATGCTTCTTTACATTTGGCGGCGTGTAGTCTTTCTCATTCGAACAATCGTTCGAGACGAGACGGCGGCGGCAGAACTGACGCGTTTAGTCATACACGGCTTCAGTACGTAATGGCCGTATTTCGCGTCTAAATCTGCTAATTTTCAACAGTCGCATTTGTGAGCGGCTGCGTAGTCTGGCTCGTGGACATATACTGCTGTAACGAATTGCGAGCGATGCGGAAGCAATTGGGAATGCCTTTAGGCTGGATTCTGGAGCTTCATGGATGGTAACCCTTTCACCTCAATCAGAGAGTGGAATTGACCCGCTGACAGTGGTACAGGTGGCACCTACTCACCGCCGTTGGGGTCTACCAGTACATGGTTCTGGCGGAGGCGTTTCACCTAGCAAGGAAAGGGAGGAGACATGAACTTCAAAATTTCGGCTCAAATCTTCTCTTCACGCCGATTTTGATCAGCAACCCTGATGGAAAAAATGTCAGGACTAGAAAGGAGAATTAAAATTGCACTCAATGGTAGAGCTTGCCGCGAAGTTCTTAGCAGAAGACACGCAGACTGTGGGTCTGCGAAGGTTGGGAGCGCAAGCCCTCTCACGTTTTCATCCCGCGCAAGGTATTTTGAGGCGGATTTTTATTCGCGACTATAGTCACCTAAAGCCGTGTCTTCTATCTGGCCAGCAAGTTTAGGGAGAAAAATGATGGCAGAGTCTAGAAGGTTCGTAGGATAAAGCTATTATACTTTCGATCTAGCTAGCTCAAGACATCAGTGATGTCTTTACCGTATCAGATCCTCCGGACCGGTCTGAGCATTCTTTCTCATGCACGCTCTGGCGTCTTGGTGTGTTTCCTGGAAGCTCGCCAGGCAATTATGAATTGCTGTGAGACTCTCTGCCACCTCGATGCATCCGGCGTCTACCCTCACCCATCGCTTGGCCTTGGATTCTCATGGCGAGGTTTCAGCTCACGAGCATCCTCCTCATCGAAGATCTCCAATCCAACGTATTGATCTTGACCGTTGATGTGGAAGTGAGCAGTACGACAATGACGAGGTCTAGCTGCTTTCTCCTCGTCCGTATACAGCTCGGTGGTGACATGGCGGACTCGCTCTGAGGTGCTTGTATGCGGAAAGTTACTTTGAAAGGCTTCCATTAGCAGATTGACGTATGTCACGAGCTATACGCAACTGTAGTCTCTTACCATATCACGGATAGCAGTGCTCTATCCTTTTAGTAATCTCACAATCACCAAAACAAGCTGGGGCTTCTCTGGGATGGCTCAGTTGGTTAATTGCAATCCAACACCGTCCAGCCAAAAATCCTAAGGCTCGTGGAAGAAGGACCGTTTCTTCTCCGTGGTAAATTCGTTGGTATCTCTCGCCTCTGTGGTATAAGAAAAGCTGACCATTGAATGAAGTTGGCAAGATCGATAGTGTTTCATTTCAACGCCTTTCCGTGTCATGTGCTCCGTGGAAATATCAACTACGACTGATGTCCTGCGATTCGTCGTAGAGGTAAAGCAACGTCTCAATACAAGATATTGGAGCTCCATTCTAATCAGCATCTTGAGACTCAAAGCACTTTCGATAGGTACATAGCAGGACGCTAACTGGCTTCCTCATTTAGACTTCAGGAATGGCATGAAACAACTGCCGCAGCTTAAGAATACAACTGTACGGGTCACAAGATATTATACCGCACCGATTTCAATGCAGTCTATTAGCATTCTTGAATAGTAGCGTATTACACATCGTTTACTTTGTATCATTTGGTCATTTCGATGCTTGGTTTGTTGTAATCCATTCCGAATCAGGCCGGCCAGAGGCAACCCCTAAGTCAGCTTGGCGCCAAGACCTTGTTCCACGCAGCAACGCCGCTGACAAGCGTACCTTCACTCGTTCGCCCAACATGAGCTCACATATGGCTTCCTTTCAAATCAAGTTCACATCATCGAATCTCTCCTATTGCCTCGGTATTGCGCATATCTTCTTCTCAAGCATGATCTTTCCTTGACTTTCACCTCTGAACATCTTCATAGAGCATGACCGGAAACCCTTACTCATGCGGTGTAGATGCCGAATGGCTTGACAGGTACCGCAGGGGTGGATACCACCCTGTTGCGCTGGGCGATACCTTGCATCATGGTCGTTACAGAATTGTCCACAAGCCAAGTTTTGGGGCCTTTGCTACAGTTTGGGCTGCAAGAGATCAAATGTGCGTTTATTAAAGCACACTGAAGAAACTTCATTGACACCGCCAAAATAGATTAAATCGAAACGTCGCATTGAAGATCGTGGTCGCTGACACCGAAAAGCCCAGTCGAGAGTGTGCCCCTTTGGAGGTGTGCTCGAAGGGACACCCCGAAGATCCAGGCTCACGGCATATCGTGCAACTTCTCGACAATTTCTCGATTACAGGTCCTAATGGAACTCACGAGTGTCTTGTCCTTGAGCTATTTGGGCCCATCATTCCTGGCTTCCGCTATAAGAATCTTTGGGAGGGATGGCTCCCTGGAGACATCGTGAAGAGAGTCGCGAAAGAGCTCCTCCTTGCGCTCCAGTACTTACACTCAATGGGTTTCTGTCATGGGGGTATGCATACAAATTGAATTTGTGCAAATAATTTACTCCAAGCTTCTAATTATATCCCTAGATATTCACACCAATAATTGGCCTTTGCGGCACCCGAATTAGCAGCAATGGATGAAGAGATGCTTATCAAGTTTCTCAAGGACCCAGAAAGTGCTGAGGTTACCCGCAGCGATGGCCAACCGCTCGAATCTTGTGTCCCAAAATACTTCGTGTGGCCAGCTAAAGCCCAGTTTGATCATACAGTCTGCAACAACCCCATAAAGCTGATTGACTTCGGAGGATCTTTCATGGACTCAGATATACCAGATATCTTGAACACCCCGCTAGTCTTTCGACCGCCTGAAGCTCTTTTCAACTATTCATGGGATCATCGCATTGATTTGTGGGCTGCAGGATGCACGGTAATTTCGTGTCACTACATTGAAAGTCTTGAGTAGCTTACACTATGTGACAGATTTTTGAGCTCGTCGCTGGGCAACCCCCCTTTTGCGATCTCCTCTTGACTGAAAAGATTTTGATCGGAAAAATTATCAATTCGATTGGGGTCTTACCGGAGGAATGGGTGCCAAAGAGGGAAGAATTGAAGCGGAATGGTAAATTGAAGCATCCTCTTGCAATTTGTTGTTACAACCACTAATCAATTCCCTAGGACCTGATCGATACGAACGGGAAAAATTCCAAGATTTGCTCCAGACGTGCTGTCTAGGACAAGGTATGCCAAGAGAATATAGCGCTGAAAGCGTAAGGGCTCTTACGAGAATGCTGGAAAGATTCCTCAGGCTCAAGCCAGAGGCTCGCGATTCCGCCGCCGATATTCTCCAAGACCCATGGTGGCAAATAGATGAAGCTCGCGACTCCTCAGAAGAGCCTGCTCCGTCGACCACCGAGGACTCCGCTCCTTCTGAATCATCATCAGAAAAATCATCCAACCAAAGGGCTCAAAACACGGCTCGCACGTCGCTTGGGTAAGTGCTAAGTCAATGGAAAGACTGTCAAACAAACTCACGCTCCTCTCAGATCCGATCCATCTCCCCCGGATCAAGCTACCGAGAAATACTCGCTCAAGGAAACTTCGAAAGAATCATCGCCGAATGACTCGTCTGCTTTCGCACATTCCTGGTCCGAGTGCTCTCCTTCTAGAGCGTGTTCAATCCAGTAAAATGTTCCGCTACTTCTAACACTCTGCAGAGCACATGCTATTGAAACATCCCCCTTCCCTCTCACGCGCCTGCATCAACCAAAGGTGTCTCTTGAATTTGGCCTCGCGAGATCAAAAGGTCTGTGAACTCTGGTATTCTCAAAACTCTATACCCTAGAGTTGGTGGCGAATGGCATCTCGGTCAAAGATTTGGATTGCATTGTATTAGGCGTGGATCAGTGATTGAAGGCGCCAACAAAGGCATTAGGCTTCTAGCATAGCGATCATAATTCAAGGCATAGCGGTAGAATATTCTTGGTTCGAAGTGATAAACTAGTCGAAGTATGTGCAATTACATATCCTCATCATACTATGTTTCTCGTCTTGTCTATACAGCAAGACAAGGAGTCTATCCAAAGAACAGAGCTTCGAGCAATCTATGAAGATACTCCTGCACCATAAGACCACCGCGATATATGAGAAATACAATGCATAGAACGCTGTTTATAAAAAATCAACCGGAGAAAGTAGATGAGAATACGCCATATATCAAAAAAGCCAACATATCATCTTGTTGTGACAGGGAGAACCGCCTTGGCTTTGTCCGCCACTGCCTCCACCTTTCCCGCTGCTAGACTCGCCGCTTGCTGAAGCTTTGTTGCCCTCACTCTTCTAAGGTACGCAAATAGCAACATGAACAAAAGATCTATCCGCTCTTTCAACATCATGAGAAAGCCTTGTACGAGAAGACCCTTCGAGATCTGCGGCCCAATACCTTTGAAGAGGGCGAGCGGGCCTTCGTGATCGATAATGTACCTCATGACTTCGACAAAGCTCTTAAAGGGCTTCCCGTTTCGTTCTGGTGGAGGGCGCGATTGGAGGCCGACTTTGGCGACGATTAGAGGTTGTGTTGCGATTGTTGCTAAGGCTTTGGAACAGGCGCCGAGAACTGCAACGTGAGTTAGCATAGATGCCGTACATGGAGAAGGTTATAGCTTACAAAATGCTTCCCATGGTCTAAGATTTGTTCGTCCCGGGAAAAACATGACTTTTAATCTCTGATAGGCACCGTAGGTGATTGACGGATTGACGACCAGAACTAGGCTAGCCTTCAAGCCACGCCATAAACCAGACCACCCATCTTCACTGTTCACAATCTCCTGAGCGGTCTCATAGAGGCCTTTATATTCCCCTTTCCGTTGCGTCTGTTGTCTCGTCGTGACCACGGACACTGGGATTGTGAAGACTTGGGCGATGGCACCAGCAACAGCACCTAGCGAGAGCTCCACAGCAGTGCTTGGAGGTTTCGGAACAGTTTGCGAGGATGTGTACAGAGTTCGGACAACAGAATACCAATAGAAATATGCGAAGTTGGTAGATGCGACCCCTATTAGTGCGCCATTGATTCCGGAGTATAAGCCGATCACGCCTTCGTCTTTCACGATTTTATTTATCGCATCAAAGGTCGACTCGTAGTGGTTAAGATCTGTGCTGACTTGTTGGCCGGCTAATTTTTTCTGCTTCACTTGAACTTGAAGCTTGGTCTTGACTCTGGGAGGTACTGAATTAGCACAATCGAGTCCTGAAAGACTTCATCTGCATGCTCACATGTCTAGGGGATAAACCAAGGCATTCGCTAGCACAGCGCCTGCGGCTCCGGATACAGCACTACCCCACGGTGGAAGAGGAGGCGCTTTCGAGTTCGCGGCCATCTGGAATTCTTTAAGTCGTGCAACCTCGTTCCGCAGAATACTTATTCGTTCTTCTGCTCCTCCCTCCCCCTTGGCTATCGGTGACGTATGGCTCGTTCAAAGTCCCGCGGTCTCTGCATTGACGGCTAGAGGAATTTTGCAACCTTGGGAGCCAGGGGAAATTTTTTGCATCCCAGAAAGCTGTATTAGCCGCCGAAAAAGTTGAAAGTACGCACTGAAAAGGTAGGAAGTTAACTAGAAGCATCTCGGCGAGGTCTTTGGACTTCGATTCTTTTGCGGGTTTGCGGTCGAATAGCCGAGGTTCAGTTTGCAGAGCGCTGAGGCAAGTTTGCCGAGGGTTCGGGTTTCTTCGTGTCGCGGAGCGTTCGCGGAGTCTCTGTTGCGACAAACCTTGAAATCAACCCATGTGAATACTCTATGGAGTCCCAGTCTAATAGCGTTGACTTGGATGAGCTGGCAACTCGTGTTGAATCGAAATTTGCTCAATCTGCAAACCTGAACGAAACCTTGGAAGCAACTATCGAGGCCGCTGATCTCTACCTGCGCGCGTTGAAGATTGAAGCTGACCCGGGTAAGAAGCAGAAGCTCGATGACACATGCAAGATATATTTAAATCGAGCGGAGAAGCTTAAAGCCTCCGACCCTCAGAACCTCCCAAGTCAGGGGCCGTCGCCCGTACCAAGCCGAGTGTCCAACACGAGACGAAGACCGTGGAAGCATATCACCAAGCGACCACTAAGTACGCGTGAGAAAATTATACTCTTGGAAGGATCCAAGCTGAACTGCTTTACGTTCCGCCCATGGGAAAAGCCTCCCGAAAATGAGGAATTTGAGCTGGTAGACGGCCAGGAATATTTCCAAGACAAGAGCCCGTTAAAGCTTTCACCTCTTCAAGAGCAACACTTTGCGGGATGGAAGAGACCATTTGAGGCCCTAGCTCATGTGGCAGCGATGTTCCACACGGAAGTCAATCTTACACCTACTATGTCGAGAAAGAGAAAGACGGATCTAGTACAAGATATCACCTCAGACTGCTCAGTTGTTGCTAGCTTGTGCGCTGGCTCAGCCCGCTCAGAGCGTGGCCACCAAAAGGTCAGACATGGTCGTCTCATCTTCTCTTCATACGTTAAATTCTCTTAGCTTGTTTCATCCATCATGTTCCCACATGACCACCAAACTGGTCAAGCTCTCCTGTCTCCCAATGGAAAATACATTCTTCGTCTTCATTTCAATGGGTGTTATCGGAAAGTTGTAATCGATGATCTCCTCCCCACATCCTCTTCATCAAGAGTGCTGCATGTCGTTGATAGAAACAATCCGGGATTTCTTTTGCCTGCGCTCATTGAGAAAGCATATCTGAAAGCGCGGGGTGGATACGACTTTCCCGGAAGCAATTCCGGCACCGATCTAGCCATACTACTAGGCTGGATTCCTGAGCAAATTTTTCTTCATGATGATGAGGTGGTCCCTGACGCAATCTGGAAGCGTATCTTTAACGCCTTTGTACACCACGGAGACGTCCTCGTAACAATAGGAACAGGTAAACTCACGCGAAGAGAAGAAAATGATCTTGGACTCGCTGGAGAGCACGATTATGTGGTCTTGGATATGCAAGAAAATGACGGAATCCGGGAGATGATGATCAAGAATCCATGGTCGGATGGTACTGTGTGGAAAGGTAGGTCTCGAAGCTCTGTCAATTTGACCTCAGACCTTCAGCTAAAAGACATTTCGTCCCAACCTCCTGAATCGATGGAGCCCGGGACGTTCCTAATGGATTACGACAATATCTTTCAACATTTCGAAAATCTGTATCTAAACTGGAATCCAGAATTGTTTACTCACCGTGAAGACGTTCACTTTACCTGGGAGTTAGCAATGACGAATAACAATTCCGGCTGTTTCGTCAGTAATCCTCAATTCTCTGTCTCGGCTGTTTCTGGCGGCACTGTTTGGCTCCTTCTGAACAAGCATTTTCAAACCGGCGATTACATTGCTGGTAATGCTGCTGGATTCATTAGTCTATATCTTTTCGACGCCGGGGGAAAGCAAATCTTCCTCAGTAATGGAGCTCTGAAACGTGGACCATTTGTCGACTCTCCCAACACCCTTCTTAAAGCGGAGCTGGAACCCAATAGGCGCTACACTGTGGTAGTTGCTTCGCAGCTGATTCCTGCGGGAAAGCGCAACTTCACTTTGTCTGCCTTTTCGCGCACCGACTTGACCCTGCATGAAGCTGAGCCAAAGTTTGTGTCTCAAGCAGGCAAGACCGCCTCATGGACACGGAATACTGCCGGTGGAAATGCCGATCATAGGAGCTATACCGTAAATCCACAATTCTCTCTAACGTTACACCACCCTGCTTCAATTGCGCTCCTTCTAGAGGTGCTCGACAGCAGCGAAGAGAGCCCCGCGGTGCACGCGAGAATCTATTCTGCTCCGTCTCTGTGTCGGATTAATCGCTTACGTAACAGCGATTTGCTTGCATCCAGTGGTGATTATAGGCGTCAAAGTGCGGTTCTAGAAACTCGTTTAGATGCAGGAAATCACACCATCATATGCAGCACGTTCGTCCCCAATCAGTTCGCGAAATTCAAATTGTCGGTCTACTCGGATGTGAGCGGAATTCATCTAGGAATGCTTCCACCAGAAGATGCAGGACGACACAGCGTCAGGAGCGAAATTGCTACTTTGAGTGCTGGCTCAGACCTTATTTGTGCTCCAATCCAGCTAATTCGAGTTACGAAGGCCAAGTTCATTGCGCGGCATGTAGAGAAACCCACTACCAGCTCCCCAGCAAAGTACAAGTCCAGCTCGTCTACCCCCTTGAAACTTTCGCTCGAGCAAGGTCAAGGCCCGTACAAGATTACGATTGCTTCGTCCGAGCGTGATGACAGCGAAGATACTGCATCTTCAGATATGCCACGGATTGAGGATCTCACGCTCGGCACGGAATTGAATGCGGCCGAAAAGGGCGGGCTCTGGCTGGTCCTGGAACGTGTAAATGGAGGTTCGGCAGTTTCACACCTTGACGATTACGTGGAGGTTGAAGTCCTCTGCGAAGAGCGATTAGAGATTGGTAACTGGACATTTGAATTAATGTGACGGCGTATGCATTTGGGGCACTATGACGCAAACATACTCCCTGAAAATTTCTTGTCGAGACCACAAGCTTGAACCCGAAAATATGGCCATCACCGGTATGCTTATGACAGCCGAATACTTCTTGTTTTGTCGAGCCGGTACCGTTTGCAGTGGCGCTGGAGCTGGCACCTTGGTATCGAATAGCCACTGTGATTGCGATTTACGGGCCTGATTGAATTTCAGCCCGAAAGAGACGGTTTTATGCCCTGTGCGACGAACGTGTGGGGTCAGACGTCTTGCGCGGAGAAGCCTAAACAAATCACGACACAATCTCCTAATCGAGACAAGGCTACGTTTGGAATGGCTGGACTGTGAGCACGGGATGAACCAAACGAACTGGATGGACAGTGAATCCGCCACGTAAGGCAAAGTACAAGGAGAAAGCGGCATATTGAGAGTGTCTCATTCAAAAGGAACGAGAAGTATTGTGTGAGAAGCCCTTGATATGAAGGCCTCAACCTTCTGACTTTGCAAATCGACCCATGACTGCTGCGCCTTCGCTACTTTCCCCAGTAATAGGCTTGCAAAATAACGCCTTGACATCCTTCATCCAGCCACTCTTTATGAATTGCTGGATGATCTCCTGCGAATTGTGTTCATCAAAAGCCTCTTTGGACTTGTATCGCTCGAAGAAGTGAAAAATGCTTGGATCTTTGCCGTCCCGGCATAGACAGTAATAGACGATGCCTTCTTCAAATTGAGCATGTCTGGTCGTTTCTTGATAAACAGCCTCGACATCGTCGGCGTGTTCAGGTTCGGCGTAGACCTGAGACGCAGGTTAGAACAGTGCTTGATGTAGAGCTTTTCGAGTTTCTCATATGCCAGGCTTGGTAGGAGAACCGGGGAGATTCACGGTGCCATAGACGCAGAATTCGCCTTCTGGGATATTCCATTCTTCCTCTTCCTCCTTCTGATCTTTCTCGGCCATCATGAGAAGATCTGATGCACTTTAAGATTATGTCGTGGATAAATTGTTGACGACAGCAAAGGTCCGGCTGAGGGCGGGGTGGATTTATGCACTATTCTCAGCTACTAGGATATTTTTCACCCTAGCATCATCACGTACTCCAGCCCAACACTTCTCCGAATCAGCATGTCTATGGCAGACTCCCCTTCCCTCCTCGTTGCACGTTTTCTCAAGTCTAATAATTATGATGAGGTAGGTGGCTGACGCCCTTCGATGTCTTGACTGAATAGTGGCTTTGGATGGAAATTGACTACCTCGTATCTGATGACATTCTCGGAACTGTAGACTCTAGAATCGTTTCTCCGAGAAGCCAATCTCCCGCCTAGTGCGGCGACAATCTCTCCTGGGGCTCTGACCCTCGAAAAGGTACTAGAAGAGAAGAAGCAGTACGACGCTGCGCTTAGATATGAGAAAGTAGGTGGCGGAGACGAGAAGAGAGGATGGAGTTCGCCGGGTGAGTCGACTTTTCTTCAAAAGTATATTGCGTCACATTGAGATAGCTATGTATTCTAGTCTTTTGATCCTGAAATGTTATCTCTCAGTTTCTTCCGTGTGGCTTAGGCTTTCATATTAGCGTTGCTTTCGTTTCAGCAAATTGCTGCGTTTAAGCGGCAAGGAAGCTCAATATATGTAAATCCTCCATCTAGGCGACTTTTGCTTGCTTGACAAGCCCGGGCTCCATTCATGGATCTCAGCGATCATGCAGCTGGTGAATTACCGTACTCCGTTTCGTCTTTGTCCCTTTCACGGACCTCAGAGCGCCGAAAAGGGGGAAGGTCTCTCAAGGAATGTCGCTAAAGCTGATGCTTCATGGTATAGTGAAATCACTATACAGTAACAACATAGGAAAGGTCTTGTCTTCACAATGCAACCACTTTCTATGGGAAGAGCTCGATGGTCTCCACAGTATTCTCTCACCGAGCACAATAGACGCAGAGATTCGGAAGCGAAGCTCACCCCTTCCCAATGTTTTTGAAGTGTCATCGCATGAAAACTTTAGACTAAGAGTCTACAGAACCAAACTAACGGTCTGTTAGCTCCCTCAGTGCCCCGAACAACCAACGAGCAAATTGCAATTCCGACAAACATACTCTGCGCATCTCTCATCAGAGATTTGACGCCAGGAAGCTCCGTACTCTATCTATATGTCTCCTGTGCAGACCGCAAGATATACTGTTTTGATCCAAATAAACCCGATTATCCCCTGATCCAGAGCTACGACGACCACAAAGGTCCTGTGCTTAGCTTCAGCTCGTTCAGGGAATGTTTAATAAGCACCGACATGGCTGGCGAGCTGCACGGCCGCGGTGCTACGACGGACAGCATCACAAGGCGCGTAAAGCACCATGGTAAATACATCGTTCACTCTGCAGCACATACGGAAGATATCGCTGGCGGCCAACAGCGATATTGGCTAGCTACTGCTGGATGGGATCAGAAGGTCAACGTCTATGCCCACACGTCCGAGGAGCCATGGTTGGAACATCGTGTAGCGACACTGAGCTTTCCATCCAATCCGGAGTCCTTGATATTTGCGACAAATCCGGACACAGGTCAATTGACGCTCATCGTGTCGAGGCAGGATTCTACGCACCTGTACTACTATGAAGTACTCAGCCCTTTTCCTGGTCAGGAAGCATATGCATGTGAAGAGATCGGCAAGCAAAACCTCGCGCCACATTCTAACGCATGGGTAGCCTTCACGCCCTCCTGCCTGACACTCTGTCCCACGGATAAGACGCTGGTTGCTGTCGCCACAAATCATACGCCGCACATGAAGTTGATTATCGTCAGACTGCTCTTTCCGCGACGGGCGAACGAGACAACTCCTGCCCAGGTGACTCAGATATCTCAGGCACGGCAAGCCCTCGCACTTCAAGACCGCGAAGATACTGCGATACAAATCCATGTGTCGGCTATGGCCCCGCAGACACCTTACAGCACGCCACAAGTTTGCTGGCGGCCGGATGGGAGCGGTGTCTGGGTGAACGGGGATGACGGCGCGGTCAGGGGCATTGAAGCGATAACTGGGAAAGTCGTCATGACGATGAGAGACGGACATGAGGCAGGGAGCAAGATCAGGACGATATGCGCTGGGAATATCATTGGGGAGGACGGAAAGGAAACAGAGATATTGGTGAGTGGCGGGTTTGATAAGAGACTGGTTGTATGGAATGTGTCAGAGGAAGATGATGGGAGGTGAAAGTAAGGTACAGCAAAACGTCAATATAGAAAGCATGCTAACGAAGATGCATTCTGAGGACTCAGCCTCGGTGATAGAATGCCTTGGTGACAAATTTGGCAATGGTTTCAATAGTCAGCTGCTACGGCGTGCGAGAATCTGACCTCTGCGTCCTACAGGAGCGGAATATCCTTGACCGGAAAATATAGTACAAAATACCGGGCCAACATACTTGAATCTGTAAGACAGTGGAAGATATGCGGTGCAGTATCAAATTTTCAAAGATTGGGTTCTCTTTCCGACAAATAGGAGTATTCCAGTGATGTTGCCCTCGTCCCATGCATCCAGAACCCACAAAAGAGAGCCAGGTGTTTGGTAATCAGAGGGCAATGTTTCAATCTTGGCACGAAGATATATCATCCTTCAGCAATCGCGCATAGGGAACGCAACGTTGCTGTACACACCAATGCCATTTGTTCGATTTCATAAAGTGGTCAAGAGGTTGGATGGAGATTCTTGAACGGTTTGAGTAGTCTCATTATGAACTCGCGGCTATCTCAAAGAGGTCATTTCGCGAATAAAGGCATCAATCGGATGCTTTGACTTTGAGGTTGGCCTCCAAGTATTTCATTGCGCCAAAGATCCCATAATCGTCTATGCAGACTCTCTCTTGCCCTCCTTCACTTCTTTCAGCGCTTTCATCGTGCCATGAAGCGCGTGTCTGTGGTTTCTTCGGAACTTAGGATCTGTGCCTTTGAGCGATGGGTATCGGTGGGTCTTAGGCTTCTTGATGCTATATAATGTTGCAACGGCTTAGCTCAGAGCTTATCTGGGTGCGACAAGGCGACATACCCGTTTTTGTGAGCTTTCTTGGCCTGATTATGCTGAGACGAGTTCTTTGATTCTGGAGGTGTATATCGTCAGCATTGCTGTCGAAGACGATTCGGAAATCGTGAACTTACTGGCCATGGCGATCAAAGCCTGCTGCAGCTGTATCAAATAACTCTAAGATGGCGTCGTAGTGCCTCTTTCAATTTTCAATGAACTGCCGACAGTTCGAGGATGTGTGCGGGCGAGCGATAGTGCGAGCTTGGCGCCAAGATTTCTCTCTAGAAAGGGAAGCTTTGGCGAGCTGTCTCCGCAGTCGAGCCAGACCCAAGCTTGAGCTCTCGAAGCTCCCCGACTTGGCTTCAAGGCTGCAATCATGTTCAAAAATTGACGAACTCTCCTGAGACTGCTCGAATCTTTTGTTTATCTATTTGTCGCTGAGGTCTTCTCGCCATTTAAAAATGACGACGCCAATTCCTGCAAGCCTCAGGGCTGCGGATGTCTCGCGGTTTGCATTGAGAGCTGGACAGCTTGAGAAAGCAAAACCACTTGTCGCATATTACTGTCAGCCTTTCTCCAATCATTGAAGCTTTCATGACAGCGACGGCTGACCCAGACAGGTAACTACTGGATCGTAAACCAGATTCTTGGGAAAGGCTTACACACGGCGGATGAAGAAGCCACTGCCTACACTACCAACATGATGGATAAACTCGAGCAGGTCTGACAAGGAATACTTCGCTACATGTTCTGTAGCTGAAAAGGAATCAGACTAAGCAAGCCTATGCTGATGACGACGTGGTACGCGATGACGATGCTGCTAGAGCTTACATCGAGCAATTTGGGTTGGAGACTTTCCAACGAGCAGATAATGCAGTTCGGGCAGACAAGGCGTCCAGGTAGAATGTGATATGTCGTTGCCTCCAGACATGAGCTGAGCATATCCTCAGACAGACAGCAGATACATTCCAAGCAGCAGCCACTTTTCTGGACTTGATGCAAATATGGGGAGCGTTGGATCCAGAGATCAGCTCGAAAATTAAATACGCTAAATATCATGCTCTGCGAATCGCGAAGGCTATCAAGGCCGGCGAAGATCCCAACCTTTCGAACCCGAAGCAGGAGCAATCTCTACCAGCTGAGACACCTCTGGATCCCAATGATCCAGACGTCCAGCTCCTTGATGATGCAGCCCAAACTCGCCAGCCATCGGTTGTCGAAGTCCCAGACGAAGCAGATCACGAAGCGAGAAACCTCGCACGTCAGTCCGTCCTCGACGAATCACTCCACCCATCTCGAACTTCTTCGATACCACGACCGCCACCCGCAAAGGTTGAAGACGCTCCTGACGACTCAGATCGTGTACAACGCGCCCTTGCACAGCGCTCCTCTGTCAATGAATCACTCCACCCTTCCCGCGCCCCTTCTGTTGGCCGCCCCATACATACTGACATGAATCAATCTCCTACCATCACCAAGGACTCCGACTCGGCCGTCTCGCCTCTCCCACCTTCCACCGCCGAAGATTTCTACACCCAGCCAGGCCAGCCAGATGTCTCTCCTCTTGCTCCTTCTCCAGAACGTCGTCCCTCAGCAGGTGGTAACTACTTCCCCCAAGTCCCTGACCCGCTGTCGCAAGCCACCGCTCCTTCAATGGATTTGCCCTCCGCGCCAACCGGATACAGCAACGCGGGGCCTCCGCCTCAAGCCGCACCCCCTCCTGATCCGTCGCATGCATTCTCCCCTTCTGGTCCAGTACCACCGCCTTCGGTCCCACCACCTTTCCCACAGAGCCAAGCACCGCCGCCTCCGCAAGCGCAACCACCACCATCAAGAGGTACGTCAACCTTCTCGCCCTTCCAAGGCCCACCACCCGCGCAATTTCCCATCTCCTCTCCATCACCGCAGCGATACCTACCACCGCAATCACATCCGCCTCCCCAACAGCCACAAGCTCTGGGAGCAACGTTCGAGCCCGACGAAGAAGCTGTCTCCGCCGCCCAGAAGCATGCCAGGTGGGCAATCTCTGCACTAAATTTTGAGGACGTGCCCACGGCGATCAGGGAGCTGAGAGGTGCGTTAAAGAGTTTAGGCGCTGGTTGATGGAAGGGACGCAAGGCTGGGCGCCAGTTGTGAGTAGGAAGCCACGGGCATAACCTTTTGGCGATGAGGGCATGGATGATATTATTTTGTAGCCATACAATCCGGGATGGACGGCTAATCTTCAAAATTCTCTTTGTGAGAATAGCGGTCTATCTAACACTCAGTATCTCTCGTGCGTGCCACTCCCAAAGCATTCTACAACACAGTCCTTGCAATTACACCATGCCATGTCGGCACGAAGACTCGAACGAAGGCACAGGTCTTGTAGATGCTGCGAAGTAATACTTCGAAGAGCACAGAACGGTGGGCGGAACGGCTTTCCAAGACAACCGCATGGCTCATGACGGCGCGTAGAGACTCTCCGCGAAGCGAAGTCCAGCCGTTCTCATCGGGTGGCATGGATTCGTCGCAGCGGTACTGCCAGGGATTTATTACATGAAGTCGCTTCCGTTGTCAAGTATGATACACTGGATCAATTAAGCTATCTTACTCGCAGCTTCCTGCAATGTAATATAATATAATTTTCCCAGTATATGATGTCCGTTTCTTCCCTGAGTATCTTGGTCTCGGATTTCTCGGATGTCTTAGTTGTGAGTTAGCGTCCGTCATTTCCGCTCCCAAGGCCTGGTCCTTGTCAACCTATGCTCTTAACGCGCAGGCTTCTTTGTTGGGCTTGCGATAAATTGCCCTGCAAGGTAACAGCCGTTGGAACTCCGAGAGGCCCGAGGAAGAGGAACGGTAGCGGTCGACAGACGACGACGACGACGACGACGACGACGACGCTATGCTCGCGAATGGAAGAGGGAACAAGGAATAGCAGAGCGGAACGACAGCGGTCATGTTCTGCACGAGCTAAGTTAGGAGAGAAGCGCAAAAGATAAGGCGTCCGGGGAGCGATGACTCGATTTCAGGCGAGACGTCTGCGCCAAAGCAGCGCGAAAGCGCGAATCGGTCAGTGAGCCATTAGTTAGGTTGATAGGGTTGACCGGCGGCCTAAGAAGTGGTTGGGGAAATACAGTAGGATTAAGCGAAGAGACAAAACTGAGCTAGAGAACACGATACGGGGCCTTCAAGGTGGACGAATACAAGAGGAATATGTAGCTGAGGATGCCCGTTTCCTCACTCTCAATGAAGCAAAGGAACATGCAGCTGAGGTTGTTATCGCCTACTCACTATGAGGTCTCAAGGAGTGTGGAAACGTCCCTCTTTACGCCTTCGGCGGCCAGGCTTCCACTGATTATCTCAGAAAATCGGCTTTCGAAGAGGCTTTACCGTCGAAGTTTTCACCATTTTTTAGGCTTCCAGCACTGAGGCAGTGGAGAACATGGATCTGCGAGGGGAACATGGTCACGTATCGTGGTCGTAGGAGCTTTGAGGGGCATAGTGAAGTCGGGTGAGATATGCCCACTCCGCTCGGTGACTAGCTTGGGACATGGCCGTGGTCTGACCAGGAATATAGCGTTGTGATGGAGTTGGTGCGTTCGCCAGTCAATCTAGAAACAGTGTCAGTGTGCACTTAGCCCTGGTCTCTGGGCTCGCGGAAGTGCGATCCGGAAGCACCAGAAACGGCTTCTGAATAAGGTATGGAGGATTGTGAGTTGTGGAACCTGGTCCATTTCTCATGCTCAGATGTAGCCGACCAGAGCGCGATTTGTGCCTTAGCAGCGCTTGTCTCTTGAAGCCGCTTGGTGGCCGCAACCGCAAGGAAATAGGGTTCAACGGCACGTCCTCTTGAGGTATGGGGAGCTGACTCGACGATCCAAAGGGGTCTGCTCTGTCAATCAAAAGGAGTAAGGGAGGCATTTGCAGGTGCTTTTTAGAGACCCTTGCATTGATAGGGGCAGTCTGAAGAGTAAATTCCCAGTGAGCTGATTATATGCAAACACATATCAGCTCCAGCTTTGCATTCGGTCTTTAGAATATCAGAGGGCTCGGCTGGCCATCGTTCAATGGGCTTGCCAAAAGGGACCGCCGCCATTTTCGATGTTCTCCGGGACACCTATCTCAATTATCTTGATGAGGAAGATCCCACCCTACTGCGACGACTAGAAGACGAGGCACCCAACAGATCTTAGAAGCTTGGGAAAGGTGGCTCGCATGGAAACATTGGACGAGGATTTCGCGGCTGCGGATAGGCTCTCGAGCGTGTGCAACTTCAATTACGGAATGATCGCAACGATCGTGCAAGATGATCTGAGATTGGTTTCAGTACGTGGTGCATTTAAGAGCTATCATTTTTAAGGTTCATGAACGTTCGAATCCCATATTGCCTTCTTTCTCTGGAACAATCGATCCAAGAAATGTCGGACTAAGTGCGCACTGACATGCTTATAGGCTTTCCATCAGTAGACAGATCCCGCACCGGTTAGCCACGGCTTGTGAGAAACAGAGAATTGCTTAAAACCTAGGATCATGAGATACTGAGGAATCGTCTTTCACAAGAGTTTGAAAAATAGTGCAATACCTCAAAAAACGAACAAGAGACACTTGCCAATCTCCAGGGAATTTCTGGCGGAGATGTTGATTATCAGAAGAACCTTGGTCGATTGACTACTCCAGTAGCCACGGAATCTTTCAAGGTGTAAGGCTCCTGAACATTTTGCACTGTGAGTGTGACATCGTATAGAGCCTGCCCTCAAGCATGAAGATCCGCCAGACGAAAGAGAACCCTCCGTTCACTCCCAATAATTTCGTACGCCTCCCTTTCAGCGTCTCTCCTTTTCGCGGTCCAAAAGCGACGGCTCCAGCCCGAGCGTAGGAAGCAATGCATGGTCGTTTGGCCTCTTCCGCTTTCTATTTTAAGAGACCATTCACCGCAAGAGCGAGCTTGCACGGCTGGACGATCTTGCCACAGCACTGTGCAGCCTTTGCCGTTACATCCGGGGGAGCAATCGATCAGACTCGGCGCCGTCGAGGGACGTTGACTGATGGAAGGGCTTCGGCGTTGATGATCGGCACTTTCTCTGGTGAAGGCACTCGCGCGACTGATGAGACTGGTTGTATTCTTGGTGGCAACAACGAAGAGGACCCGGGTTATCCCGCATGATTCAAGCGTAACGACGTGGGGACTGCGGAATCGTCGATCGTGCATCCACGAGCTGGGACATGACATCCAGTGCATGACGCGAGGACGCCACAGGTTATGATTTAAAGAGTGATTGTTGCGGTATTCCTTATTAGCGCAAAGATTGAAAGCACCTACATAAGAGTCCAAGGGCAAAGGGCGGAGATTGTTCATCCCCAGAAGAGATAATCATACACAGATAGGCGGGCTTCCACCAATGCAAGACAAGCTCATAACTCACTCGACTCTCTTTCGGAAACTTTGCGATGGACTAACCAGTAGTGAATGGGTATGCCCAAATGTGGCGGCAATTTGAGTTGACGGAGAGGGTAAGACCGAAGACAAAGATGCTGATAATAATAGCATCACTTGGCGGACATACGCCTGACATGGTGCTGTCAGGGTAGAAGCCAACACATGGCATCTGCATAATCCACACGGTGCGCCCCAGTCAAATGATGCGCATGGCGTCTTTTAGGACGTCGGCGTATTCCTTGCTATAGACATGAGACCATCGCAAGGGTTGAGTCTGGGAGACGGTGCATTGGTGGGAGGGCCATAACAAGACGGTGGGTAAGTTATGGCGCATTAGTCCATGGGTGTGGTGGATGCACTGTCGTCTCCAGAGAGAATTGAATTGCCCTCGGATCGCCTGATCGTATACTGTGCACATGAATCCTAGAATCTTAGCTTAATCCTTCCTAGCCGGACCTGAGCATTTCAATCGTGAGAGTTTTGAGTCTCGGAATCGTCGAGTCGCTAATTTGAGGCTCACTGGATACAAAATGAATTCGCAGAGGCTGGGTCTATGCGACAGTAAACAACCGCGTCTAACAAGGCTCGTGGCCCCGCTGAATCCGGTCCAACACACTGGATCATCTGCCCTCAGGAGTATTGCTCCTCGGTGTCCAGGGTGCTGTAAATGTCAATGAAGTAGCCGTAACAAAGACCGAAAGTTATCGGAGACACTCATCATTTCATTGGTCGCACATAAGGACCCGTGAAATGAGGCGGAACCTAAATTTAGATGCAAGGCCTCTATCCTATTGTGGATGGCTCATTGGGGCCAGAAAAGGGCTTCAAGCTCTAACAAGGTGGGCGACGGCTTCGCGGTATCTCGTTCAGTGTAAATAGTGCTAACTGAATCAATGGCTGTAGCTTACGTACACTCCTGAACATGCAGATCGATAGATCTATGAAAAGCTTATCCGTCATTGTTTCTTTTCGAAAAGTGGTTTTCTTAAGCAAATCGACACATTCAGGAGTCCCGGACTTGACCAGGAAATCAAAGCCGCCATTCATTAAAGATTCGAACGTTCATCAGTGCTCCCAATCGTAGATCCAGTATCGATGACATAGCTACGGTAGATCGTCTGATATTGGTCCACTATGTACATCTAGTAAAATGCGTAAGCAGCTTTTAGCAATTTCCACTGTTTAGCAATTAGGTGCCCCGTAACTATCCGTCCAGATTAATCTTCCGTACTCGCAGACCTAAGCAACGGCGTTTGATGCGGAGCGGCAGCGGGGCGGTCCCTTTTAGTGGAGCAATGGCTGAGCCGACGGTCCGGCCTGGCAAAGGACTGAGGTTATCATCATTCATCGTAGATTGCATGGGATTTACCGAAAAGGGGGAGGGTTTTTTACCCTATGGGAGACTTTAGCAGGTGAATGGGGTTTGTCCCGAAACACGCCCTTGATTGGCTCCAGAGCGAAGCTGAGATTGAAGGAATAGATTGAAGTAAGAAGAATATCAGGTTGTAAAGGAAGGTCTGGGCCGGTCGATTCGCTTGAGCCCTGCCTAGCCTTGCACAGATCAGTAAGTCAAGGGATGGTGATCCCGACGCATGACGAATTGATCATCTCGCCAAGCTGCCAACCCAAGGCGATAATGCCCAATGCTCAGATTGACTTTAACGCCTGGCAGATTTGCTTTGAATTTTAGCAAGGATGTTCCCTGTTCTCTTTTCTAAGGAGCCGGGGTACTTCCGCGCCACGTTCAATTGTTGGTCGCAGACCCGTACTCGGAGTAGAGCTATACCATTCTTAGACAAAGAGCAACAGCCACTTGGCAGTGGGGACGCAGTATTTGTCATTCCACATCGCAGAGTTTCAAGTGGCTCCTGAGTTTGACCTTTCAATGTCTGAGGGTCTAGGTAGGCCCCGACACACGTGCTGCAGCAAGCAGGCAGGGAGGATATCGAGCCTCGGCTTCCGGGTGGGATCACAGCATCTCAATCAAGTGACACGAGTAATCGCATGCCGTACTTGCAGCTTATCCGGCGCGCTTGTGATTTAACAAGTTGAAGGCAACCCGAGTTGTCGGGAACGGAGGACCCAGCAGTGTGGAACAATGACAAGGTATGTGCCGCTTTGGCCTTGCGATTTTCAGCTAAGATAGCGTCGAGTCAAGCCGTTGCTTGCTGTATTCGGCGGACGGAGAGTCAGGCTGACCACTTTGGTTAAAGAGCTATTGGTGATTGGCGGGGTCTTGGAACCGAATAATGGCATTGACGAGGAGAAACAAGTTTTGAGTTGGAATGGGGCCAAAGCGGGGGCTCTGAATACGGATTGGCGTGGGAGACCTAGGCAATATGAAGATAGTTTCGGATGCAATTCACAAACGGCCTTGGATGGCTTGCGGAAGGGTGTTGAGGGTTTGGTCGCTGCCCCACAAACTCCACAGAAAACCCTAAGCCTTTCTCGGTGATGTTGAACGACTTCGCTGGGATGTGGGAAACGTGACCCCGTTGGTGAGCTCCGTGCCAACCTCCTCCCGTCAGCGAGTCATGACCTTCTCATGCTCGGCTTTGTCGACCACCTGTCAATTACCTTTATTACTGCCCTCCCCCTACATGGATATGTGAAATTGCATGCCAGGGAGCGAGATACAACTGCCAGGCTTGCAAGATTCAAACCTTCCCGGACCCAGCACCCACAGATTGCGAAAGACAGGCCCCTCAGAGACTTCCCGGGGTCCATGTGGTTTGCTCGGTAGGACCCACGATGCAAGTGAGAACTGGCTTCCAACGATGCGCCATATGCATCGGAGGGGTACAAGTTCGAGAGCCTAAGGTATCTTCAGGAAGGGGTAGGCTTAAGAGGTGACCTTCCAAGCAGGTCTATGAAGCGTTGAAAATGTTGATAGGCATTTGGATTTGACGTATTTCTATCACCAATTAGCACAGGGCGGGCGCCATTTAAGAACGGGAAACGCTCTTCCTGATCGACCGTGGCTTGCACTACTAGGCCTTGGGCGCCTCAGTAATGGGCTGGTGGGAGCTGCCCACGTCTTTCGGCCTTAGTCTTCCATCAATCGAGTATCTCTATGCGCTTAGGCGGGCATGAGGTACCAATGTAGCATGTGTACGAGACCATTCGTGGCTTTGGATAGACAATAGAGTGTCCAACAACCAATAGAGCCGGGATGGAGCCAGCCCTCAGCGCACCTAGGATCTTTTTGATGGCAAAATTTTGGTACCCCTGTCCAGAAAGAGATCTATTGTGCCGATACTGTTCCAGTTATCGACGACATAGTATCCCCGGCAGCATGTCCGGGGTGGTTGAGATCTGAACCTTGCTCGGAGATCTAAATCATCCAGTGATGAATCTTGTCCCATGCAGCTAAAGTAATGACGATCATGTAACCTGTACCTGTGGCCTCGTGGATCAGGAAGCGAGTAATTTGCAATGTCTGGGACCCGGGGCCGAGAGATCTCCCAGAGGATTTGCCTGAAATCTGGTCGCCGTTCTTTCCAGGGTGACATTGGGGGACAGGCACAGCGATATGTTTGGTTCGAGGGCAGCAACCCCTGCTGTGATGGTGTGGAGTTGAGCTCTGTGCAGATCGTGCCAAGCCACGGTAAAACGACATACCGTATGGTAAAGTTTGTTGCCGCCTCTCCCACACGATGTCCACTAGAGCACCGCGACATTCCACCTATACAAAATTTCCCCTCGTCCCCGGCCGCCTAGTCAACCACTACCTTGCCGTCTAGCTGCCGAGTGCTTGTCCTGCTGCTTTTTCGGGATGTGATGGCTGCAAGCCTCCGACGCACGTTAGCCTGCATCCACCCCAGAACCTTTCCAGCTGTCTGGGACACTGACAGGGTCAAGCGAGCGCCGCCGCGGTTTTGTGTCACAAACCCTGCTCGCCTCTGGTCTCGTCCGGCTTGTCCAATTGCCGCCTTATCGTCATTGTGTGCTGTCATTTATGGCTGGCTGAACAGCGAGTGATTCCTCCATTAACAGCGAACACTTCCTGAAAGACTGGGAAGCCATAAGATGGTCATGGCCGAAAACAGACGAGGGCCACCTCTAGGTGCCTACCGGTTGCGCGATCGTCGAATTGGCCCTCCCGTTTGGGTTTCTGATGATTAAAGTATCAGTCCGCCAACGCCCATTACATACGGTGGTCTCTGCTTGGCGCAAGACGCTGTGGAGGACAAAAAACTCGGTGGGCCCCCGGGTTTTCAAGCCACATCAGGGCCGCTGGGGATCATACTTTCCTCGACCGCCAACCAAACGCCGGCCACCAGGCTTCAAAACAAAACTTCCGCGCGCAAAGCCAATGACGATGCCTTCCCAAGAATAGCTGAAAACTTCGGCCACCAACGCCCCTTTAACAAGGTTCCACGCCAAGCAAAGGCTGCAAAGAGCAATGGCGAGAAGAAGTGTTTTGTTTCTGCAGAATATTGGTACATGCACAAACGTTGGTTCTGGTACGTTGCGCTGGCAGAGAGAGTGGAGGAAGCTTCATGCCAGCCTTACAGATCCTGCTGGAGTGAGGCACTTAGGGCATAATACCAAAGGACTCCTAACTCCGTAGATCACGATCATCATGTAGCCAGGGTGACTTGATTCTGCAAATAGCTGCCTACCCCCCTGTTGGGAATCCCGTCGAGGTGGGCCCCGCAAAGCCGATTTCTCATCCCCACGATATAGGATGGCGCTGGGGGAGTGGCGGGTCCAGAGCTTCAGGCCATTACACCTTAGACATCTCCCAAGCACGGCAAGGTCATCATTTCTCCATTCCCCAATGGTACAACATATCCAGGATTTGTTCCTAATGGGGCTTGCGTTCTCCTCTTATGTTTGCGCGACACAGGGTACCCGTCGCCCTGCCGTGCCTGCTTACCCTTTCTGATATCTTTCCCACGTTTTCTACAAATTTCAGCCCGCCTCCCAAATTCTCCGAACCAAATTCCCGAGTTTGGCCGCTGGCGAGAACAAGACCTCTCCACATTCGACGAACTATCAAGCTGTTGACTAACGATTGGTACGCCAAAGCGAATACTCAGCGAATTGTGCGCCACTCCAACCCTGACCTCGTAATCCATAAAAGGTCAGTCCACATTCCTATCAACGCCGGAGCGTGAACCTTCCACACCTCTACCAATATTTTGCCCTCCATTGCTACTTTTGTTCACAAAGCGTTGATGTTTGGCTCCGTGTTCCATCTCTGACACATTGTCATTCTTACCTAAATTCCAACCCTGTCCTGAGATTCGTTGAAACGATCTTGGCTTCATCTGGGTGTTTGCATGATTCCTTGGGTCCGAGCGAGTTTCCAGGGCATCCGTTCCGTTCCGTTCAACATCAAACAATCGAGGCAGGCGCGGCCGCGGGCTTTGAGAATCATAAATACTGTTTACTTTGGGAACGACAGAAAACTGTCCCTAGTACATTTTCTGAATTTGCTATAAAAGCCCGCATGCTCTAACGCTCTTCAAGATTTTGTCATCATTTCTTACAACGTCACAATGCCAAATCAGCGCCGAGGACCTTGGGTACCGGAAGAGGATAAGGCCTTGATGAGGCTCGTGGACCTCGGGGGAGCCAACAACTGGGTGCGAATCTCCCAACAAATGAATTATCGGACCCCCAAGCAATGTCGCGAGCGCTATCACCAGAATCTCAAGCCGACACTGAATCATAATCCCATTACGCCCGAAGAAGGAGCGATTATCGAACGACTGGTCAACGAGAAGGGGAAACGATGGGCTGATATCGCTCGGACTCTTGGAAACCGAAGCGACAATGCCGTCAAGAATTGGTGGAACGGCAGTATGAATCGAAGGAAGAGAACCCATATGCACCAGCGCTCGCGCTCCTCAAATTATTCAAGCTCCATCGGCTATCCATCTTCCCTTGCCTCAGCAGATGCATCTTATCCGGCTCCATTTCCAAGAGAGCATTACCAGCCGCCGAGCCATGTCTGGCAACGTTCAATAGATCGTCATGAGCCTACTGACACTTGGCGACCGCCCATATCACCAACAGAGTCCGATCTCCTAGTTTCGAGGCAAGATCCCCGTACTCTTGAGGGACTGCCGGGGGATTACGAGCGGAGAGAGCGAACGCTTCCCAAAATCCCGGATATTCCTCCTATTCATTCGTTATCTCGTCCTAGGAATCTCCATCCAGGCTCATTCGAGTCATTCTCTCAGCGCGTCTGCGCGTCTTCTGCGCGCGACGTCAGGCCCCAGCTTCCTCCGCTTTCTAGAAGTTCCGACGCAGTACCTGTTTCACCAGCTCTCACAGAAACGTCTCAAGCACCTTCGATGGACCGTGCACCATCATTGATGTCAGATCACAACTCCACAAATTCTGTTTCTCCCAAAACACTGCCTTCACCTCGGCCGGGTATTCTTCCACCGCTTGACACACAGTCCGGCTGGGCATCCTTCCAGGCCTCCCGTCGAGGCAGTGCACCATGCCTGCAGGGCAACGACAAAGCTCAGTCGTTTAAGGATCAAGACGAGGGTTACATCTCAGCTCTACCGTCGTCTGGCACAACTGAGGCGGGAACTTTTGGCTCTCAACTGCCTCCGCCGCATGTACCGCGACATTATCATTCGCATTCTGAATCCAGCGCTAATCTTCAACGCTCAGGCAACGGCTCTGAAGGTAGCAACACTAGCGGTGAAAGAGATCGGCGAATGAACTTCTCCAGCCTCCTCAACTAATAGGGAGGATCGTTCCTGTTTGTTGTCCCTTCTAAGCGCGTGTCGCAGCCTCTACTTAATGTGGTCAGAACGAAAACCTTGATTGGTTGAAGGCACAATTTTGCCTCCATGGGAAGTCGCTCTGGCCCTATCTACCTTATTGAACTAGAACGACACGGTAGGAATTCTGCGCTACGGAATTCTGCGCTACGGAGTTCTGTATGGAAAAAGCAGCTGGGGGATTGTGGGCTGGCTAGCCTTTCTCATTAGCATTGCGATTCAGCGCATTATACCCCCTGAACGGTCGTTTCAATGTCTAATTATTTCAATTTGAGATTCATATTCTGACACTTTACATACTGGCACTTCAGCTAGGCATAGCACGCCTTGCAGGAGGGCAACACGTATGAGTCTGCGTTTGACAGACAACAGTGTACGGGTTCTTGGAAGACTAGAACAATCTCAATCATTACACACATAAGACTTCTATTGCCTATAGATCTCTGATGGTTTCATCAGTAGAAATCAACGGTAACCGTCTCACCGCCGATACAAAGGATGGCCAAAGGGGGGTGTGCGCGTTGTCCCCGGGTCAGTGACGCTGACCAGGGCTTGGCGTAGACTCTCTATGTCTCTTCTGCTCACAAGAGCTGCCCTTTTCAGAGCTCGAAGTATCTGGTTCTGCTACTCACGGCAAGGCAACGTGAGGACCAATTTTGAATTCGAGGTCCGTAGCGCGGTCGCGCATGAACTCTATGCACGACGCCGGCGGAAGGCGCAGCAATGTTGAACCAGGGCAAAAGATCTCTGGTACACGCGACTCTTCCCTCCTGTCAACCGTAACACGACTGACCTGGTACAGCTTTTCATTCTTTACCAGGTTTTTGGGTCTCAACGAGGCAGCGTCAATGATTGCATGTGCGACCTCATCTACTACGATTTCCGACCCTACACAACCCGACCACCGCAAGATTGAAATTTCGCCCCGGCGGCGGTTTCGCTGTACCCGGAAACGCCATGACCTCAGCATGGAGCCTCTCACAGGCCGACATGTGCGACCGGAGCCGCGATCTGGTGGCGTTGCAAAAAACGTTTGTCGAATTGTCAACTTTCCGGGCGTCCCCCTGCTTGTTGCGCGACACGCTTCACACCAACAACCATGTCATTTTAAACCCTCGGAAACAAATGCATTACTTCAGGATTTGTGTACAACGGGTTGATCTATTTCAGTGCACGTAAAACGGCGGTCTAGACCACTGACACAACTTTCGTTTGGGTACTTGCGCCACTAGTGGCTGACCTCCTCAGTAATGCCATGTTCATTCCCTTCTCCTTGGCCTGCGGTCCAAATCTGAATAATGAGATCTCGTCATGCAGGATGCAAGTGACCGAGATCCTCCTGCTAACGGCAAATATAACCCACGCAGTTGGGACTGAAATCCTTCCAGACTCCTGAACAATCTTACAGCATAGCTACCTGGGCTGCAGTGTTCGAGGCAGGTCTGAGACCCCATCGCGACGGTATACCATATCCGCCTTGGACTTAGATATTGATGCCCTGGGAAGAGCATACTAGGACAGTGAACTGGCACGCCAAAACCAAAGGGGCAAAAGATCAGCATGGCCCACTTCTGACCAACCACCGCCTAATTCCGCCGAGATTTGAGATGTTGTAACGTCTCGTTTCGGCGCTGCCAGGGATCTACCCGGTCCGTTCTCTCGGGACGAACAGAACGGCTGATCTAAAACCGTTATGTGCCAGGTTGCTCAATAATCCGACGCCTCAGCGGCCTCACTCGCATCTAGGGGCAAACCCTATTCCGGAGGCGTCGATGCATTGACCACTGACTATGAGAAGCTGCCTAAAGAGTCAATCATTGCGATCCGAGCTAGTATGGGTACAGTTTCGCGCGCATGGTGGATCTTACCGATCACATCTTCAACCCCCGACTGGAGGCCCGGTTCGGATATAGGCTTTTCCGGCAGACCTGTGGCTTGAGCGCGCAAAATGCTCCTTTTTGGGTCCTCATGGCTTGATCCAGCGGCGAACGTTACGAGCGAGCCAATCAGCAGCTCGTTCTCAGGTAGGCACCGTTGAAACGCGGTCTAGACCTCCAAGGCTCGCCTGAGGCTCGGATCACATGACTTTATGCTTTACACCAGTGATGTCAACCATCTGCCAGATCACGTGACTGTGAACATTTTCCGCCGCCCTCATAGCTTCCACCGACTTGGCCGATTCTGGGCAACCCACAACTTCTCCGCCTCGCTATCTTTTGGCGGAGCTTCCAAACCCTGGATCCTCCAAAGATCAAACGGGGTATTGTCAATATGCAGCTCCCACTCCAGTTCGCTTCGGTCAATGATATGCGGCTTCAGCATCTGCACAACCAGATGAGTCAGCAACAACAAACTCGGAATACCTAATAAAAACATTTCACGCAAGGACAGTAACGAAGTTTCTTAGCTCACCGTATTCACCTTATCCATCCACGCGCTTCTATACTTTTTCCCCTCCTCCGTCTCCGGATCTGGCAGTTGCCGCGCAATTTGGTAGGCGACGATTCTTACGAAATTCGTCTTCTGGACTCCCCCAATCCAAAGATTCTCCGCCTCGATCGGAAGGAAAAATACGTTGACGTAGAATTTCGGTAGGCCATGGCTATAGTACAGCTCCGTCACGTCCTGCGCCAGCGCAGATTTCTGGGCAGGCGTGAAGATAGAAGGGTGCGCGAAGATAAGCCAGAGGGGCATTTTGCTCGTTCTTAGGATATCTTCTCCAATCACGGTAGGTTGAAAAACTTTGTCTGTCCTTTCCCCAAGATGAATGTCGTGGACTCAGCTTCCTTCTTATACCTTTTGATAAAATCCCAACTTCCAATACCCTACCTTCCCATCTGCCCCGCTCTCATTGAACCAGGGTATGTGGCACAAACAGCCCTTTACCATTTCTGGCATCCCGCATCATGCCCTGTGCTCTACGTACAATGATTATCTGTTGCCATCGACGGCGGAACCTACGATCATCGACATTCAACAAGAACTTCACCACTTCAAGTGAACGGTCAGGCGAATCACGAAGACTTCATGTCCTCCTGTGAGCCAAAAGGCCGCAACCTTCATGTTCGCTGGCGGTTACACGATTAGTGATATCGCATACTAGGTTCCGGGAACGGCGTGTGATCATGCACTGCGATTATCTAACCCAGAACGTTGTACAGCTTGAAGATACCTCGTGATTACTGAACATCTCCGACTTCTAGGAGGTCGGCTTGGCGCTCTTGAGGACAACATGAAGGGCACCATCTACACTTGAAAAAGAGCGGATAACATTCACTGCTTTTGGGTTGAAGAATCACTAGGCTAATACGCAAGAACACGAGCTCCAGGCTTGATGATCGAACGCCACCCTAGGCCATGGTTGCATGGAGTCAGAGTCAGCGCGCGTAACCGGGAGCAAGATATTCAGCCGGCGCGTATTCGAGGAGTGGCATTTCATTCATCGGCGACGGACCGAGGCTTGATGTAAAATCTTAGATCGGCCACAAGGACAACGGCGGAGTCGAGGACTGGAACAGGTCCATCTCCTCTCAGCCGAATGGCTATGACCGGCTGCAAAGGACGATTTTCGGTTTTACAAGTATATCTTGTCTTCCGTCTCTTCTTCGCCGGTTTTGTCGATTGTGCCAACTGTCTTATCTTCTTTCTCTTCGAGATAGCGATCAAAGTCGAAGTACGTTTGCTGAGGATCGATGAGACCGCGCAAGTCCTCTTCTTGGGCATACAAACCCGCCATCACAGCGCCTTCGCAAGCCGCTGTGTCAGGAGAACCGCCGATCTGAGGTGCCTCGTGTAAGTTGCAATCCCAGTCCAGGCTTGTGGTATCATAAGACACTCTGGTGCTGCTTTGACTCCATGCATCATCAGTCCCTGCCGCTTCCCCGGTCCATATCATCTCCGCTTGCCTGAGCCCGTGCTGCTGCATGACCACTTGCCCCTCCGCCCGGTCCACCACCATGTTATTGAACGTCCTTTCACTGTCAACTTCTTCTCCTTCCTCATGCTTGCCCTCCCACTTCTGTGCCAAATCCCCACTCTGCTCTGGCTTCTCCTCATGGTGCTCTTCCCTATCATTCTCATCCCTTGACTTCTTAGCCTTCACTTGCACGCACGTCTCTATTCTCACAGGATTCTTCGTCTTCCGTTCGTCGTACCCCGTGTTCTTCCTCCCATACCTTGACCAGTACGTTTTCACAGCGTAAGGAGTTCTGTCGATATCGTGCTCAACAAGGAGACGTCGAGATGTCTCCTTGAAGAGTCCTTGGCCAGACTCACCGGACGCGGCGACCTCGGGGAGCATTGCTTCACATTTATCTTTTTCGTGGTTCGACCATCTAGGGCGGCCGCCCTTTTTGGTGGTGGCAGATGCTGCCGAGGTGCTAGCCTGTCGTTTTCGGGGGGTGGACGCCCTTGGCAGTTTTCGGCCGTCCGGCACTGTGCTGATTGAGAGTGCTGGATTTGGTTTCGGAGCGGTGGGAGTAGACGTGTGAGGGACATTTGCTTCTGGAGCTTTCTGCGGGTTTGAGATGGTGGGGTACGGGATTTTACGGTGCGTGAATCCTCCATCCGGGCCGATTGGCGTGGAAGGGAGCCTCGCTTGATTAGATGGCGCTGGCGATGCGGCGATAATACTCGCCGTCCTCGGGTCTGGATAGGTATGGTATGAACTTGTGGTCTCCCAAGGCGGAGCGGACGTTGATGGAAGTGTGTTGAATTTGGCAGGGTCTGGTGGATTGTTGAAGGTGAGCGTCCGTGAGGAGAGGGGGAAAAGGGGAGCTGGAAGATATGACTTGAAACCGGCTAGTCGTGTCACTGCGTGCTGAGCTTTCTGGTACCCAGGCGTAAATTGTTCATTCAGTGCGATATTCGTCCCACCAAGGTGAGATAATGCAGGTCTCTCGGGAGCGGCAGACCGGACAATCGCTCTTTCATAAGTTGTGCTAGGCGAAGCATGATGGAATGTCTGGTGTTGAGGAGGTTGAAAAGGAGGTTGCAATGGAAACTCTCGAGCAGCATCCTGATCAAGCAGCTGGGGATCAATAAGTATTTCGGGGTTGTCGATGGTGGTGGTGGTGGTGGTGGTGGAGGTGGTGATATTGGTAAAAGAGACAGGCGTGCCAAATTTTCCGGGAATTACATCCGGACTTGTTTGGAACCTCGGGGTATTGAGATCATCGGCAAAAGCTCCGACATCGGTCCCTGCAGCCACAGACAAGTCACAGAGAGGAGTGCCGGGATGCGGATGAGACTCAGGATGTTCGTGGAGTGCAACGTCTCTTCTTTGCTGCAAGTTCTCTCGCATGCTGCTACACCAGTCCATCCCGACAGTCTGATTGATTTCTGAGAACGTGGGCTGGACTTAGTAAATTCCATCTAAAGCTAAATATTGGCCAGAGACCGATGGCGCACAAGTAGAGTGATTGAAGGATGAGAAGTAACCGTCGTGAGACAGGTATGTGCAACCAGGACTTGGGACGCATGCAATGAAGCAGGCAAAAGAACAGAAAGGCGCTCGAGTTACGTGCATGGACACTGATCTTTGATGATTTCCATGATGGTCGTGATTCTAACTTTGTTGTTGGAAAGGGAAAAGAGAATGGAGGGTAGAGAATGAGAGGAGTCTTTGTAGGCGGCATCCTGGCACTTTCGGTGATCAATAGGAGGACGGGGGGATTCAGCAAGGTAGCTATCGACGAAATTAATCTTGTGGTGAAAGTGAATATCGTGGAGATTGGACCAATGGGAACGTGACTATGCGATTAAGGTCCAGTTGGGTAAGTTGTGTTTGGCCGATGATATTCACTTTCGAACGTGGCAACGAAATTCGAATTTCATAGACGACGTTCAAGAATATAAACATTGAAGGCGGGGCGTGGTGCCAAGGATCAAGCTTCCGCCCTGGTAGATGGAAGTTTTCCGCTCGCTTTGGCATGTGATGTCGAGTGTGATTCCGCGAACCACGTACAGAAGATTGGCACCTTCTCGCCGATGGGGGCATCTGGCTATGCGCGGCAGAAGCCTTTGGCATTGAGGGAGCATGTCTGTGGCCCTAGACTTCATCGACGTCAACTTCTAAACACAAGGTATCCACCATGGCTCATCATGCACTTCAGCTTTACGTTCGAAAGCTGCAACTACTTCTTGCATCCGACGAAACTTCAACAATTTGCAAGCAGGGGCTCGGTATAAGATTCGCGGACTAGGAATGGAAATATCTCACCGCGAGGCTTTCTACAGTGGCTGAGTCTTAAGGCTGCATTATTTCCTCTTCCTTTGATTCGCCAGAGCGTGAGAACCCTGGCCAGCCGCAGGCAGCGTACTGCCTTGTCCGCCTATTGAAGTGCAAGAACCTCGGAGAAACATCTTCTGCAAGTTCAAGGCAAATGAGAGAATCGAAAGCATGACGACAATGCTGGTGGTGCCTTTTTCGTCTGCAATGTGGATTGCTTCCCGAGGTTCCAAATCTAGGGATTGAGCTTCAACAAGGACATTCATCATGGGGGCTATCTGACTTAAAGTCAATCGTGGTGAAGGATAGGCATCAATTGAGTTGGTAGCCTTTCTGCATCGAGTGGCAGTGCTCAGTGTCGTACGGAATACAAAACATGTGCAGAAAGACTTCAACCCGTTCGCAGCCAGACCATCCCACTCACCCAACGTTGCGATGCGTCTTCTTCACGTACCCAATATCTTGAAGGGGTTGGCTCCTGGATCGTATTTTCGGAACATCGACTCGCCGTCGGACATTGGATGTGCGTATGCAATACTTTCCCACCGCTGGGGTCCTGGTATCGAGGTCTCTTATGAAGATCTCTTACACAACACGCTTGACAAACTTAGGGGAGATACGAAGACTAGATCCAGTGCCAACAAGATACTGAACACTTGCAGGGCAGCAAAGAACCGTGGAATAGAATATGTGTGGATCGACAGTTGTTGCATTCATAAGAGGGATTCGAACGAGGTATCGGAATCCATTAACTCCATGGCTTCTTGGTACCAAGCAGCTCGGGTTTGTCTAACGTATCTATCGGATGTCACCTGGAACGACAAGAATAAAAAGAAGTCTCGCTTCAACTTCAGGAATAGCGAATGGTTCAAAAGGGGCTGGACTCTCCAGGAGCTGCTGGCACCGACGGCAATGAGATTTTACGATCGAAACTGGTACAAACTTGGAAGTCGAACGAAGCTGGCGCGGGACATACATCTTGCCACCAATATCAAACCAAGATATTTCATTCATTGGCGAAAGTGGTCGTCGAAAGTCAGCGCCGCCATGAAACTAAGCTGGGTTGCACGAAGAACAACATCGAGAAAGGAGGACCAGGCCTATTGCATGCTGGGGCTATTGGGTGTTGGCATGGATGTCCGGTATGGAGAAGGTATAACGAAAGCTTCTCAGAGGCTTCAAAAACAGATCATCGAGGACACTACAGACGAGTCGATCTTCGCCTGGACTTCGGACAAAGTCAAGTAACGTAATTTATAAGCGAGTGACCCATATAAGCGAGTGACCCATATAAGCGAGTGACCCATATAAGCGAGTGACCCATATAAGCGAGTGACCCACTCCACACTGCGGCGCACCTCTTCCACATACAACATTGAATTTCTCTACAATAAAACATGGAATCACTTTTGTACGAAGCCAGAGTTAATTTAGCTATCCAATCTATTGAAAATGATAAAGATTTAAGTATTAGAGCTGCAGCAAAGATCTATAATGTTAACCACAAGACTCTAACACAATAATACGCTGGGAAGTTTATATGATGTGATATCTCAGCCAACTTGTGAAAATTTACAGAGTTAGAAGAAAACGCTATAGTTTAGTACATTATTAAGCTATATACGCGATCATTTCCTCCCCGGTTATATGGTGTGGAAGATATGGCTAACCAACTGCTACGTGTACGCGACGCGCCTCCTGTTGGCAAGCTGTGAGTCCATAACTTTGTATGATGCCAGCCAGAGCTACATATGCGTTAATTGCGTAGATATGATTACTAGTGAGCTAAATGTGAAGATCTGAAGGTTATTAGTAAGTGGTTTACTTTTATATGGAACGTTAAGGCTAAATATAGCATTGTGAAGGAGGATATTTATAATTTTGATAAAACCGGCTTCATGATGGCATTGTTTTTTTTAGTATGGTAGTTACTACTTTAGAAGGCTATAGTAAGGCTAAATGAGCTCAGCCTGGTAACCGCAAGTAGGCGACTGTGATTCAGGGTATAAGCGTGTGCGGCTGGACTATACCGCCATTTATCATTCTGGCTGTACAGTACTATCTTGCCAATTGGTATCAAGAGTGTAACTTTCCGGCTACCTGGCGTATTGCAATAACAAATAATGGCTGAACTACCAACAAGGTAGGCCTTAATTGGATTAAGCATTTTAACTACCATTCAGCACTTTATATAAAGGGTACTTACCGGCTGTTAATCTTTAACAGCTATGAGAGCCACCACTTAACCAAATTCGAACTCTACTGCCAGCAATACAACATTATCACACTCTGTATACTACCACATTCCTCACACTACCTCTAACTACTAAATGTTGGCTGCTTTGGGCCGCTAAAGCAGTTGTACAGTTGCCAAATTGAGGGCCTTATACAGATGCACATCAATTATATCAGCAAGCTCGAATTCCTCTGCGCTTTCCGTGAAGCCTTTTTTGCTTCTATTATACAAAAGAATATCTAAGGCGGCTTTGCAGGAGCTGGTTTTGTACTATATGATCCATAGAGGGTTCTTTTTAAACTAGATGTGCAACTCCGGACCCCAACTTCCCTAAGCTCCCAACCCGATACAACCTAGACATAGGTCTCTAAAACACCACAGAATGCTTTAAAGGCCGACTTACAATCACAATTCATTAAGTATTACATTAATAGCCACCAGAATAGCTTACTAACTCTAATACTTAAGGCTATCAACCAGTTCACTAAAGGTATAACAGCTATAATGCATCAAGTAGCTCTTCTTCGTACAGAGGTCTCATTGCTCCATAAGGCTAATGAGGCCCTAAGTAAGCGCCGAAGGGCTAAAAGAATATATATACGGCTTAAAGGATCTCTTACTGTACAAGTGGGTCAAGATCTACTAGATTAGAAGGCTTTGAATACACAAGTAATCCAGGAAGACCAAGAAGGTGGTGGTGATGCGGGTAAGGTTCGTACAAAGGTAGGGTGCTATGGCGCCTATAATAAGCCCGGTTATAATACACGCACTTATAAAGAGGCTGCAGAATTATCTGATTTATCGATTTACAGTGTAATTATTGTTGATTCTTAGTGTTGTGGTAGAAAAAATAGGGCTTAATTGATGTGTAGTGGTATAGGGTGGGTCGCTCGCTTATATGGGTCACTCGCTTATAAATTACGTTACTCCGGACTACTTGCCCCTGAACCAGATTGTTTCGAGAACTCTGGAAACATCCAGCTCTATTCAAAGAAGGACCGCGCTAAATGGAGTAGGGGAGAGTATAAGATAACAAATGGACTGTTGCGCTTCCCAATCCCTCATACCATACCAATCGAAGAAAGCAAACATCGCCCACAGATCAAAGTAGTACTAAACTGTGTCACGCAAACTTCAAAGGGCCGCAAAACGGTCAATATTGAGCTGGCGATTATCAGGAGTCGCTGGCGCAGGGTCAGCTGCAATAAGCTACCTCTTTCATCATCTCCGAAGGCGTTAGGCATGGTTGGAACACACGGTGGCCAACAATGTGGGCCGACTTTAGATATACCATTGGGGATCCATTGGCGTCACTAGTTGATTCTTGAATGGTTGGTAACCTCAGAGCGATTCTCCTTTCCAACCGTAACTCTACAAGCCTCGGTGATGGAGGTACTGTTAGGGTCATGCATCCTGGAGTGGCTTTTCTGGATATAGCACGGCTCTGCTGATGCACATAGCCGGTGCAAGCACGAACCAGATTTATAATCAGGTTGCCGAAAGGACAATGGCTTCAACAGTCGCTTGGCGTTGGTCAAAACAAGCAATTTTACCGCGCTAGGCTTCGTCTCAGAGCCAAATAGTCGGAATTGGTCGATCTTTGGGACTTTGCTGCATCATCCACTGCTTTTAGTACCTCCGGCGCTCTTCTCACCCAACGAACCTTTAAAATGATCCTCTCGGGTTGGGGGGTCACCGCTGTGGTGAACGAGTGTTAGTTTAAAGACGCGAATAAGGAGCAGACGCCGTACCTGGGGGATACATCGAGGTTGTACTATCGCACCAAGAGAAATTCATGGCTGCCATGAAAGACCGCAGAACGGGCGGCTCGAGTACTGGAAGTCTGGAATCATGAGATCTGATAGAAAAAAATGACAGTGCGCGGGAAATCAGAGAACGAAACAGAAAGCTTTCGTTTCGCACGCACCAGTAGAGGAGTAAGAGCTTTAGGCTGGAAACTTCCGCGCCAGAGGAACTCGAGCCCTCCACTTCAAAGCGCAAACACTTTGAGAAATGCGTAGCTGTCTATTCTGCATCCTACCAGAATTTTTGAATTAGTAAAAGTTTGCGTAAGAGCATCCCACTGGCTGTAATCCGCCAGCGCCTGATGATTGAAACTGTTTGGTGAACCTCATTTCGCGCCGTGCGGGAAGAGCATTGAATCTAGCACTCTCCCGCGCTGTTTGCTCGTATTCATGGATTGTCCCGAAATTTGTCAAGAGATTCCTGCCATCGAGGCGGAGCATTGAACGGTGGAGTGAATACGGGAAATGGTGGGGGCGGGGGGTTGATCGTGGCAAAGGGGGCGGGAAGGCGGGCCAGGGAGGCGAGGCGTCTCCGGAAAACCCAATCTGGATAAATGTGACGATGCACCAACACCGGGGTCTCGGGCAGGCCATCAGATTTTACGTGTAGATGTTAGGGTTTGCTTTGGATTTCTGCTTCGTATTATGGTATTTTGACCACTTTGAGCGGAACTGCGGGCAGATAAGTGGGACCGCTGAGGGAAAGTAAATTAGTGCTACGTGGGTATTCTGGTCCCTACGATATGTGAAATAGGTACTAAGGAGTAATATCGATGAAGCATCTTTTCTAGCTCTGTATTAAGTGCTCAAACAGCTATAGATCCACAACTTTCCGAATGACCGCGCACATATGCTAACTAAATCTATGGTTTATACTAGCAATGCTTCTTGCAACTTTGAATCTCAGCGTTGCTTTGGAGGGATCTGCTAAGCTTTCGTAATCTCAGCTAAGCTTTGGTCTAGGATGCGGGCCGGTGAGTTAGGGTCTCGAGTTGAGATTGGGGGGCGGCGTGTCGTGCAGATATGGGGTCTAGGATCAAGGGGAGAACTCGGCTGGGGCGGAAGGGGCAAACAGCGTCCTTTCTATGTAACAAGCTGTTAGAAAGAGTATTGCAAAATTTAGTCGCGGGAGTAGGCGTAGAGTTGTCGGTGGATGGCTTGCCAATTATATGTTAAGGGTTCGAAAGGTCGCATCTCGCCGCTGGACGTTAATTGGAGATCATTTGCCAATTTGAGAAGATCTTACTGGAGGTTCAACTCTTGAAATAAGCCTCCGCTCATCAAAGCCATCGATTGGGAAAGCCTTGCAGGCAGTTCAGAGACGCCCAATGGAGAATCAGCTAATCACACTATGCCATCTTGCAAGACACTTAAGAGACTTGATAGTGTTCGAACAGCAATTTCTTGGAAAGTCTTCGGTAATGGAAGCCGCGCGAAGGTATGTCTTAAGAGTATTGATGAGCCGGGCTTCTGTAGGCAAGAGAAGCACTTCGGATATGTTTATGTATTCGGAAACTTTGACGGCGAACTTCTTTGTGGCAAAGAACGGGAAGGCCAGACTGGACTGGCAAATTGATCGTAGAAGATTCGAACGCGAGTGATGGTAGTCGTTGGATATTCAACATTCCATACAGGCGAAGCAGTAGAGTCGGTTGACAGTCCATCATGGTTGTCTCTGTCTTCGTAGTTAGGAGGAAGAGCCGAACCATAGCAATCGCATGTCGAGGTCCGTACTCATAAATCTTCATTGAAGCGATGGAATTGATTCGCTTGATGCTCTTGGACTAGAACCGTTCACAATCCAAAAGGCAGTAATTTGTTCGCTGGAAATTGATCGTAGAATCTGTTTTGGAGTCAGCTGCCGGCTCAAACATGAAAATGAAAATGGGGCTTTTGGGTATATAAATTGTCTTTTAGTAGTCCGAATGACCTCAGCTCGAGACAAGCTGAGACTTGGTTATTTGAGTCGATAAACCAAAGATCTTCAGGGTTGTTGACTGTCGAAATCAAGAGGAGACTAGAGCCGGAGGGCTTATACTATAGCGTGTGTCGATCCAGGAGGACGGACACTGCCAAGCCCAGAAGACGCTTCACCTGTCTCAGAAACACATGTTTGACCGTCCTAATGGAATTGGATGTCTGGTGCGTACTGATGCGGATAAACTCTCTTATATAGGTCCAATTGCCAACGACTTCACGTGCTGAGATTCGGATGGGAAGGATGTCTTTGCCAACGGTTCTTCAACAGACACCGTTAGAGGAAGCAAAAGGCCAAATGCAAAGGAATAATGCTGACAGCGTAGCTTGGTTTGATGACAGCAATGACAACAGTATAATCATCTTGGACGAGACAACAGAAACAACATGACTCCACACTGTGAACAGCTGGGACAGACAATGGACCACCATTCGCCACTACAAACACCTAATCGAATGACAACAAAAGTTATTTCTAAATCGAAATCTATGTTGAGACAACAGCGACCAGAGCTTGAGAGAGTTGAGAACCAACAATGCAAGAACAACAATCTTGAAGGGGGTTAGACATGTATGGATAACAGGGAGACAATTTTCTCTTCGCACATGCCGTTTAAAGCTAGATGCAGGCAAGCCTCTCGCAAGCTCGTTGCCCTCCAGATACCAACCATTGCATCCTTCCAAGGCATCTGTGCCGTCTTAGCCACAGTGTTGTGGTGACGGTCGAGCGGTAATTGAATCAAATTGTCGGCTAGTTGGTCGGAATTTACACAAATCCTGCTGACTGAGATGTAATCCTTCTGCAAAGGACTGATCTTCCAAGGAAACTCCGTGACACGTCTACCATTCAGCATAGCCTGTGGAACATCGATGGGGCCAGAATTCGAGGAACAAGTAGCGCAAGACACAGTCGGAGTCCGGCCACCATCACGGCGACGTGATTGCAGATTGATGCAATGGCGAGGCAGATCCGGAATGGAATCGACCATTCGAATAATCAAGCTCCGAATTTGAAGCGTCGTACAGAAGTGAGGAAACGAGAGCATTGTGCCCGTGGACCATTCTCGTGAAACAGGCTTATTTCGGGTTTCGTGTGCGGCTCGAGTCTCTCTTAGAAAGACAAATTCGTATCAGTCATTAATCCTGTACGGGGGCTGGAGGAAACCGTAGTGTCGGCAATTGGGCTTGGCCCAAATTAAGCACTGGTGCTAGGCTACAATCAGCCAATGTATTGTATCAGAGATTCCACAATGAGGATGCATTTCGCTTATGGATCCAACTGAGGGCGAACGGCTGGAGGCTCAGCCTTGGGGGGCGCGTTACGCGAAAACCTAAATTCGGCCGACTTCACGCCAAGCCTTCGGCAACCGCCACTCGAGGATCATTTTACGCGCGACGTTGTATTTGCAAACAATCTTGATTGTCTCTGACAACGCCATATTTCCGGCGCATGACGTCTATACACGATGCGCTGCCTAGATAGGTCAAATCCTTCCATCTAGAGTACGAAGACACCAACGTCCTTCCACGCCTCGATCACCATAACTCCGTGGTGTGGTACTTGTTCGGCTGTCCCCGCCGATCGAGTCCATGGTGGCCCGTTGCGGTCCAATTAGCGGAATTGTTTCCTTTCAGACTCTGCGAGTCGAGGTCAAAACATGGCAGCGTTGGATTTTTCGTACACAGATACCACCATTCCCCAACCGCCATGTCGCAAAAGACTCCCTCTGGCACCGAGACGAAATCCGGACCCAAGCTGGTGGGGTGTTCGCACAGATGTTTAGCGCTGTGTTGATCGCTGTTGCTTACAACAAGATGGCCTGGCTGAGGATTCCTGTTGTCTCTCTTTCCGAGTCGCTTCTTTCTCATCCCTTTATTTCGTTTCCGGTGTGGCATATCGTTGCCGTTGTCAGGAAATAATTTACCTACGAAGTGGGCTTGTTAATACGAAAGAAACAAATCACGAAGCAACTTAACAACCGGAACATGGAACTCACCCTTTCTATCAACAAGCTTTTTGGGATCAGTGTCAGCTCCCATGGAATTGCCTGTCTGCACGTAAGTGAGCGGGGGATCGAATATTTCGTCAGGAGCAAGGTCGGAGTCGCCCCAAATCGTGTACCAGAACGTCATTCTCTTCTGAACTTTGCAAAGGTAATCGGTGTTGCTTTGCCATTCCGATGCCATGCCCTTGTCGTTTCCAAAGTCGCGCATGTGAAGAGATAAGCCTTGGGCACGAATGCCGTTGCTGTGGTCGGAGTCGACCCAGGCGCATTTCGACTGGTAGTTGCTACTTCCTAGAGTGGCATTGCTTTGAATGGTCAGTCCTCTCAATGTGTTTTACTGCATGGAATCCAGAACATACCTATAATACCAGTCTCCGTCGCACGAGTACGCCATGTCTCCTGTCCAGCTCCATTGAGCATTGTTACCTGAAAGATTTATCAGCCACTAAAATATTGAGAAGAATCCCGGGGTTCGGAGCAGCTTTCTGTTTGGGCTCATACCTTGAACAAAGATCATCGTGATGCAGAGGGCATCACTTTCTTGCATGGAAAGGGACAGATAGTCCGGCTGCGCGGGTTTATCTCCGTTTTGAGTGTTGTACACCGTATATGCTGCGGTATCTCCATCATCAATATGGCCATCTGCATCTCCAGTATATTGTCCAATTCGGTTTCCCTCAATGTCCCATAACGCCAAATGAGGCACGCTACCTCCTGCGTTTTCTACCGCGTTACCAGATATCTTCTTGCCGACTTGAATCTGCACGGAACAGCTATTATCCGCAGGGGGTTTGTTAAGTGTTCCTAGCTCGACCGCCAGCGGTACGATGAGGAACCCAGCATTAATGATGAAATTCAATGCCATTTTGCGCTATCCAGAGATCAGCGCTCCTCAGAAGGAAGGAAGTCAAAAGAGAAAAGAAAGGCGAGAAAAGAACTAAGCAATCCCGTAAGTTTAGGCTTCAAAAAATTCTGATTTGACTGATGCAAGCTAGAGAGGCAGGAGACTTTTTAAATATAGCTTTTGGAGGCTATTCGAGGCCAATACAATGAGAGTAAGTTCCCCAAGGAACCAACTCGCGATGTCAAACTCTTTTACAGCCGCTGCTTCTCACTAACATAAAGCTCAGACTCTCTGAATCAGGCCCCACCCAACAATCACAGTCATCTAAAGTGGCTTGGAATGATTTCTCTTCGGTCAGTCCCATACCAATCGTCGAACAACATTTCCATCACGACCGTGTCGAGCATATTCTCCCGGAGTGGGCCAAGTTGCTGAAGTGTTATCAAGCTAGGCTCTGGTTGCAAACCTGTCTTGAATTATGCCAGTTGGACTCCAACTATTTCCTCGAGCTACGGCGATCGATCTTACTCCAACTACTCACGATGTCAAGAGTCTCATCAAGGGCTTAAGGATGGTATCATCGCCGGCCAATAACTAACACTAGACTGATGAAACTTGCCTTCAGTTGTGCTTAGGAGAATTCGATCCTGCTTTCTCTCAGCACCTTGTCATCCTCGAACAAATGACCGTGTTGACGGTCTAAGCAAATGTTTAATTTGTGGACGACTAACCACTAGCTGAGGCTGATACATAACCTGAGGCTTGGGCGCCCGCGTCAGTCCTCCGTACGATGACTATGCTATTCCCCGTTGATGTCTACCAGCAAGTTTTAAGCTGTCAGCCTATTCTATTTTTGACTATCGTTACCTGCATGATTATTCTGCGTGGGAGAGCGTGGCCTCTGTCTTTAACTTCCGTCAAGATCCAACCTGCTTTCCAACAGCGAAGCCATAAATTTAATTACAAGAGATAGGAAACGTTTATGAAACATTCCATCCAACTCGCGCAAATCGTGAGCAAGGTTAGACGGGCATGGACACATGGACGTGATTGAAATTTAAAAGGTGCTTGATTTTGGTAAATATCAAAGCTTCCTGGACCTCCGATTCCACTTCACATCCTTAAACAACCTTTAAGCAAGGACTCCGAGAGTCACCCAGGCACCTCATCGTCCCATCTCACTCCCTAGCGCCGACCTCTTCCTTGTTCCCCGAAACCTGCTGCCGACCACTGCTCAAGCCTTCAAGAGCTCGGGAGCGACGTCAAGCACCGAAGGTACTCTGTAAGAACTCTTCAGCTTGCAAAATCCACTCTGACGACCGTTGGTAGAAGCTTGAAGCTTGACCCTTTGAAGAACACCATGTTGCGTTCTTCGCCAACCTGGCCAGTTATAGCCTTGTGCTTTCTCAGTCTCCTTGTCAATTTATGCCAAAACGCGCCTATTGATATTGAACCTATTATTGTGTAAGTATACTAGCTTACATGTTCGTATGCCAATACTCATATACGTTGCAGACCCCACGACCCTGCTCCTGCTCCTGATCCAGCGCCGGCGCCGGCTCCTGCCCCTGATCCAGCTCCTGCCCCTGATCCTGCGCCCCATGACCCAGCTCCCGGTCCCGACCCGGATCCCGGCCCAGATCCGGCTCCTGCTCCTGATCCGGCTCCAGCTCCCGATCCAGCACCTGCCAATCCGGACCATGCCCCTGTTGCAGAAGCGTGCGGCCCTTTGAAACGATGTACTGAAGCGCCAAAGCTCATCAATGACAAAACTGGTGATAACGAAAAGACTGGTATGGGACCAGATAATGTTCAGGTAGCTTACGTTAAGGAATGGGGTGACAAAATTCGCTCGGTAGTTCCGAAGGAAAAGCGAAATGCCGTCTTCTACACAGATCAAGGCAACCGCGACCTCATGGGTACGTACGTGAAGGACGAAATGAATGGGGAAGGTTATTCATATTTCGACGTCTTTGGCGTGTCAGATGACAAACCCGCAGTTACCACTGGCAATACAAAGGGACTTTATGGCCCCGGGGTGACATACGGAAAAGCCAAGCCGCAATATTTTTTGGGCATCTATCGCGGTTCAAGAGGTAAGCTCTTCCACTTTCAGATTTTGACTTCGAACGCTAACTCGGTGGAATGCAGGTGTGGCTCAGGAGAGTCTGGGTCAGGACACTTTTGTGATGCTTCAAAGTGACGCTGGAGATACCGTGAAGCGAAGCATCTTCGACAAAATTGTCCCTCGAGGTAGTACGGAGCCTGGTATGTTACAATCTCTTGTTTCTCTCCCCTTTTGCTTGTTTCTAACCCGATTGATCCTTAGGTGTTGGACAAGTCTGGGCACAGGTTGAACTTCCGTTAGTAATCCACCGTTCCAAATCCTTCTGCGGTCTATTTACTGACAATGAGAAAGCACTCTGATGCGTAACCCGAATGTGAACCGAATAATTGTCGTCCAACAAGTGAAGCAAGCCGATGGAAGCATCAAATTGGTCAAAGAAGTTCAATGGGACATCACTAAACCAGGTGCTCCCGCTCGTGACTCGGTACCACTGCTTTCTCTTGACGACAAGGAAGAGGTAACCGAGATTAACTCGCCAACTCCCTGGGCACCGCCTGGTCTTCAGGCTCAGACGCCTTACACGATTCCCTAAAGTCAAAGCGAGAAATTCAGCCAGGAATGGCCCGGAGCGGCAGGGGCGGGAAAGAAAAGGGCGAAGCCTGGAGCTTTTACGTGAGTCGGAGTTCTTGTCACTCATCTTCTTTCCCTTGTGGAGAAGCAGCGTGAGATATGTGATCGATAGTGTCTTTCGTCTGCTCTCGTTTCGTCTTGTCGCCTTGGAATTTGTGGCATTGCTCTTTCGGTTCTGTCCAATGCGTGATCGGTCTTTTCTCAGTCTATAATCATTTGTTACTATACAAGCTCGTTTGATTTCCACATAACAGTTCAATTGTATCGCGGAGATTTCCCGAAGAGGCCATCAAGGTAATCTTCGCCAAATCTATCCTTCTGAAAGGGAAAAATGCGTATTGCAATCCATTGCTTGCATCGAGGCCTTGACTACAAAAATTACCCTTTCATCTCCTGGGATTTAGCTACCGACAATGCTGATGTTACTCTCCTCTTATCTTGGGAATCCTCGACGCTAGTTGGCAAGTGTGCCGGATCATGAGCTTCACCTCGCACAATGATGCATTACTTCCCAGCACAGAATTGGGGGCCAAAAGAAGCTCACTTTAAGTCTGGGGAGAACCTAGCTAACTTACCACTGGAAGTGAATGTTATCCGTCATTTAAGGCCTTTGATGGTGTCAGACACGGGTCCTAATTCACTATGTGCCCATGATTGAGTGGCGATTCGCATCCAGGAGTTTCAGAGACACAGACGGAGCTTGGAATGCACGAGCCTACGCTCGCGTCTTGAGATGTCGTTCTGGTAATGAGCAACGATGATCTCTGCACTTGCAATTGAGGATGATACTTCATGGAGTAATATCCACCGGCTTTCTACTCGCGCCCGATGCTGAATTTAAGGCTGTGATTTCCGTCATATTCTTTCTTCTTCAAACACACCTCACAAGTTGTTGTCTTCATCCCTTCCGATCATGACAATAATGCACTCTCCTAGCCTACCATTCTTATCCTTCCTCTTCCTCTCTATCTTCCATCTCTTCTCCGCCCTCCCAACTCCCACAGGTACTTCTACACCTGACAACCCCACCCCTCCCTCCTACACGGCCACCAAAAGAGAAGAAGTCTTCAATACCTCTGGCTAACCAGGCTCAGTGAACGTTCACGATGAGGATTTTAACTTCGAAAAGGGTTTTGACTTTGCTTGCAAGTCCTGCAAGAGAGACATTAGCCCACAGATGTGTCCACCGCGGAAGCGGTGCATCGGCCACCGAGTTGTAGGCATAGATCCTTATCCGGATCCACACCCTGCCGGGACCAATGGAAAAGAGAGGCGTGGGGATTCTGAGGAGGACTTCGCGGCGTTTGATCCTGTATTTCTGGCTGAGAGAAAGGGAGAAGATTTTGCAGCATGGGTTCCTATACAGGCCACGGAGGGTGGCTCTTCAGGTCCAGAACGGAGAAAAGGAATTAAGGGTAGGGATCTGGACGCAGACGGTGACGGGAAAGACGATTTTGCAGGATTCGATCCTGCTTTTATGGAAGTGAAAGCTTCTTCACGCGGAATGAGGAGGAGTGTCGACGGTAGAGGGCTGGATGGAGACGCTGATGGAGGTATAATGAGCGGTGAGAGGAAGAGGAGAGAACAGGGGGACTTTAAGACGAGGAGATAGTGACTATTTTCCGGAAGTGGTTGTTGACCATCGAGTTGGAGCCGAAAAGTGGGATGTTCAGATTAGAGGTGGCATGGCATTGGGAGTTCCGGAAGTGAAGCGCGAAGTAGGAATTGGCGACGATGCGTGTCCGCCTCGAAGGAGATGCATTGGCAACCGTTCCATTGCATCATAAGAGTAGGCTGCTTCTGGACAGTCTGAGCTGCTGGAACCCATGAAGTAGTTCCTGGACAATCCTCATCAAATGCCTCGAACGAAGAATTGTTAGAAGTGCTATTGAGTTTGCTTAGTAGAACAGTCGCCGCCCAGGATTTCGAAGACGATTCAGGCTTGCGTTTTGCTTGGGTCATGTGAGCAATATACTCGTGGCTTCTGGATCATATTCCTATCCTGAATTCCTAGAGTCGAATCAAGGAATCCGAATCAAAACCCGACAAAAGTCTTCCAAGTGGATGATGCCAGACGATACTGCGAAAATGTCTGTGACATGGAGGCTGATGGACGCGACGAACTGAGGGTCTTGGCAGATACGTTAAGCCCGAACTTAAATCCGCCTAAAGTTTACGCGACGCGTTTGGCGCGTCTCCCTCAGGTATCAAATTCAACCCCCCATCGCAGCCATACCAACAACCATTCAATTCACCACCTATCAACGCCAATATGATCCGATCAGAGGCTCCTAGAATAGACGTGAAGAGACGGCAAGGTCTGGACTACAAGAGGAAGCAGTTCGCTACCCCCACCTTCAAACAGGTCGAGTATCCATACCGACTCAACTTCTACGAAATTCCTCCTACAACAGAAATCACCTTAGAACAATTCGAGCAATGGGCCATTGATCGGTTGAGAAGTATGCTACTTACCGTAACAATGCGACAGATGACGCTGACACGCTGCTCTAGTTTTAGCAGAGCTTGAAGCATGCTCGTTTCGCAACAAGACTCCCCAAGAGACGGCCCAGCATCTTGAGCCTTTACTCAAGTCTTATCTCCCACTCTCTGCGAACTCCTCAGCCACTAGCGGCAATGTGAGCGAAAAGCTGAAAGATGAGCGTCAGAAAGACCACTACTCCCATTTTATTCTCAGATTGGCCTTTTCAGGTACGGAAGATCTCCGAAGACGGTTCGCCAGAGTCGAAACCATGCTTTTCAAGTTGCGCTTCCAACTAGACGACGGGCGGGAAAGAAGGGCATTCATCGAGTCGCTAAATTTTGACTGGGAAGTTGTCGGTGACGAGGAAAAGCGTTCGATTGGCGAACAATTATTGGCCGCAACGCCAGGTGTGAGGAGGCTCGATGATGAGAATTGGTTCAAAGTCCACTGGACCAGAGTGCCAGAATTGGTAGAGCATAGGACAGTGTTGCTCAGAAAAGGCAAAGCTTACGTGCCAATGCGCGAACAAACAAGCATGATCCTGACCGAGTTCACCAACCGCCTTGAAAAAGCTCTTGAGGTACGTTGCGGTGCTCTAATGTCTCTACAAGATACTAATTGCTTGCTTCCAGTTGACCTCCCGCGCCCTCCCCCGCCTCGACGAAGACGACCGCCTTACCCCTATCCTCAATCACCTCTCTAAGAACTTCGCAACACCTGACAGCACTTACACCTCTGACTCCGACTCTCCCCTTCCCGGCGCCTCTATAACCGCATCCTCTATCGACGCCCTCAGCACCCACTTTCCCCTCTGCATGCGCAATCTCCACCTCAATCTCCGCAAGAACTCCCACCTGAAACATTACGGCCGCCTGCAATACACCCTCTTCCTCAAGGGCCTTGGCCTGACCCTCGAAGACTGCCTGATCTTCTGGCGCACATCCTTCAAACTCATCACAGACGACACCTTCAACAAGGAATACCGCTACAACGTGCGCCACGCCTACGGCGACGTCGGCGGCGACTCGAACCGCCGCGGCAGGGGCTACGCTCCGAAATCGTGCCAAAAGATCCTCACGGAGAACCCGCCAGGGCCCGGCGAGAGCCACGGCTGTCCGTATCGGCACTTCTCGCCGGAGAACCTGCAGGCATTGCTGCAAGGGACGGGGGTGACGGACCGGGAGGTGCTGAAGGGCGTAAGAGAGGACGTCGAGAAGAAGAGGTACCATATTGCGTGTAATCGGGTCTTTGAGCATGTGCATAAGGTGGAAATTCGGAAGGCGAAGGAGGAGTCTGGATGGGGGGCCGCGGAATTGGACACGATTGTGCACCCGAACATGTATTTCAAGAGGAGCTATTTGCTGAAGAATCTGGGGAGAGGGGAGGTTAGGATGGAGGAGTAAAGGCTAATTTCTGCGACCTTGTGTAAGGAATGGACCAGTGACGAGAATGAGCTTTGGAGCGCTTCAAATGAAATTTCTATGCGTTATGAATGGCAAGCAGCAGATACATCAGCTTGTATGCCCATCATTCGGCGTTGGCTCCGCTTCAATACTGAAACGGGACCTGGCGTGCAATCTCATGAAACTTTAACTAACAACATTCTTGTCTTCCCCAATGTCACCTGTTTTCCTATGCATAATGCTTCCTCTTATCCCTGGGCCGCGAAAGGTAGACAAAACAGAAAGAACCGAAGTTGGATGCACCATTCTTTGTGCGAAGCGAAAAGCTGCAAATTCCGTGCATGTGTGCCGATCCCCTTGTGAGTGAAAGGTGGTGTACAAGCTAACGATTTCGCGCATGGATGTCGAGAACATCAGGACATTGGATGAGCCATTCATTGCGTTTGGAGGTGTCCGCATTATTTCGCAATAGTGATTAGACGCTGAAAGGAAGCTGCCTTATTGCCAAAGCGTGAAGCGGTCCGTATACGTGCTCAAGAATTGCTGGGGATCAGCCCGTCTTCCTCCGCAAGTCTCCGAATGTATTGCTTGTAAGCCTCAGGATTGTATTCCTTGAATTTCTTGCGAGCGAAATCCATCAAGTTCACAAGGAGCGCCAAGGTTGGGTCCGTTGAGGTATCGATTGCAGCTTTGTCGGTAGATTCATTTGCAACACTGGGTGGATTGATGCTTTCCTGCGGGGCTTTTTGGATGATGTTGTCGCTATCTCTGATGGTCCTACCGCGTGTGCCCGGCCGTAGAGCAAGGGTAGATGTTTTAGTACGATCCATGGACTCTTTCGCGTTTGAAGTTGTTCTCGGAGCCGCGGAATTGCGGTGAACCCGTTTTGGTCGGGTCTTGCGTATTGCCTTTGAGCCTGAGATCATCGCAGGACTGCCTTTTAACCTGCTAGCGTTAGACAAGAGATTTTTTCTAGTTCTTCAAGCGTGGTCTGACTGACAAGATTTGATTTGGATGTTGAGCTCCGAATAACCAGACGACGTGGAATTCGGAAAGGGTGAGTCACCTGTCAACAAAGACTAGGTACCTGTAGATAAGCACGCCATCCGGAGAAGAATCGGCCCGCATTCTGCGTGAAGGAACACTGGAACACTCATTCAGTGTTGACCCTAGGTGCACTATTGATTTCATTTGAGGAAGAACGTCATTGGCAGCGCCCCGTGGATGTTAGAGCCTACTTCCCAGCATGTTACGAGCTCGCTGTCATCGCACAGGTAGCCTTCTCCAGCGCTTTGTAAACGTATTTCAATGTGGTGAAAGCTTGCTCGAGAGGTTTGTCATTAAGACCCAAGCTAACAGCTAATGGGCATTGCTTGCTGTGGCCGCATCGTGGAGAAGTACACGTACAAATGGCTGTGAAGCGCATGCTTTCATGCAAAACGCTAATACTGAAGCGAGACCTGGACGGCCAAGTCCGCGTCAAGGCTGCAGGCTTGCGCACAGCAATGGCTTGACAGAGGCGCACTGAAGGGAAATAGATAAATCTGAGACTTTACCTTTGGTAATACTGTGGTTCCCGAGCGATATTTCGAAAGACTTCCTCGCACATAGCTACCATATCGCCATCCGTAAGGAGTCATCATTCCGATAGGAAAGCCATTCCAAGCCTTTTAGCATCATGTCCGACAGCCCACTCCCGAATTGCCTGCAGATACCGCGGATGTCGCTCATGATCTTCTCGTTCTAGGTTTTGTAGGTCCTGGTGAAGGGAATTCCATGAGTACTGCACTCTATCGGCACAGGTCATAATGTCAATGCGTGGGAGACTTCGCGAGGTATCTGGCCTAGTGCCTTTCACTCTCGGCGACGGACCGAGCCTGGAAGATGCTGTGGGTGCTTGCTGGGTGGGAGTGGCTTCACTGCTAGAATGCATTGAGATGTCGTTCGGACTAAGCGGAAGGGTAGAATTTGTGTAGATGTCGCTGGATCTAAGTGCTGGTGCATCGGGCATTGACACATTACTTGATCTCAATTTCGGAGCATCATGCATAGAGACATCGCTCGGTCTAATTGTGGAAGCAGTCTTCATGGTGACGTCTGCGTCAGAATCTTCGGGGATAGAAACAGTATTGACTTTCGTAGTAGAAGCTTTATTTGCTTGTTGCCTTGTCTGGCGAGGGTGCTTCCGAAGAGTCAGGCCTGAGGTAATTGAGGGTAAAGCCGGTACATACCAGATCTGGAAAAGCACGGCTACGCATGCCTCGGAGCAAGTCAATCAGAGCATTGATTAAACTGTAGGGAGATCGATTTTTGAGTCGAACTCAAAGCAGTCCTAGCTTATTGCTAAGGCATTGAGGAAGACGTACGCTTGCTCAGTTCTCTCCTTCGTGCTGCCGCTCTGTAAGAAAGCTAATGGGCGATTCTTCGTCCACCCACTTCCTCCCCAAACGTAAGACCCATGGTTCGTCACGTAATGACGCGCAAGCCTCGCAAGATCCTCATCGTCTCCGTCGTAAAATTGTGCGAATTGAGTGTCATCGCCGCTCTTGAGAGCAAATGCAGATCGTTTGAAATGGTCGAAAAAAGCATCTTGGCTGCGCTTGAGGAGCATATAGATGTTGTCACCGAAATCTCTGACTGGAAGCTTCAATACCTTCTGTCGTCGGCCTGCATGATGCTTTATCGGCATGGAAGAGCCTTGTTGGCAACGCGCAGAGAGAAGGAGATTCAGCTGGTTTGCAGGGAAGTAGAGAACTCGACGTTTGTTTTCAAAATAATTGGAGTGTGTACTAGACCATGACCGCGAAAGACCGCAACAAGCCGCAAAGTGATCGGGAGTGATGTGAACGAAGAGCACGAACCACAGTAAAATGGCTCATGTGAGGAAGAGAAATAAAAACATGAATATCACTAAACAAATTTTTAATTTGCTGTCCGGGGCGTTGGTCTGATCGGTATCATATTGAAACTTAGGTTCAATCACTGTCCCCTATGTATCACTCCTTCCAACCTGCTTTTCTCTTAGGAGATGTGGGGAACCCTGAGCCTGCAGTAATCAGGGCGTTGGACTGGCCGGTAACATATCGAACTTAGGTTCAATCACTGTCCCCTATGTGCCACCCCCTCCAACCCATTCAGCTTCTGCGAATGAGGCCGCCGGACACGCTCAATTTTTTTGTCCTTTTCCATTTGGCGCAACGGGAGTAGATGAATGACTAAAGCAAGCTCGAGCATGTAGAAGCGTAAATGATTGTCTCGCTTTCCGTGATGGCGATTCTGCCGTGACTGGGATTTAGCTGTAACGTCTTGTCTTAAACGCTACCATGATGTGCTTCGGCTCAGAGTGTGAAAAGGAAACCCCGACAGGTCACCCGTTCGATCCCGGACGCGGAAACTCGTGAAATTTGGTCAAGGTACGCATCATTTTCCATCAAGCAATCTTTGAAAGGTATACATGAAACTGAGAGCCTTCTTGAGCACGACAAACATTCAACAAATGACCGATCCGTCAGATGATCTGAAATGAATGTTAGGAGACGTGCGAAAAAGCTTAGGAGCGGTTGCTTTCCGCTGAAGCGAGGCTAGAAGATGATGAGGGGAAAGTTTTGCCGAGCAGACTTTGCCGGTCTCCTTTTCTCTCCCATTGTGTGCTTTGCCCGCTAGACGTGCTGTCGTTCACCTTTTGTAGGACTTCGAATCTGCGAAATAATGAATGTAGATGAACTCTTGTCTAGGTGGACTGTCTACCTATTGCAATGAGGCTCTTACCTCATTTACGTCTCTACAAAATTTGAGACCTGGCTGCAATGCCGCGTCGAGTCTGCTTGCGTTGGCGATCCTGCTAGGGTTCCTGCCCCGGTAACGAAAGGCGATAAACATATGAGCAGTATTAATTTGGACAACTCCAACTTTGCACGCGAGTCCAGGCACTAGAGTGTTAGACAGAGCATCTCAATGCCGAGCTCTGGAGACTCGACACCAAACATCGGTTTGCATGGAGAATACCCTGGTTCCGTCTATCTTATTGCTCTTTTGTTGGTTTTGATGTCTGTTAAGCAACCCATGACACTCATGGTTATTTCTGCTCTCTCTCTCTCTCTCTCCCCTTCCATACTTTCGTATACCTGCTGATTGAGGAACTCCGCAACAAGAATTACGAGCATCAAGCAGCTGGGAAGTGCTTGTATCCTATCCCTTTCACGAATGTCTGTTGCCACGGCCCTTGCGACTTGCCTTCCGCAAGTTGAACGTAAAACTTTCCATGCGCTTCTCCGTCAATATCCATGAAAGCAGCCGATCCATCAGCTTTCCGTTCATCGCCATAGTAGAATCTATCTGTTGTCAATTTCATTACAGGTGAAATCGGAGTACGTAATGCATACTTGAATCCTTGCTCTTGGTACGCTGCAGCAGCAGACTGGATGATATGCGCTGTCGCTGACTTCCCAACACCCAAATCCATCAGGGGCGCCATGATTTTCGTGTTCAAGATATTTCCGGTATAGATAAACGTTTTTGATGCAGACTCAGGGAGCTGCTCAAAGCCTAAGACCGCTTGCTGCGCGGCGACGAAAACGCTCGTTGTATTAATGTTGAAGTCCCGAGCGAAGTCCGCCAACGGAAGGGAGAATGGATTCTTCGGATCGTTCCGAGTTGCTGCACCAGCTTTGACGATGTCAGGAGAACCTTGGTAGAAGCTAATAATATCAAGAAACGTCCTTACCATTGTAAACGACGACACTTGGGAGCCCCAACAATGATTTGACTTTCAAAAATACCCCAACAATGGAACCTGGATCTGACAGGTCACTCGATATATTTATTTGGTCTTTCGTATTGTCTTCCTCCTTTGGTGATCTAGATGCGAGGGCGACCTTGTAGCCTTTCGCAACAAAGGCTCGAGCCACGTGCTGCCCAACGTTAGGCCCTGCGCCGAGGACAAGAAGGACTGGAGATGTGCTAGGCATGATTGTGAATGTGATCGTGTAATATAAAACTGGATAATGCCCATGGAGCAAGAGCTCGACGTCTTATTATACTTTCCTGGTCGTGGAGCTTTACCCCAGGGGAAGACCCGAACCCGACATTCTAATGCCTGTTGCCGCTTTAGTGGGGGCGGAAGGTCTGTCATGGGCGGGTCAATTTCAAACCGACGTTGGTGCCTGGAGTTTCTACTCGTGAGGCTTACACTAACCATATGAGGTTGGCGTACTTGCCGCTTCAGTGTCAATGAGCTCATAATTTACTCAATATGAATCGATTAAAGCTGTTGCTACACCAAAACATGCGAAGGATGCCGATCCGAGTGCCAATTCGGTCAACAAGCGGAAGGCTCCGACCAGGTGATGACCAATGTAGTTGATAGCCAACAGTAGCTGATGATCAATCGTAATATCATGCTCCGTTCGCGTTCGCGAAATTTCGAAGGCACGCAGGATTCCAATCGAACAACACTCGATGATGAGATCCATTGCGGTCACTATGGGGAAATTCTCCATAGATAAAGGTCCAACGCGGCCTACATTGTCCATCATCTATCTCGAATACTCTCTCCGCCTACGTTGGAAGTCGGTATCACATAGAAAGGTTACTCTTTTTCAATCACCGGCATTATGAGCCTAAATGTCTTGATCACTGGCGCCGCTGGCTATATGTATGATGTACGGCTATGAGTATTCGTAAATGACTAATTTCTATGTAGAGGAGGTTCTCTCATTGCGGATTTTCTAGCCGGCAAAAGCATCCTCATTCAGAAAGAAAATCTGATCGCTGCAGTCAGATCCGAAGAACAGGCTAAGGCCTTATCAAAGTTGGGCATCAACGTGCTTCAGTTAGACCTGACCGATGAGAAAGCTGTCGTCGAAAGCTTGTTACGCTACAACAGTACGAAGCTTTCTACAATTGGATCCAAAGCGGACTGAATTGGCTGATTAATTCCCAGTCAGCATTGTCGTTCACAGCGCAAGCTCTATAGATCCAGGGCTAGCGCTTCCTTTAATCACCGCGTTGGGCAAACGGAGGGAGGTCAGCGGGGAGGAGACCTACTTTATCCACGTACGCGTGTTCCTTCCCACCCTGTCACCAACTCACCGCGAGACTAGACCTCGGGATTGAGCGCATTCTATGAAAGAACCGGCTGGCCAGCTGGAGAGATGAAAGACACGGGCCCGGTGTTCGATACAGAGAAGCAATTGGCGGACTCGTTCCCTCTCCGCAAGGTGAGACCATCATATCACCAAGACGAATATTATAAGAACGCGGCTTCTAACTCTGGCAGACCGATGTGGCGATTATCGAGCATTCTAAAGCACGAGGAGTGACTAGCTTCATCGTTATACCTTCTACAGTCTGTGAGTGCCACTAAAAAAGCAAAGATAGCTGGTGTCCGCTGAACTGACCTTTCTATTTAGATGGCAAAGGCAGTGGCGAATGGAACAAGCTGTCCGTAGTATTCCCAGTCTACGTCAAGGCTAGCATTTCGCGTCAAGCAGTATACAAATTCGCCGAAAACGCCGTGAGTAAAGAAGTCAGCAAACAGCCAAGCATTGGTACTGATAGTCTTGGCAGAGAGTGTCGGGTGTGCACATTTCGGATTTGACTGCCCTTTATGGGCGAATCATCGAAAAAATCCTGCAAAAAGAGACGCCTCCGAGCGGTACAGAAGGCTACTACTTCGCACTAGCCCATGATCTCGTTTGGTGGGAAGTCTTAGATCGATTGGCTGTAGCTCTTCGAGCGCGGGGTCTCGTAACAGACTCGAAGACACGGTTTTGGCCAAGTGATGAAGCTGCCGCAGAGTCACTAGGTGTTCCGGTACAGTTTTTGCAACCACTGTGGAACTCTGGGTAAGTTTTCCTATGCAATTTTCAAAGGAGACATATCTAATTCAATGCAGTGAAAGGATCATCTCAGACAATGAGCACAGACTCGGGTGGAAACCATTGTGGAACAAGGATCGGTTTTTGCAAAATATGGATGACGAAATTCAGGCTGTACTGGACCTTGGTAAGGCGAAAAGTAGTCTGATAGACTCCTTATTTGAATCCGCTAGAGGGTAGATCTTGTATGATTCTCGCGAAATGGAGATAGACAGAGGTTTCGGAGGCTAGATACTCATCCAGACCATGACTCTGACCTGATTGCTGCTGGCCTATCGAAGAGGAAGAAACGTTTGAGAAAGCTTGGGGAAGCCTTGGTCCGCCCCGTGGTCCGGTGGTGCGTTCGCCAGTATGAACAAGGCGAACCAATGCAGTTAGACTCCACCGTGAAGGGAAGGTTTGCCGGAGTTGTCTCACCGAAGCTTTCTCCACCCCATGCACGTAAAGTCATCCCTGAAGGGCATGAATTGCCTCACACCCGATAGGGCGCTCTGCGCATCATGCTTCACGTTTTTATTGATTACATTCGCATCTGCAAACCACTTGGATCTCGAGTTCGCGAACTGGTAATAGTCTGCTTACGCTAGCAATACTGCAAAGGTCCAGGTCCACTAGGATTTGAGTCTTTCCTCGTTCTTTGGGCGCAATGTTATCAATACCTAATGAGTAAGTACCAGTGGGATGAGCACCTTTGAAGTCGCAAGTTAAATTGCTTGTCCCTTCCATCTTGGAAGACGGGTAGGCGACACATACACCAGCAAAGAACTTCTCTCCCCTTTCCTACACCACGCCTTTCTCTCCTAAAGCGATGCATTTCCTCACGTCAATCCACCTCTTTCTCCTCCCGTTCCTCCCCTTCGCCACGCCACTTGACTTCACCTAGTGGCATCCACCAAGGAAGGGTGATGTCCGCGGACCTTGCCCGGCTCTCAATTCCCTTGCTAACCATGGCATTCTTCCTCGTAACGGCAAATATCTCTCTCTTCCATTCGTGCAAGCTGTGTTGAAAGAAGCGCTCAATATGGGCCTCGAGGCCGCCACTGCCTCCTTCGAATCCGGCCTACTAACCTCCGACGACCCCTCTTCTGGCGTCTTCAATCTCGATGACCTGAGCAAGCATAACATCATGGAACATGATGCCTCTCTCTCGCGCGCCGACTTCGCTGAGTCAGGCGACGCCCACACGTTCCGACAAGATATCTTCAACACCGTGCTGAGGTTTTTCCGCGGTAGTGACGTTGTGACCATTGAGGCAGCAGCGAGAGCAAGGTTGCACAGGATCAATACGCAGAGGAGGAGGAATACGAATTTCACATTTGGCGATTTTCAGGCATCCACGAGTCACTCAGAGACGGCATTATACTTCAGTATGATGAAGGATCCGAAGACCGGAGAGGTTCCAGTGGATTTTGTGAAGATTCTCTTCGGTAAGTCCTGCATTTGACGACAAGTTGAGTGATGGTGTTTTGCATGCTGACGAGAAGGTAGAAGAGGAGAGGCTGCCATACATGGAAGGATGGCGCGTCCCCAGAAATGAGACTAATTTCCCGTCCTTGTTATCTGTTGTATCGCAAATGGCCGCGGCTATTAAGGATGAGCTGTCACGGCACGAGCCGGGGAAAAAAACGCGTGCACCAAAATTCAACCTTTCTTATCAGATCCCCTTGGCGCTGCCGGAGTAAATGCGGACAGCAGCAAGGGTACGTAAAGTCAGATGGGAAAGAGAATCTGGGCTTGGGGGTCAATATGTGCCATATCGGAGAGCCAGAGCCAGATTAGCCCTTTCTGGGCAAATTGCCGAAAGAGTCTTCTCCGTGAGGAAGCAAGTCGGTGTTATATTGACATTGAGGTCGTTGAAGTAAGTTCGCAATAGACATGCCCCTGAAGAGAGATTAATGATACTCATGCCTGTGCTACAACTTCTAATTCCACCAGCGCGCCCTCCTTGGCCAACGCCCCAACCTACACGTGAAGATAGATCAGCCGTCTTAGCCATTTAATAGCCCCATTGAACACTTCCCCCCCCGCGCTCGCGGTCGACTTACCTGTACACACGTGCTAACAGGATACGGCTGTTCAAACCACCTCCCCCACACCGCATCCACCGCCCTGAACTGCCCCATATCAAGGATATAAATCCTTCTCCGGACCACCTTATCCAGCGACGACCGCGCCGCCTCGAGACATGCCTTGATGTTGCGGATCGCTTGTTCCTTCACATTAGCTCAACGTCAGCTGAATTAGCCAAGCAGTACTGCTTCACCAACGCGGGTCTCGACTTGGGTTTTGCGGAAAGGGGGAAAATCTTTCCTAGTTACCGTCTGTGCCTCGATGCCTCCGCTCACGATCCGGCCCGTCTCCGGGTCGTCGCCCATCCAGCCCGCGACGTGGAGCGTGTTGCCTTCGCGGACGACGTGGCTGTAGTTGCCGTTTGGCCTCGGTGCCGCGGAGACGTACAGTCCTTGGCGCTGGGAACGCATGGTAAACTGGCACGAGGATTTTCTTGGCGGGACGAGTTTTGCGCGCTAGAGACTTGCCGTAAGAATGTCAAAAAGGCTCTTTTGGGTTTGCAGACAGAAGGGAGTTCATTGTGTTGTAGGCTGTTAATGCTTTGACGTCACAACGACATCTATCTGATATCATACTCAACCCGTATCACAGTCTGTGCCTCTGCTGGTCCAGCTCCATCCCAACACGGCCTTTTCAAACCATTGAAGACGTGATATCAAAAGCCAGCCTTCGACTTCGGATTCCATGGTCTGGCCCGTGGATCTGCTTTTCAATCTCCCCCACGTGGATGAACAACTGGAGACCAGGCGGCGGTAATCCACGCCATGATGCAAGGTTACACAAAGATCTATCATTGACAGGATGCTTTATCTAGAAGATCATGAAGGCTGCAATGGTGAAATTTACGAAAATATGTATCAACATACGGAGCGGGCTATTCCGGAAAAATGCGGGAAATTCTTCCGAACCAACCAAAAGGCGGTGACTCAGCAGGAGCTTGAAGATCTCGATACAATTTCTCTAATCTTTTACTTAGCCTTTGGAGAAGTGCCATAGCCCAGCTCGGGGATTGTGAAACCAGAGATGTCAACAAATTTTCAAGCGCCCGAGACACGGGTCCTTGCAATTGCTAGTCACGTAGGAGACCACTACTTTGCAAAGTCAATGCGATGGCGCTGACACTTTGCCTTGAAGGTGGCCTACGGGTGAGTCGCAGACTTCTCAAGTCCTAATCTTTGGCCTTGACGGGGCGTGTAGATATGTCGGCAACACGATGGCGACGTTCGTGCTACAGGCTCTCGGCTGTGAGGTGTCGGCGATTAATACTGTAAACTTCAGTCAGTGGGCCTCCCATCCGCAGACTTCAGAAACCAAATACCAATATGATATTCGGAAGGCAATCATACGGGCTATAAGCAATTCAGAGGAACAAAAACCTCTGCCACAGAGATCCGGGATCTCTATGATGGATTGAAGCAGTCATATCTTACAGATTTCGATGTCCTGCTATCGGGATACACGCCGAATGCGGAAACGGTTGAGACTCTTGGTTTTATCGCAAGAGACTTGCGGCATAGAGCTACGATGAAGCCTGGATCATTCTTCTGGGGTGCGAATTGACATGGGTGCCTTAACCCCATTGCTAACTTCCAAAGTTCTCGATCCTGTGATGGGAGATCAAGGCGAGCTCTACGTCCATGAGAGTGTTGTGCCTGCGTACAAGGAACTTCTTCCTCACGCAGACTTGATCCTACCTAATCAATTCGAAGCTGAGTGCGTTGGGGCCTCCGCTTTGCTGTTACATTGGCTAAATGCGGCTATGTAGGACTCTGTCCGGCGTAACCATTGACTCTCTTCCCTCCCTCAAGACCGCCATCTCGACTCTACACTCCCGGTACCGCATACCCCATATTATTGTCACTTCCATCAGGCTCCCAACCGAACCTTCTCTCTCCAATACGCCGGAGCATCCAATCCTCACGGTCATGGGCTCTTCCGCCCTCAGCAACCATATTCCCCGTCTCTTCCGCATCACCATCCCTTCTCTACCCTGTTTCTTCTCTGGCACAGGCGACATGTTTGCCGCTCTCCTCATCGCCCGCCTCCGTGAAGCTTCTGCGAAGGCTGGCCTCCTGAAGACTGCTTCCTGGTTGCCAAGTGATAAAGTCTCAGTAGTCGAACTGCCACTGGCAAAGGCAGCAGAGAAAGTACTAGCAAGCATGCAGGCGATCTTGGAGAAGACCATAGAGGCGAGGGATAAGGAGATGGAGGGAATGAAGAGCGAGTTCAGTGGCGTCTTTGATGTTGATGGCGAAATGGGGAATGGGAATGGCGATGATCAAGGGGAGAAGAAGAGAATGTATCTCGCAGAGACAAAAGCAGGAGAGGTCAGAGTTGTGAGAAACGTCAAGGACTTGGCCGAGCCGGATCTACGAAATGGTGCCTACAAGGCGTTGCCGCTAGATGAATTGTCGGGAAAGAATTGAGTGCTCCATTCAGCACGGCGTTGGTACAGCAGGGGAGATCGTACCTCTAGCATGAGCATATAGACTTTTTCCTTTCTATTGAAAAATTCTTGAAATCAAGCATTATGCGCCTTAAGCAAAAGTCTTTCTCATAACCTGTATGTCTTCCTGAGTTCCCCTGCATTTGGTGGTCTCCTACCCCGTGCTCCCGAAACCCCCAGCTCCCCTTATACTGTCCCCTAATACTTCCACCTCTACCACCTCCGGCGTATATATCTAGAGCCACATCAGCATCTCAGCTCCCACAATCCATATCAGGAAAGCCCATTTACTCACCCTCTCAAGCACCAACTGCGCCACCCTCTCCCCCACCTTGACCTCAAAGTCCTTCTCCGAATGATTGAACAGCAAGACCTTCACTTCGCCCCTGTAGTCGGAATCAATAACCCCAGCGCCAGTGTCTATGAAGTGTTTGCTCGCGAGCCCGGAGCGAGGCGCGACACGCCCATCTGCAAATTCCACATCAGCCTGTCCCTCCCGCACCGTGTCTTCTTGTTCCCGTCTCAAACGATACGGGCTGACTCACAAGTCCCCACCGGCGTCGCAATCGCAAGCCCCGTCTCTACGAGACACTTCCCCCGCGCGGGCACGACGGTCTCTTTGGAGGCATACAAATCATATCCAGCCGCAAGGGCGGAGCCACGGGTGGGGGGTTTGGCGGTGGAGGAAAGTTTCTTGACGAGGAGGGCCGGAGAGGTCGAGAGGAGAGCGACGGCGGGCTCTTCTTGGGTGGACATGGCGGTGTGGTTCGGAACAGGGGACGAGGGTTTGGTGCGTTTCGCAAGGGGAGAGGCGGGGAGGGACGGCGGTTCGTGGGACGCTGGATTTGGGGATGTGGATGGTGCTGGAGGAGGCGTGGAGGACTCTGGCATGCTATGAAGAGTTCCTGAGTAGGTAGATTTGAGGTCAAGCAGTAAAAGACTGGAAGTGGTGTCGGCCACCGTACGTCATGTGTTTTGGATATTCGAAAAACAGCCATCCGAGGAAGACGCGTTTTGACGCGTTGAGAGCAAGTCTTGGCGGAGTAATGTCCACCGAGCCAACTCATCCCCCTACGCTCATCCTTTTTTACTCATGCGACGCTCCAAGAATCTTTGGCTCTCTGTTTCCTAAACTAGCCACTAGCAAACGTGATCTCTTCGCCCCCGGCTGTACCAGTATTATCCTTCAGCTCCTCGATAGCGGACAGAACAGTTTTTCAACTTCTCCCGACGTTTAGCTTCGGCTTTAGAACAATAATAGCTCCAAGTTGCATCTAACAAAAGTTTACATTAGAAAATTCAAGAAGGGAACGTGCTTCGACAATTGACAGCTTACGCCGCGCACGTACGCGATGTCGGCCCTACAAAATCACAGTATAATACTACGGCGATGACTAAAGTAAAATCGCTGTCTCCTCTGAGTTATACAGCTTACTAACGAAAGTTAAATACTGTGAAAATGGCTCTACTGAACTTCGAGAAATCGCTCAATTTCGTTGTCTCGCTCCTCACGCTTCCGCCTGGAAAGAAGGGACAATGAAAGTTTTATATCATACCAAGCAAAGCAAAGGGGAATGGCCGCATCGATCCGGAAGATCGAATAATATTAGAATGCTTAAATGATATGGTGAGTGGTTCTTCGCCGGGTGCTTCGGCGCTATCGGTATAATACTAGTGTATGAGACATAATCTAATACCTTCCGTGTCACGGCTCTAAGATGTCGTCTCGTTATATCCGCTGATTCTCTCAGTGGATTGGATTTTCATTGTAAATAGAAGAGGGGGAGATAGCAAACTTGGAGCGGTGTTTGTTTCGCCATTTCGCCCGCTGGAGGTTGCCCTGCTGATTTTCAGCTGGATAGCTTATGTTCTTCAGCGGTTGCAGAGCAAGGTCCGCGCCGACACGGGTTATTGAACGTACATTTCAAAATGTCAAGCATGAAGTACGCTGTGACCACGGCTGAGATGCTGCTGCTTGAAAAAGGGGTCTAATTTTTCTTGCTCACCCATCAAGAGCGGCCGCTGAAAGAAGAGGGGTCACTGAAAGTTGAGGCGAGTTCGACATGCTTGCTATCTTAACTTTGGGACCAGAGCCACAGTGCCAACATAGATCAACATAGATGACACAAGGAGTAGCCTTCCGGAGTATTTATCCCAGGCATAATGATGACTAATAAGAGAAGGTTGGTTAAGCGATTAGCCATGGGAAGACTTAGAAGCGTGCAGCTCTGCGCTCATTTTCCTAGGCAAACATTGCAGAGAGTCCAGCAGTGGTGACAAGCGCCGCATAAAATAGTTCATGGAAGCTTGTCCGCCAAGAGTCGACTCCGGATTTTAGCGGCTGTCTCCGCTGGATGGGCACGACGGGCTCCTTGAACGCCTTCAATTTCTCCTTGGAAGAGATGTATCTGTAGATTAAGACCGCAACTAATAATTGCAAAGAGCGCCTACATCCAAACACAAGAGATGAGCCTTCATTACGGTTTTCCAAATCTGCGCTTATCGTGAGCAGACGACATTTGGCATTGAGCCATGACATCAGGCGTTAGCCTTGTCCTGCCCTCGCTCTCTTCATGGTCTTAGATGCAACTAGACACACGCTCTCTCTCGGTTCTTCCGCGTTTGCCTTGCCTGTCAGTCAACTCTAGGCAAATTGTTCAGCCGCACGCGATGAATGGGTATTTTGCCGTCCTGTCAAGTATTTTTTCAATGTCCTTGCTCCTACCGCCTCGTCAAAAAGCACCAGCTCTTATTTCAACGTTCTGGTATCTGCATGATGCCTTTCAACTCACTATAGATGACGATGCACAACCTCTTACCCGCAATATTCCCAATGATAGCTTTCAGCAGCAGGGCCAGGTGGATTAGGTTTCTCTTTCGCGGACTAGCATCGACTTCTCCCTCGAAATTCTCTCTAGGCTGTCCGCTGCTTCAGTAGATCCATATACGGTCACTGTAGGACATTTCATTGGATGCAATTTCGAGCTCTCAAGCGTCGGAAGAGTGAATATCGAGCACGCCCTCAAAAGTCTATATTGTTTTAGCGGCTTTGGCAACGTTCTTTGGTTTGGATTTGGAATCACACATCTTGTCCGCGCTTTATCTGTTACAGAACAAGGCGCAACACTTGTCGCTCTTTGCGCCGCCTTACGCGAGTCTTTTGACGAGCATACCTCCGCCGAGGTCCTGAGCGAAATCGCGAAACGCACTGCTGACCTGAAAGTCACACCAGCTCTCAGTGAATAGCGTTCCCTGTTGCGTTGCTGTGCAGGCGTCCTTGCTACGACACCATTGCCAAGACGCGCGGAAACACTTATGGGCATGCGGCGCGAAAGCACTGAAGAAATTTTGACCAATGACATTCCTGCGGAACCGACCGACATTGCTGAAGCCCTCATTGATATTGGCAAAGTATCACGAGGTATCTGGACTTCAATAACCGTCGTAGGGCGGCGCGATGCTGGATGGATAGCAGCAGTGGCGGAGTGGATGTTCGGGCTCACAACCACCATCACCGATGAAGGGGGAAACTGGAAGCATACTAGCACACCCTCAGGCCACATGACAAATGTGAAAATCTTATACAAGACCGAATTGAGGACAGATGGATGCGCTGAATTGATGATGGTTACTGAGAGAACCTTTGATCTACGAAGTGTATCAGAAATTATTCGATCTCTCGCGGATGATCCAGCGGTCACTCGGATCTGTGGCCGTGTAAACTAGAGCGAGTGCTTGAATGCAGCTTTTGGAATGGCTTTCAACAAGCTGATGAAAATGCCAACTGCTGTTGGAGAATTGCTCGGAAGCGCTGCGAGAATATTTGAAGCATTTGCAAGGGCTGAGGACTGCGTGCCGACGGAAGCGCTGTACTCAAATCAGCTTTTTCTTGACTCGGCATTTGGTCTCAGCTGGTTAGAAAGTTCGGTGAATTGGCTCCCCGAGATCGCCAAGGCAGCTCCAGCCATGTACGAAACATATCGGAAATGTTCGTTCTCAGACGCTCAAAGTATGTACGATGCTCGTATGGAGCTCCTTGCTTCTACTTGTGGATGTGTAAACTGTTGCGCCCCAAAGAGGGCAGCCGGATCTGCACGTTCAAGGTGTCCCGTTGTGCTTATGGAGACAATCATAGTCCTTTGCAGGATGTTGTCAACACTGGACGTAGTTGACTCGCTCTATCCGATGTTACGGGGCTTGCATGTATTATACAGCTATCATTCTGACTCTGGCCGGTCCAGAGACCAGAGTGACAAGGAAGACGAAGTCGGCCTAATACGCCGCGTCTCGGACGGGACAATGATGTCCAGGAGCATGAGGATGGAAGCAGCCCTAATGCTGTTCGCAGGAGTGAAGTTAGACGATTTGAGCGACGAGATACCCAGCTTCAATGCCTACTCAACCGGCGGAGTATGTGTTTACTTAGATAGCGTGAGGGAACCTTCAGACAACCGACAGGTGAATGGCCGTGTACATGTTGTACCAGGACATATCGAATACGATCACCGGCCATATTTCTCAATTGACGACTGGCAGGCCCTGGGTATACATGATAACCTTGACTGGACTCAGATTGAGGATAGAAGTTACATGAACAGCTTCAAGATCGGCGTTCGCGAAACTTTGAATTCTCTGCTAATTCGCTACGACGTTGTGGATGCACAGAAAAGACCTACAAATTTGTCTTTCAGTCCACGAACACTATCTCTCTCGGCTTCTCGCATCCGTGGCATCGTTCCTTGCCCAGTGTCGCATCAAAGTGAGAGTACAGAGGCTCGTGACATTGTGCCTCCTGAAATTTTGGATCGACTCAAGAGGACAAATATCGAGCTCCGACTAGTGAAAGCTCCGTTACTGGGCAGATGTGCTGCGCTTACATGGGTTGCGGCGCGCTCAACGGTGAAAATCCTACGAGACCGCGAATGTCTGACTTGCTGTGTCAGCGCAGCTCTATGGCAGGATCCAGGGGAAATCGTCATTATTTCCAGGGCATGAGATTTGTTGTCAAACCTGGATGGCATGTAATGCTCATACTGCACGCAATCTGACTGTGAGTCCAACGAGCGACGGCAAAGTAGCTTAGGCCTTTTGTGAGTTCCAAATGGAAATTAGGTGCGGATAGGCAAGCTCGAACAGTAATCATAGAAAGCTTTCCATAGGTTACCGAAGAACTGGGCGGGAGGACACTATGTCTGTATCAGGCTAAGGCTTCTTTGCGTGACGGGTTTTGTGCTTCTTGTTCTCTATCCATATTATCTTGCTATCGCTTTATGCTGGCGCATATCGATTATCATACCGGAGATCTAGGTGAGCGAATTGCCTGTTCAACACGAAGAGAGGCAATTAGTCTTCATGTCTGGGCTAGGGGGTTGCCTAGTCTTTGTTGATACTCCGTAATCTGAATTTGCGGAATTAGCATCGTACTAATTCCCTGTGCCATTTCCAATTTCCTCTACGAGTGAACACCTCTCAATGACTTGACACTCCTGGCGGAGGCTTTGGCAGACTTTAGCAGATCCCCTCTGGCTTCAGAAAAGCATTGACTCGAGAGTAAGCACAGAGTAGCGGTCGCGGGGAAGGGTACATAAGTGAAGCGGCATCAATTTGACGCCCCAAACCCTTCAGCAGAACGTGCATTTCTATAATCTTGGCATTTGTGTTATGCAAGCGCTGTATCCAGTCCCCAGCGACATCTAACGAGAGCTTGGAACATCTGTCCTCAAATTGATACATATAATATAGCAATGCTTTCAGTACTAACTGATACTTATGCTATGGCCCTGTTTATAGATTCACATGTTTTTTCAGTCCCTACTTGGCGGTTCTGATGGGAACCGGAACCTCAGATCTCCAGCTTATTTCCAAGCCCGAGTTCACGTGCTTGTTGTCTTCTCAAAGAACGACCTTATCGATAGGTAAGGGCACTATTAGGGACTGAGCAGTATATTTTGTTTAGTGAGGCCGTAACATTGGATGTACCATTTAGTCAAGCTAAGGTGCAAAACTTTCAAGAGTCAAGGCCTTTACACACTCGCTCCGTAGAGCTACAACTCCAACTATCACTTGACCGTGTCGTGATGTGCTCTGTGTAGCCATTCTTGGACGACACAAACTCCACTTAGACATCAATTGCTTTGCTTTACCAGCTGCAGAGAACCAGTTAGCATAGGTGCACTCATCTCAAAGGAAACCCGAAAACCTACCCAAAAGTCTCCTCAAAATACTCTACCCCCCTCTTACCTTCCTTCAAGGCTTTATGCACAGCTACCCTCGCATCATCCGCCATGCCCGCCGGCCCGCATGTGAAGATCGCGATCCTTCCTCCTACACTCCCCGCGGCGTGGACTTAGTCAACGAGATTCATGACGGCAGTAGGAACGTCGGGTCGGCCGTATGAGATGTCGACCGCGGTGGGCTGATCTGTGCTGAGCTTTTCCGCCTTGAGAGTTGACGGCGATTCAAGACGCGAGGTCGCGTAGTAACGTGCGTCTATGTCCGTGCGACCCATGAGGGGTCGGAGCTCGTGGGCTGTGAGCTCGCGGATCATGGCGGACTGTTTGATGGACCAGATGAAGGTTATGTTCTGGGTGCGGGTTGTGGTTGGTTGCTGAGAAGTCCGGGCTATGTGATCGTGGAGATATGGTAGCGCGCCGGAGATGCCGGTGCCGCCAACAATGAAGAGGACGTTTTCATAGCCGTAGAGCGGGCTTTGGTGACCGTAGGGCCCTTCAAGGAGGATATTGGCGGTGATCCTGCCGTCAGAACTCTTAATGCATTCGTTACGGAGACGACGAGTCCAGCTGCTGAAGGGTCGGGCGTAGAATGTCAACTTGTATCGTCCAGTATCCTCCGTCGTGTTCCCATTGTCTATGTGTGAGGACGAATCGTCAATTGGGGACTCTGGAGGCGACGTACTCCCGGAAACGATCTGGATTTCTTTTGGATCGGCTGCCATTGACTGCTGGGAATTTGAGTCGGATAGCCTGAATCCCGCAGCGCCAAAGTTCGAGTTGTTAGTAGTATTCCAACAAGCCAATGTGAACGGATGATTCTCCCAGCCCTTCCATTTCAGCGGCTGATAAAGGAAGTAATGTTGGCCTGGTTTTGGCTTCAGTATTCTTGATCCTGGAACAATGTTCAATCTGATCACATCAGCGTCTTTATCATACGTCACTGTAGTCTTAGTCATCAAAGTAGTCTTTGACAAGCTGAGATGGACGTTGCAGTATGTGAGGCGGACAAATCTAACGAGCCGATCGAACCCCCAGATGGCAACTAATGGCCAAAGATAGGGATCATATGCTCCTTCGAATATTTCGGTATGGCTGCAAGGAAATCAGAGCTCAAATCTTGCGAAAATCGACAGTACGTACTATCAGAGTTCAACGATAGTCAGAACAGCAAATATAATGTGTATAATCAAGAAAACTTCATAGCATTTCAGACGAAAAAATGTCGAGGACGATATCAGCAGTAGGCTCATGACAATGGTAGCCTATATAAACTAATCAGCTCGTTCATCGCGCGAATGTAATTTGAAGCAATACGTACCATGCCACCCATGTACCAATATTTCTGTGTCCAGTCAGTCGCCAGGCTTTTATCTACTTAAGGTCAGTACGCCAGACTGGCAGACACGATAATGGTAGTCCATTACAATTCCCCTCGATAGCCGTCCAGCAAATAGAGTGGACAATAGCTTGTAATGTTGCAATAGCAGCGACATGGCGATGGAAGATATTGAACGTCGAGAAATTCCAGCCAGTTGCCCAAAGGAAGACGTTGTTCCTCCTAGAAAACATCCAGATCCACGGTAAATTGGCGTAACAGACAATCCCAGTCCGATCCGCTATGTACCGCCATGTTTGTATTGCCCGTGTGTAGCTGTTTGAAAGTCAACACACAGCACCCAATTGACTAATGGTAACAATACATACTATACATTTGGGTAAAAAATCTCGTAGGAAGAACAGCATAATCCAATATTGAGAACCCAGAACGAGCTCACGATGACAGCTTCCATTCGAGTTGGAATGCTGCAACCCCAGTACAAGCGTTGATGGTGTGAGCCAAATGCGGCAGGAATGACGAAATTCGCCCGGACCCAGTGATGAAACTGGCTCAGAGGGCCAACGTATGGAAAGCCGCGGGATTTATGATGTAGATGTCCGTTTCCTTCAAGATCCCTTTTGGCTCGCGTGGGACGAACGTAAAACATGTAGGTCAAGAGGCGGTTTGTAATACCTAATAAGAGTATGCCGCCCCAAAATCCATACATCGCCCATCTAGTGGAGATATTAGACTTTTTTGCTTCGGAAGATAGTGAGAAGATGTCAATTACCCGTATATCGCGTGGAGTGCGTATTCTTTATCGAAAGTAGCCTTTATGTACTAAGTAATCTCGTAGGGAACGTTATGGAAGAAACATCTTACCGTTGTCCGTCTTCCAATTTCGTAAAAGTTTGGAGAAAGAAGAACTGAATGGTTCCAGATTTTAGTTGTGTTGATGTCAGTGAACTCAACCACTTGAAGCCCATCAATGAACTTGTCCGTTAGCATTGGTAGAACATCAGAATATGGAATCAAAGCGACGGATCCATCGTCAGTGCAATACCCTCCCCATAACTTTTCGCCAGCATCAATCTCTTGTGGTGTGCAGTAGCGTTTTGCGGCAGCCCACATAGAATGTACGTTTAGCTTGTGCCTGCAAAGGTTCTGGTAGTAGTCATCAGGTGTTTCACCTGCGAAGGTAAACTCTTCAAGGTCTGCATTGATGCCACTGAGACAATCAGTGTCGGCTGCCGAGACCCATTGAACAGACAGAGCGAGTAACAGAAGGTACGTCTTCATTTTTGGGTAATGTTGTTATAGCGAATATGGAGCGAATTGAGAAGGAAGTGGGAGATGGCAGCTGTAAATCGAAGTAATAGTCACTTCATTGAAGCTTCTGCGGAAAACCAAAGGCGGGGTACATGTCTGCCAAATACCTGTATGGTACGCCAGACAGCCCAGAGGCCGAGTCACATCATCGTGATACACATGTTAAGCAGGTCTCACCTTAAATCAGACAGGCAAGTACTGATTGGCAAACAATCCCCCGGTAGATGAGCGCTTAGACTGGAATTTTCCCACACGCGAGCATGACGGATCGACACTTCCGTCTACCCTAGCTCAAAGCAAAGTGCGTGAGACCTTTCCGTTGTGGCTTTAGGTAGTGAGCATACGTGTAGCAATTACCACTTCGCACCAAGCGAGAAGAATGCTTGTTCGATAATGGAGACAAATAGAATATGCGCATCGGATCATGTGAAGTGGAGAGGACATAGGAAAAGCACGGTGGCTGAGGAGACGAAGGACTGTCTAATGCAGAGAAATGCCATCAAATCCCCTGCTAGCTTTGAAGCTAAGACAGCATCTCAGTGCTCACATCACAAGGAGAACGATCCGGTCGGGAAGAAGCGTTGTCGTCCAATCCGTCCAGCCAATCAAGAGATTCCGAGGTTCGGATTATGTATCTTCTATCGCTTTTGTTGTTCCAGAAGTCGTTTGTAGTCGCGCCGACATTTTCCATGGTATCCTTGGGTGAGCTCCATTAGCCAGCGGGAGGATAACCGTGCCTTCCGCAAAAGAATCAACAGATCGGTTGGAAATTGAAGGGAAAGCAAAGTCTGGGCGCAAAAAGAGGCGAGACCCTAGCAGTTTCACGCGCTTGCATGGTAGAACGTCGTAAAGGGGTAACGCGGGCTCGATAGAAAAAAGCCTGCACTCACGCTTCTAGCCCGAACGAACCTAGCAAAATCAGATAAGATCTTGTGATCATCTTATCTTATCAGATAAGATGCGACACTCCGCCGAGAGCGCCGCCCGCATGGGCATTACCCTGCGTTGGCATCGCCTAACTTTGACTTCAATTGGCGGCCTCTAACGACATGATTTTCTTGTCCGAAATGTTCTGGCGTTCGATGCTGGCGTCCCCTTCATTTCCCTGTCCGGATCGACCGTGATCGGCTCTTGAATACATGGTGAGTCATACCACAGTCTTCCCGTGAGCCTCGAAAGAAGTGGAGGCTGACCTCACAAGTCGTCTTTTCTCAATCTTCGTTAGCGAGAGTGCGCCTGTGATGGCCTCTGCGATATCGGCTCCTGTACGGGTTGGTGTCTATAAACAAGTTTACAATTGTTTCGAGCGCGAAAATTTAGTTGCGGCGGGAGCTGCAGTCAATTGAGATGGGGCCAGAAAAGCTGACTCCCCGCAAACGCCGTGGGCCGAGGTTTGTCAAGCTCTCCGGCCGAACTGTGGCACGAGAGGAAATTCCTAGTCTCTGGTACTAGCAAACGTACACTTCAACACCAAAATGGTCAAGTGAGATACACCCACAATGGCGGGCGAGATACGGCAGCCCATCGATGTCGCTGCCTTGCAGAGATACATTGAGATCCATGTCCCGGAAATCCGGACGCCGATCGAGGTCAAACAGGTATGACAATCCTCGAGTCTATGAAACGAAGCTCTCACAGCTTTCGTATTTTCTTTTGCCGGTAACATGAGACCCAGTTGCTGATGGTAAGGCCTTTTTAGTTTGGCTACGGGCAATCCAATCCGACCTACCAACTTACCTCGCCAAATGGGCATCGCTATGTCATGCGAAAGAAGCCCCCGGGGAAGCTCTTGTCAAAAACCGCCCACCAAGTCGAAAGAGAATATCGCATCATCCATGCGCTCGAAAATACGGAGGTACCGGCGCCCAAGACATATTGTCTGTGCGAAGACACCAGCGTCGTGGGAACGCCCTTCTACATTATGGAATTCCTTGACGGGCGAATCATAACCGACCCATGGCTGCCAGACGTGGACCCTGAAGAGAGAACAGAAATGTCAGGTTTTACCGGTTTTCAGCTAGCTACGTAAAGAGCTGACAATCAACTAGGTGGCGTTCCGCCATCCTCACCTTGGCCAAATTCCACACTGTCTCTCCCGCCTCCGTGAACCTCTCCAACTTTGGTCGCCTTACTAACTTCTATGACCGTCAAATCAAAACCCTCTCTACCATCTCCTCCAATCAGGCTGCCATTACCGACGTTGAAACCCACAAACCGGTTGGCCCTATTCCCCACTTCAATGACATGATGGCCTTCTTCTCGCAGAAATCCACACAACCGCGTGACCATGGTACTCTCATCCACGGCGACTACAAGATTGACAACCTCGTCTTCCACAAAACCGAACCTCGCGTCATTGGGATACTAGATTGGGAAATGTCCACTATTGGCCACCCACTCTCCGACCTTGTCAATTTGACCAGCCCATGGGCATGGATCACCGCCGGCCAAAAGGCACCTTTCAAAACCACATCCTCCACCGCTTTATCTCAACCCAGCGAATTTACACCTGGTATCACACCAGGCCTTCCGAATATACAAACGATCGTCTCATGGTATGCAGAAGCGGCAGGATGGGACCCAAGCGCAGAGATGAAATGGGGCATAGCGTTTGGAGGGCTGAGAGGCTCCGTGATCATGCAGGGAATTGCTGCGAGGTATGCGAGGAGACAAGCAAGCGGACTGACGGCGAGGACCTATGCAGAGCAGATGAGTCCATACGGCGAGTGGACGTGGAGCATTGTGGAGGCATTGAAGAAGGATAGCGAGAAGAAAGGTTCAAGATTATAGCGAAAAAGGAATAAAACCGCAAGAATTGTGCGTATTGCTGCGGCATGCGCTTTTAGAGCGAACCTCACACGCCATCGAGGTTCCTCAGTCTTACGTTAAGTCCAGTAGCAGTAGAGCTTCGTACTAACGCACGTGACGCCGAACTTCAAGACTTCGCCGTTAGAACCGCCAGGGCGCCGCTTTAACATGTCGAGCCTCCCTGCTCGCACCTGCATGAGATGTCGTACGTTGAAAACAACGCAAACGGTCCCCCTGAGAAACCTGAGAGACGCCCATCGCGATCATAACGGTTTCCCCGTTGTTCGACCGACGCAACGGCCCCTTAGGACTGGCAGGCATGTTCAAACAGTCAGAACAGTCCCCTACCTAACGCATAACGTGCTTTTCACATTTCTTGCAATGCAAATGCGCCTCTTGCATCCTCCTGTCTATGAAACTGTTTCCAGCTCCCCTCAAAATGGACCCATTCCTAAGTCCTATTCTGCTGGTCTGCAATATCCATCCTATCTGCCTACTCAATCGAATGGTCCGCGCGTGTAGACATTTTGAGCCTCCAGTATCTTGTACCCTCCCCTTTCTATCACAACAGCAGTTGTTGCGTGTGCTCCTTAGCGAGAACTGGTCTCAAGTCACTCTGGGCAAAGGCATTCTAATTATAAAAGCTATATACCGTTCTTTGAAAAGATGATTTTTATCTAAGATAGCACGGATAGGCACCCAAAGTCTACTTCGTTAAGCTCGGACTGCTCCTCTTTTCCAGCAATTAGCTTGCTGTCGCAAATTTACCTGAAGCTCACAGCTGCCAGCCCACTTAGATTGTCGAGGTTAGTAGGCACCAAGATCGCCAGGTCAAAGCGCTGCTCGCCCGTGGATAAGTCGAGTATCCAAATCAGGTCTGGTAAAATGCTTCGCTCCATGCCAGCTGCCGATGCACTTTTTGGTTCGTTGCGTCGTCAACCATACTCCCTAGCGTTTAGAATTCCCAATCCCCTTCCACTGACTTGATTGCCCAGTCGAATTTCTCCCGTAACGTCTTCGAGAAAAACTTTTCGATCGGGACATTGAACTTCTTCGAGAAGACAACCGTCAGGCGGGGATCGATGTAGTTCTGTGTCTGGTCAGCCTTGCCAATCATACCATTGAGAAATCGCTCACAATCTTCGAGGTGCCTAATGAAACCTCCTTGTTGTTCTCCTTGTCCGCTGCCTGCACCGACATCGTCTTAATCCTTTGATCCAGCTTATCCAAATTCCCCTCCAATTTCTCTATCGACGGTGACTTCCCTTCTGCCTCTACCTTCTTTGTCTTATTCTCCTTTGCGAACTTCTTTTCAAGCTCCTTCGTCGCTTTAAGGCGTTCGTCAAGCTCCTTGTTCTTCATCTCCTTTTGTCCTTCCGCCTTCAACTTCTCGTTCTCCTTTTCGAACTTCTTGCGGATCTTGGTTTCTTCCTGCTCGACGAGGTATTTCTGGTGATCTTGAATCCATGCTTCGTCGATGTCGTCCGGGAGCTCGAAGAATTCAGAGCCTTTCTTCTTCTTGATTTTGGGGTCAATGTCGATCATCATTTGCTTGACGCGCCATTGCTGGTATTTAAGGCCATTGATCTGTCATGTTGTTAGTAGTGGTATCAGGAGCCTGAAAAAGAACCTACCCGATCACTTAATTTTTGCATGGAGCCTTCGTGGCTCTGTGCGACTGTTCGCTTGTGGTTGCAGAGGATGGCAACCTTACGATTGGCATCATTGTAGTCGGCCACCTTTTCTTGGTGGGTACCCTCCGATTTCATATCTTTGAGAAGCCTAGACATTGTGTAGGAAGCGTTGTAAGTACGGAAAACTTTTGCCGTCAGGCCCTCCATGTATTGAGACAAGTGCTTGTTGAGCGCAGAGGTGGTCAGGCGATCGAACACCTCGTCGCCGTTCGTCTTTGGAAATTTCTTGAAGATCTTAAGATTCTTGAACACTTGCGGGTCGACCGGAAATTCTTCGTGGAAGCGAATGCTGTCTTTACCCAGGAAGTCGAAGACAACGATATTTGGTGGTTTTAAAGAGACATTCTCGTACTTCAGAGAACAACAACCAACTGTGTCGGCTTCATCATCGCCTTTCTCATTACCCGCACGAAGAGCAAATTGGTCGATAAGATACATAGCAGTAGCTCGTTGTCGTTTTTCCATAAGACCATCCTTCATCTCTTTGCGATAATCCTTCCGAATGCGGTCGACGTGTTTCTTGAGTTCTCGAGCCTTTTCAAACTTTTTATAGTCGCTCTGACCCTTAATGTCAGAGTTGGCGGCAAGCATGACGTACTTGTAGTTGCCGTTGATGTTCTCTTGCCACATGGCTAACCAGGTTCCCTCCTGATCATGCTTGATTTCCTTCCATCTGTGGCCCTCTGGTGGAGGGGGAACCGTCGCTTCTTTGCCAATGTTGATGGTCACCTGTTCCGGCTGAACTCTAGCCTTGACTTTCCCAGTTTTTGGATGTTCACCGCGGCCACGGAACAGGCCAGGTGGTTCGACGCGGAAGTTGCCAACCTTCTGTTTTCGCCCATCCCAGAAGCAGTACATATAAAGGGCCTCGGCAGCATCCTTTTCAGCCTTGATCTTTTTCTTCTCAGCTGCCGGTAGAGCTTTCTTTGCCTCACGCTGAGCATCGTAATAATTAAAGATGGGTTTGAAATCACATTTTTCGAATTCCTTTATGGAAACCTTGTTGCCTTGAGCGTCCGTGGCGCCACCTGTCTTTTTCAAGATTTCCTTGAAATCATGCATGAAGTTCTTTTGGAATGTCGGGTTTTCCACATTGTGCGTTGAGTTCAGCATACCTCCGAAGAAACTGGCTACCTCTTCAGCATCTGGATGGAGATTGACCCTAGTACCATCGTAAACCAATTTGACGTTTTTAGGTAATGGTTCGTAAGGCGGTGGGAAGACCACTCCTTGATGTTGCAGCGTGGTCCATTTCTTGGTGCCATCACCTTTCGTTGGGTCTTCCCACCAGCGATACTCCTCTTCTGCATCATCTTCTTCGGGCTGTTCTGTATCTTCTTTTTTGACAGGAGCCTTTTTCTTCTTTGATGGTGTCGGAGGCTCTGCCTTGGCCTTTTTCTTGGGTGGGGCTTTCCTTGATAAAGGTACATCATCAGAAGATTCCTCCATTTTAACTCCATTCGTTTTCTTCTTTGGAGGGATAGCTTTCTTTTCTTTTGCTCTAATAGATTTGGCTTCTTTCTCGGCCACCTTCTCGATTTTAGACTTCTCAGCCACTAATTTCTGAACGAGAGGGACGTCAGAATCCGATGACTCGCCAATCTGCGCGTGACTCGCTTGTGGAGGCTTCTGGACAGCTCCTTTCGCCTTCGCTTTTGCTAGTAATGGTGTATCGTCAGAATCTGACTCTTGGACCGGCTCATCATTGGTGGATGTGCGCCTTCGTTTGCTCTGGCAGGCGTCAGTCTTTTTCAACAATCTTAAAGAATCGCTGAGCGTACTAGTGGTTGGTCATCATCGCTGCTCTCAGGCTCGGCGTACGAAGGCCGAACTATACTGCCTCGAGATTTGCGTTTCGAAGGCCCGCCTCCATTGATTTCCCCAGTCGCCTCTTTCATGTCGGTGTCCACCTCCATCAAAGGGCCATTCATGAGGGAAATTCCGGGCTTGATGTTGCCATTCGACGGTAAGGCTTTGTCCATTACAGCATCAACACTCTTAGGGATCTTATCATCCGAGAGAGGACGGTTGTAAGCTGAGGTAAAGGAGAAGTCAGTGATACTCGATCATTAGTGAGGTGGTGTAGAGAAGAAAATGACTCGGATAGTAAGGGCAATGCTTACTGCTATTGACTCCGTTTGGAGCGCCCCCGGATTTTCGTGCCACGTGGGGCACATCGTCATCCGAGGACGACATAACGTTCAAATCTGGCCCACCCTGCCGTGCTGTCGATGTCAAACTAGCTGTAAGAGATTTTCGAAGGCAATTTTTCAAGATAAGTCGTGATGGCAATCGCAGCCTAAGGCAAGTGGAGAATACGATCCGATTAAGCGCAATGGTGGAGAAATCGCGTGGAAGGCAACAGCTCGGTATGTAGATCAGTCGAGGGCCGTAGATGAGGCTAAATGGATTAGATGAAGGAATGTGTGTAAACTAGAAGGAAAGCGGAGGGGAGACGGAAGAGTTGAACGGTGGATAGGGTTGCAGGTTAGGCAAGTAGAGGAGGGCAGAAGGTAAGATTTCTCCGATGTTGGCTTGGATCGCGAGTGGTTTTCTGCACTCCCAATCCGCTTCGGCGCCATTCAGCCTCTCACATGCCTTGACGTCGTTGATTGGTCCTCGGGTGCTCGCGAATGTGGTTTAGTTCGGAGCATTAGCTTCTAGCGTCGCCAAGACTCGACGACGGGAGTTTGCTGCAAGACACCAGCTCCATCAATCGTTCCAATTGTCCCATTCATCTCCGCCCTTGCCATCATTCAGCGGGAGAAGAGAGGGCCGGAGTCAATATCACTGCGGTCATGATGCTTTCACGAGCTGCCAGACCGGCTCTTGCAGCTGGCGGAGCTACCCTTGTCCGGTGAGAAGCTGCTCTACTCAGAAGCTCAAAACAGCTTCAACCAGCGCAATGAGTTCTAACTTTGGCCTTCTAGCACTGCACCCAACGCCGCCGGCTATGCCACGCTTCGTGAAATTGAAGGTCTAGCTCCGTTCCCATCAAAATTTATGTTCACTGAAAGCCATCGCAGGCCGTCTAAAATCTATCCGCAACATTGAGAAGATCACCAAAACGATGAAAATTGTCGCCTCCACCAAACTCACTCGTGCCCAAAGAGCGATGAACGAATCCCGCACCTATGGTCAAACGTCCAACCAAGTCTTCGATGAAGCCGAGACCAAGCCCTTAGAGGGCGAAAAGAAGACGCTCCTCGTTGTATGCAGCTCAGACAAGGGCATGTGTGGTGGCATCCATTCTGGCCTGACAAGAGCCACCCGGCGAATGTTGTCTGAAGATCCAAACCTCGACATCGCTATTATTGGCGAGAAGTGCAAAGCGCAGATCGGCCGGTCAAATGGGAAGAACGTCGTCTTGAGTTTCGCCGGCATTGGGAAAGACGTCCCTACATTCGCCGACGCACAAGCCATTGCGGACCAGCTCGCCCTCCTCCCAACCGACTACGCTAGCATCAAGATCCTCTACAACAAATTTCTCAACGCTCAGAGTTACGAGGCTGTGCCCATCGAGGCCTTCTCGGAAGAAGCTATCAAAAATTCCCCCAATTTCACCGCATTCGAGGTTGATGAGGAAGTTCTGTCTAATCTCAGAGAATACGCGCTAGCAAACTCAATCCACTGGGCGCTGACAGAAGGCCATGCCTGCGAACAATCTGCCCGAAGAAATGCTATGGATGTAAGTGCAGCATTCATGACGCGTGACGTCCCGAGAACAATCTCCGCTAACAACAGCTTTCTATAGAACGCTTCGAAGAATGCTGGAGAAATGATCAGCAAATTTACCATTCTCTACAACCGAACAGTATGCCTGCTTCCATTTGTTCAAAGCGGCCCAAACTAACACTCGCTTAGCGTCAAGCCGTTATCACTGGAGAGCTGGTCGAGATTATTACTGGTGCAACTGCGTCGGAGGACATGTAAAGGATACCGCAAAGACTTGGGCAGGTTGTTCATAACATATACAGCAAGCAATTTTCAATGCCAATTGCACTGCGACCACGGTCAATATTCCCGCTACCAAGCAGAGCAGCAAAATCACAAACTGCCGCCCCTCGTACATGTAATTCCCCTAATCGTAATATCGTGTGTGGCGACAATAAAGCACAAATATTGTAAAAGGTGCACAACATCTCCAGGTGTCAGAATGGCGCATAGGGTCGTACAACAGTCCTTAGCTCGTAGAACACCACACCACACGACACCACACGTAAAAAAAGCCTTAGACCCATCCCGCAGAACGGTCTTGTCCTCCACCCACCCAACCTCCAAATCTGAAAATCAATCATCCAAGCGCCCACACATATCCCATACCCCCCTCGGAGCCCTGCCCAGTCCCTACCCAACCCCCAACCCAGTATATGAAAAGCGTATGTATGTACAATGCAAGGATCCGCTCCCGTTACCCACCCGCTCGACAAAACAAACCCCTTTTTTCCGTAAACACTATAGTACATGCAGCTTGGCGCTGCTGCGTTACCGTAGCGTACAGAGCGCACCAACACCTTATTTAAGATCCATCAAGCCAAAAGAAACGAAGATCACACCGATAAGCGCATTGTAGAATGTTTTGTTTCAACACACCCCCGGGGAGAGTGCGGAGCATCTCTTGATGGGTTGATCCGGTTCAGGGGTTTCGGGGAAAATGTGGAAGGGTCAGAGGATTGGTGATCGAGGGGTACGGATACAGGGGGGAAGGGTCTGAGGAAGGGAGGTCTGGAGGAGGGGGCTATGGATATGGGGAAGATGTAGATAAATGGGTAGCCGAGTATATATGCTGGCCTCTGAGATAAAACATCGGGTTTGTTATGGAATATGGATTGGGCACTATGCTCTCTACACGTATGGCGGGAAGAAACGAGCCTGTGATCCCCACACAAGCCTTCTACACGACGCAGAGCTCTGTTCACTACGGACTGTGCTGGTCCATATTTTTCATGTCAGTGCCAAGACCGTGCGTATGGATGTCCGGTTAAAAATCACGTTTTTCCTATTTCTTAACGAGTGCACAGCCGCTGTTCGGGCTTACATTCCTCTTGTCACTCGGTCTTTAGTGAGTAAGATCCGTAGTCAGCCGTAATGTTTCCTCTAAATCGGATCCGCAGAAGGAATCCCGGGCCCAGCGTTTCCATGGATGACATCGATTTTCGGATGATGGCAGTAGAAAATAGAGGATCGCATAGTCTTATCCCCGCTTGTGAAAGGAGGGCCGAAAGTCTACAAGGCCTGATGAGCGAGCCAAATAGAGATCTCGGTTTTTGATTCGTAGATTTTCAAGGGTGCATAGCAAGCAGAACATACCTCAATAAAAGATTCTTTCTTCCTGAACGGGAACCTGCCCCCATTTTTGCTAGTTCTACCACGGTGCACGGCACGAGCCAGGAACGCTACTCCTCGACCAGGGATTTGCGCACGGACCCCAACAAGGCTGCGACGGTAAACACGTTGTCAAACGAAAGGTCCAAAACAATGTGTTTTTGATATGAATAGAGAACCCTCGGAGAGAACCCAGCTCCGTTGTCGAGCGTGTCAGAGGGTATCTAGACGTCTGCATTGCTCGGAGGCTGTTGCGCAAGAGCGTGACCCCCATTTGCACAAATGCAACAGACAATTTTGCTTTCTGGAACAAAAATTCATGTCGTCTCTGCGAACACTTGTCTCTAGCACGACGAGATCCTCGTTCTACACCTTAATCATGGAGATAACTCGACAAATGGCTTCTCGGTGACCTCAAGATTCTGTCCTGCTATGGGAGTTCCGCAACAAAGGTGATCACAGCGCAGCAGACAAATATGAGATCTCCAAGAGCCTTGCAAAATTCGGATCACGGTTCTCGCATAACATTCAAATAATAGCGGCGCCGGTAAAATGCCACCCGCCGTCTTTGAAAATATGCTGTTCAAACAAGTCGCGTCATGAAAAAGAAAGTAAAGAAGACGCAAAAGAAAAAACCTAAAAAGTCCAAGCGCTCCCAGAAAACCCTTGTATTTCGTTTCAGAAAGAGGTTGATGAAATCGACATATTAGAAGAGGGTGTTTTGGACGCAAATGGTAGGACTTCTCGTCAGGAGAATGCCGTACACCGGGTATAACCCTTGACCACATCTTTCGCATCGATCACCACGGCTAGCAACGCAGAGGCGGATCGTTCCGATCGTTCGATCTCAGCTTTGCAGGCGCGATTTCCTAAGTCTCGGAGTGTCAGGCATTACCACGTTTGGACGAACCTTAACATCCCGAACATCGCTCTTGTCCCATTCATGTCCAACATCACTCAATTCTTAACTTTATTGAAAAGACAAGATAGTGCGACTCTGAGAAACCGCAGAGGTTCACGTACGGCGGGTTGTGTCCAAACAAAGATCGAAGCCACATGTCTCGACCAAGCAAACCCAGCTGATCCCGTGGAACTTCAAGATGTCGCTGTGTTTCTGTTTCAGGTACTTCTGCGATGCAATCTTAGCTAAAAAGGCTGTGGAGATCCTTCAGGGATGAAACATACCCAGACACCGAGCTGGCTGATTGCCAGAGGACAACCTGGACGGGCAGGTGACCACAGCCGAGAAGAACTAACTTGCCTCTCTTCTCTGTGCGGCCCAACGAATTTCATGTGGCTTGTGATATATGGCCCGGAACATGCAAGCAGTCAAAATGAAAAGGGTGTGAAGAGCGGATCATAGGAGAAATGAAACTGACTCAAACCCGATTGACTCTTCTAAATGGTGATCTCGAAAGATGCATAGCAGTTCTTGCCAATGCTTCTGCTTTTGCATAGACCGCAAACGAGATGTGCGAATCCTGTTGGATAATCATTAGCTTAGCCCGTTTTTGAACCCAGCTGCTCGAAATACTGCGCTATCAAAAGGCCGCAAGCCATTGTTCAGAGGAAATCTTCATGCTAAGCTCTTGCCACTATACAACACTGATTTGTGGAACGTCAGAGGGACCTTCTTTACGAGTCCTCCTTCGTACATCAGCTTAATTATGTTCGGGTGCAAGAATTGCGCAATCCAGGACGCTTGACACGCTCCACTAAGTGCAAAGGGGGCGTTTGAGTCGTTGACTTTACTTTCTTCTGCAGCAAGTCGGTTGCTCTCTTGTCGTTGAACCTCGGATACCGGCTACTGCTTCTGTTCCGCGGCTGATTCTTCTGAAAGGAAAGGCTTGAGGGTTTTGAGCCGTGAAGGGTTCTTGTGTGAAAAGAACGATGGAACGCTGGTCAGCAGGTGAACATGCTTGGCCATGCTGTCGGTGTTCTGGAAGCTGATTTCTCGCCGTTCGTGCATATGCTTCATGGTGTGGTCAAAGCGACGACTGCGGCAAGTAGGTTGTCTTAGGTTGGTAATCTCTTTGTTCTTTGGGCGCTGTCAATCTCGAATACTGTTGATATTATGTCTGCTTGCCTTTGCAAGAGCCGATTTGTAGCTGGAGCTCCATCGGTAGATATACGTAACTCGTAGTCCCCTAGAGCGGCATATATTGCTTTCAAACGTTCGCTCCTTGTATGTTATGGCTTTCTCAGAGCGCTCGCTGATCATTTCGGTCGAGAAAATATCCTGGCGTTGGTGTTGTTGTCAAATGTTGCGGTACACATGTGTCTTTGCTGCTGATGATAATAGATGCTTGTCCCATTAGGCTGGACTTTGCTGCTACCGCGACTGAGTGTCACTGCCCTGCTTGCCTGCCTCAGATGTGAGTGCCACATTGTCGTTGCCGAGCGATGCCTACGTTTCTGCATGTCAGATCTCGACTTCGCCGTCATTGGCGGCCCCTGCATGCTTCTCGAGTCCAGTTTCCGGTCTCTCGTCGTTGACCGATGAACACGACGTCTTGCAGTGTTGATCGAAAAGTCCGGGGACGAAAGCGCTGTGCCAGACAGGCTGGTCTCGTCGCGTTGGCACACGACTGGGAGACCTCCCTAACAGGCTATCTCCGCGGGGACTCCCGGGGAGGATAGGCCCCCGAAGGAAGGAACTACCCAGGTGCTCCGAAGTCGCCGCCCTCACGTGACGCCCTGCTCCAAGCGTCAGCCCCCGACCCCTTCACGTCCGTGACGAGATATTCGCAGGTCGCTGGATTATAGGTACCTGGCGAACCCTACGAAGAGGCGGAGTCGAGTCTATGGAGTAGTGAGAACTCTTTTCCTTGACTCCCATGGCTGAGAAAGCTGCTGCCTCACGCTATACACTGGATGGAAGGTCTTCCGGGCTGCGCTGATGGGTTTAGTCTTTCCCATCGCAAAACGCCGAAATCGAAGCCAGGCACGTGACCCAATATTCCGACTCCTAACTAAACCGCTTTTGGAAATGCCAATGAAACACCTCTAATACGGGGTCGAGAGGATCAATTGCAAGGTTCTATTTCAGTTATATTCTATTTCAAGAGTCACGGTTCTGCTTGGGGTCCATCGCTAATGTAATTCGTCTTAATTAACTGCAGGAGCCCCATATTGTCTTGTCGCAAAATCTTGGAATTGGGCCTGGTAATGACATGGCCCGTACAGGCCATCAGTGAGTCTCAGCAGGCCATAACAGTGTCTCAGTATGCTGCAACAGATGAACGTTGCTGTCGCTGCTGCTGTATCGCTGTTGATTACATCCCTTAGCATCGACGCCTGTCCTTCTCAATTCAGCAGGATTGCTCGGTGCAAAGCAATCAAGCTCTTCACAGTAAGCTTCGGATGTTAACTCCGATCGAACGAGCAGGCCTTCCTGTCGGCATGCAAACTTCTCTTCCGAGAGCACCGATGACCTCTCCGATAGTATCTACTTAACTGACATTCACGATGAGAAGCATGAAGGACGTTCACTGGTTGCCGACATGCTGGAATCTTCACGAGAAGAGATGGCTTATATCGAGGTTTTGCTACGTCGCTGATCGGCAAACGCTGCCGGAGCCGCCAGAATAACGAACCCAAGGTCATTGGTTCCTATCCGCACCGTGGCGCTTAAATTGCCCATGAAATTTTTTTTCAGAGTTTACCGGAGAACTCGCTGCCGCCGGGATGGATGACTGCCGACTAGCAGAGACCGCACAATGCTTTGAGCTCGAATTCTTGTTGAGCAGCGCGTCCCCCCGACCGTGACGAACTTCGTTGAACAAGATAGTCTCCTTGGGAATGCAGTTGCATCGTCGGCTACCAGGTAATGATTACGAGACAGGGCTTGTGTCTCAGGTACTTCCATAGTATCAATGATCATACTTTCCGTCAATACGCCTATCATGCTCATGACTCAAACTCCTCGTCCGTGGTAACGCTTCGTGTCAGCTCTCCGCGCTTGATTTGCCTCCCCCTTGGATCCCGAGAATCTCCCCCTATTAGCGCCCACAGTCTCCCACTCTACCGCGTTCTGGAAGTGTTCTGTATGAACCTACACAGACTCAAATCGTAGTCCCACGATCTTTGGCCAAAATTATGTGTCCTCCGTCTCTTCTCAGTCTCTTCTCAGCCCCTTCTTTCATTTTCACCCCAGAACACCCACCACAATAGCAACTCGTCCTCACAACCTGCGAGCAACTTTTCGCAGTGCTAAGCTCCAGCTCTACTGTTGACTACCTTCTCTACACCCTTCAACGCTATTGTCAAACTCCCTTTCTCTCCTCCGCCGACAACATGCCGTACGAACCATCGACCGACGGCGACATGAACGAACATCAGCAGCAACCTGCAAACTTCGAGGCATCCCCGGACAGCAATTCCAGGAACGACATCAATCAAACGGCAGCTGAATCCAACGAAGACGCGTCCTTCAGCAACATGGAATTCGAATCACCCACCGTCGAGGACATGAACCAATCTTGGGAGCAATTTGCATGCTGCCCGGCATTCCAGGACTGCGGCTGCTGGAATAACCCCATCTATCAGCCCGCAGCTCAGCCCAGCGAAGACGTGTCCTCCGACAACATAGCTGCCGACAATCTCACCTTGGAGGACCTCTCGGAGATTGACAACCTATGTCAGCAGCAATATCCATGCTGCGAAGCATGCCCGGACTGCGATTCTAAAAACCTCTCGAACATTGGGGTTTTCGAACACAACTTTTACCACGGCGACTGCAACGAATGGCCGATTTGCTTTTGTGAAGGATCGTCGAAAATGGACGTTCAAGCGATTGAGGAGTCCCTCACGCGCCTCCCAAATGAAAATGTACGTGATTATTCCTTTTTCATTGTCATTCCCGTGAATTCTCTCCGCATTGTTAAGCGCTGTGCATGCTTATCTTCTGTCGTATCTCTTGGGTTTCACGAGGTGTGTCTGAGCCATGCAATATGCTACTGTATCAAAGGGTGATGAAATGTCCCTCCTGTTCTTGACCAGCTCATCTGCGCTCCGTGGCTCCTTTCTCATCGGACAGTCTCGGACGACCGGGAGGAGTGCGTCTTCAACCGCAAGTTACACTGCCGAGTCCGAAGAAAGCGCGGAAGACATTTAGAAAGATCGTGGAGCATGGCGAAAGAGAACTCTGGCAGCTATTCGAGAGTATCGATAGGGTGATAGATGCAATGCAGACGCTGAAGTTGGAGATCCCTCGTCATCATATCGTTAAAGCGCTTAATTCACTGGCAACTTGCATGATTGAATTTCTTGATTTCTATGGCAAGTGGAAAGACAAGCTGCTGACATCTGACTAGCAAAATCAGAACTTCGAAGACGTTCCCCCTGCGCTGCCCGGCTACCAACCAGCGCAACCCCAATACGCTCCCGCTGCCGATTCTATGGACATCGACACCTCCGCCGGGCCCGGCAGTGCCGGAAACCCGATCGATCTCACCGGCTTCAATCAACAGACCACCCCGCCGCAAACCAACACGCCACCCAAAAAGAGAGGCCGTCCGAAAGGCGTCAAAGATAATCCTGCCAAGCAGCGTGTGACTAAGGGTGTCAGACAAGACGAGAAACACGAGAGGAGAATCGCTCGCCAGAATGGTCTCATTAAAGATGGGAGGAAACCCGATTCCGGCGATCGAGTCATAAGGAAGCTAAAGGGCGAGAGCCCTAACGATTACGCTCGTCGCCTTCAGAAAGATGAGGGTATGGATCCAGGTGACGCGATGAACCTCGCGATTCACGGGCCGCAGTCCAAGATAGGCAATGAGATTATTGAGCGCTACAAGGGAAGCAAGAACTCTCAGTGATTGCCAGATACTCTTTCTTCAGGGTTTTTTTTCCTCCTTGTCGCCAAATGGCGGGGGTTTTCCCCTGAAGTTTTAATGAGGTCTGTGCGGGAATAAAATTGTACGATTGTTGGATTTGATTTGACTTGATTTGATTTGATGATTGGATTGAATTTCTGTTTCATTGATATTTGGAGCGTACTTGGATTTAGATACCCTCTTTAGTTAGTTGTCATCAAAAGGATACCGCCTAAAGGGCGGCGTCTGTTCCAACACCACGCAGGCGACTTCCTCACAATCTTTTCAAGGCATCACGTGCCATGAAATGCATCGCCAAGCAAGTGCCGCGCGCTTCTCAAATATTTTGTTCTCCAACAGCAGCACGCTTGATTGCTTTATCTCGTTGCCGTCGTTGTCGTCGTCGTCCACATTTTCGGAAACTTCCCGCTCACCTTGCAAAACCATTCTACTGGGGTCAGATTTGTACTTGTTGTCGCTGTAGAATGCTCAATGTTTGACCACCCCTGCCCTCAACCAAATGCTTGCCGTCGCCGGTCTGAACCTTGCGTACTCTACTCCGACTGCAAATGTTTTCGAATGGTTTCCCGAGGCCGTGGGCATTGTTGCTCTGTCGCGGTGGCTGAACCCGTTGCTCCGTCGAGACATCTGAGACAAATGACCCTTTTGCCGCAGTTGAAGAGCAGGACTTGGGCAGGCTACGCAGACTACACAGGCACTTCAAACACCATTGCTAATTTTCTGCTACACTCGCAGGTAATGTGTTCACTCTTTGCCTCCGATCTTCTGCACCCATCGAAGGCCTTCCCAGCCTCCTCCGCTACGTCGAGTAATTCCACATCCAACACCGATGACTTTCAGGCCGATGACTTTCGAGAACCATGCAGCTAGTCCTCAAAACATTGCGATAAGAAGAGATTGCACCCAGTACCGACTGTCCCTGTCGACTTTTTACAACGATGCCGCCCAAGCGCGAAGCCATAGAGGGACCCGGCAAGCAGTGGTACAGCCTTGGGAGCTTGCAGAACCTATTGGAAGAGATGTTATAAGGCTATGAATGCAAGATCAAGGAGACAGTCCGCCTTTTGTTGTCATTGTACATACACTCCATTCAGGGGACTTTATATTTTGCAGAAGGAGAGTCACAGCTGTGTGCAACAGTGAATTCGTGCTTGAGATCCCCTACCTTCACCGACACCTTGCTGACTACGGCTGTTCTCTTGCTGTCTGGGGCGCCACTGTCCCACGTTTCCTTCCGGAAGAAGATGGGATTTCGGTGCAGAAACCCATTTCGGAGTCCTGCTGACTGTCAGGTAACCCGGCATTACAGGTTCAAATGGTAGGAACTGAGTTCACTGGACGTGGCGCTCAATCTGCCGTCAGCTGCAGCCGAAATATGCTAGTGCTATTCCCTAACCCACCAGTTCTCATACGTTCCACAAGCTGCTCGATCTGTCTTTTCGCGATGAAGGGCTTGGGCCACATTGCCCATCCTGAGAACAGATCCCTTGGCCTCCCCTTGGTTTTACCTGTGTTGTTGATGCATCACGGAGAAGGTCAACATTACACTACTTGTCATACATCTTTCTTTGGGCTTCAAAGCGTAAGATTAATGCAATTCTGATTGTCCGTGGCTATGTATTGCTAGATGAGGCGCGAAACATACACCAGGTGCAAGCCATTGTCCTCGTCCATCTCAGTTCATTCATTGGAATCTGTTCCAGGACCTTATATTGCTCGACAAAATCTAACGGGCACTCGAAAAATGCAACCGTGCAGATGTTAGCAAGGCTTCTGTTATACTCACTCATCGCAAACACCGGTGCCTAAGGTAAATAGAGTGTTATAAGATCGATCCTGCGTGCCGTGAAATTTGCCAAGCCTGGGCTCCTTCCGTGAACTGGACCGGCAGACGCCCATCTTCCATCTCTGCCACTCCAATGCTCCAAGCACACTCGCAACTCGGTTTTTCACCAACCATCGAATGCATCGCTAGGACTCTGTATCCTATCACGAAATATTTTCACGGCGGGCCCTGATTCCTGAATACTGTGCAAAGCCAATCCACTCGAAGGAAGTACCAGAGAGCAACCATACCTCGAATAGTGCCGATAAAGAATCCCAAGTCGATGAAAAGGAAATCTTGCTGAAGCGCAATATAATCTGAGACCAAGCACCTCCTGACCCCTTGAAGAGACAGAAACTAGGGAGCTAATTTTAATTGGCAAAGAAACACAAGTGAAAGAGGAGGGTATCACTGTGGATAGGCGAAGAAACGCAAGTGAAAAAGGAGGATATCACTGAATTGGCATTCACCACCGATAAGAAGTATATCAACACGCCCTTCTTCGCGGCCGATAGCTCTCCAAGTGAAGTTTTACCAGCTGAACAACGATCGAAGCCGCAGTCAACGATATTGGCAGGGGAAGGTACCAATTCACAAAGCGATTTGACCTCGAGTCCTGCGCTGCCAGACGCCAAATCCTTCGTACTGCCAAACATGGCACCAGCAAGGCACACTAATCTCGGTGCCAGCCATTCCGACCAGGTCATCTGCAGCTGCAGAGTCAAGCCTTACTCGACAGATGATCCAACGACTATTGAGAGGCCGAAAAAGGTCGCCTTGCACAATGCTACCGATCATTGGCGGCCAGCACAAGAGTGGCACCGTCCACAAAATGCAAAAGAATACGCCACTGCGCAAATGAAGAAACTCGAGAAAAAGTCCACAACTTCCATGCCTCCACCAGGGAAGAGAAAGTCGGAGCCGGAGATTGAAGTCTCTCGTGACAGTTCTTGTAAGAGACGGCGTTCTTCTTGTCCTACTCTCCCCGATAGTAGGCTGACAAGTACTTTCCAAGGCGACATTCTGACTTATGCAGACATTGTGAAATCAATAGCACATTCGACGCCCGCTCGTGCTGATGCTGCTCTACGAGACGTCGAGATTGCAACAGCCGTGCAAACATTACCAAAGGATCTGTTGTCTGATCTTAAGAAGACTTCCATATCACGCGCATCACAGTCTGAAAGCGATCCATCATTTGATCCGTTGAATGGACCGATACCCAAATCGCATAAGCAGGATGTTGAAGCAAACCCTACAAAACTACCTGATGTTGCAAAGTCTACCCCGAAAAATGCTCCGCCGAACCTGCGCGATGGCAAAATTATACCAACTCGCCTCCTATATTCCGAACAGAGCGTTGGAGCTCAGCATCAAACAGCTCACAACCAAACGCGACCATTTGAGGGCAAATACCACGCTCCAGTCAAGCGTTCCTACTTTAGGTCAAGGGAGAAGAGGGGAGGATAACCAGAAACTGAGTGCAGGTGCTATATCTTTTGCGTTTCTACTTGCCATATGCACCTCATGTTGCATCGTTACAATCACATTTATTGTCTCAGTCATCTTCCTCCCTTTGAGGATTCTTATCCTGTCTGGCGTGCCATTGATACTAGTCCTTGCTTCGAGTCTGTACGCCTGAATGGATCTAGTAGGGCATCTAGCGCACTTACCACACGCAGAAGCAAGGATAAGATACGTTTACGGAATAGCTTAACAATTTCTTCAGCTATCGCACATCTGAGTCCCTTGTGACCCTTTAGCTTATTTTCGAGATTCTAGCCATGGGAGTGTCCATCCTTCATGGTAAAAGATGTCGGATGGCTGAGCGTTGAGAGACAGTAAGCTGATCGAGCAATTCTTTTCCAGTCAGAGACAAAGAAAGGCGTCGGCCGATTCAAGAAGTGATAAATAATGTTGAATGACCACTGGCGAGATTTTCTAGAGATCGATGGATCTCGCCAGGTTGTGCTGTCACAGCCTATTTTTCAAATTGCGACTTGTGATCAGGCGAGCCGCTGGACTATGCCAGAGAGACCGGTAGACGGTCAGGTGCAGTTTCTAAGCAGCGAATATCAATGACTTGCTTCTCCAGCTTTCTCCGGTGTTTGCGTTCATCCGACAGATCCAACTATATGGCCTCAACGAACGTCTCAAGTTCCGGCAATACAAGGCATGCAAGCGTCATCACTGAAAAGAAAGCGTGGGCTATCGATAGAGACGCGAACCTTACATCGGTCGAGGATGACACCCCCATGCCCAACATCTCTACCCTCCAACACTATTCTCGACCGTTTGAGGTCTACGAGAACTTTTGTATTTTCCCCAAACCCGCGTCATCTATGCAGCATACACCAATTTCATCACGAAGAAACTGCCTTCCCGCGATGGCGTCCGCGTCCGCAGCCCGCCGACCGCTACATCCACTCAGCAGGCATACTTGCAGTGGCCGATTCCTTCGTAAACCTCGACACTGCGGATGCGTCTAAAACACATCGTTTCGGAGGTGCCTACGCGAAGTCTTTGTGCTCGGCATCGGTCATCATTCGGTCTTCGAAAAGCGGCCAGCTGTGGAGTTTCTAGCTGAACTGGGGTTCATCGCGTCCCGTTACCGAGTCGCCTTCCACAGGACTATCCCGGTATCATCGCGGGCGCTTTGTCTTCTCATCGTGTAAAAGGGTCAGATCGAAGGATTCGCCTGGCTGCATATTGCTTGATTGTATGGAATACCTTTCCAATTCCTCCTGATTTCTCTCCGTCCACCTACGCGCTGCTTCTCTTGCGATCTGAACGGGCCGTTTCTTGGCCTACTTCGCAACTAACGTCCACGATTTGTCATCTTTACATCCATCCTTACAGAGTAAAGCCGACCGTCGGGATCCTTCTTCTTCTCCCTTTCATCTCGGACCTCCCGCGCCGCAACACACCCGCACTGACACAGCATGGGACGTCACATAAGAGGACGCCGTTTAGGGGGTGCGTGGAGACTCGCGAAGGGGCCGAGGGTTCTTGCGGAGCAGTTGGCGCGAGAGAGTAATAAAGGAGGTTGGGGTTTTTGAGGTTACATGGGGGCGTCAAGGTGGTGAGGAGGATGAAGAGCCGGAGAAGAGGTGATTGAGACAGCCACTCGTCGGGTAATGTCAGATTATATCCACAAAAGAAGGAAACCTTGCTCGTTCTCAACGTGCTTTGAGGCCTCTGGGAGAAACATGCCAGGAAGGGCTATCGCAGAACCTTCCTGGCCGCCATGCAAGTCGTCTCCGAAAGATGGGGAGGAAAATAGTGTTATTGAGGATTTTGAGCGCCTATTGAGACATTTTGCAGTGCAGCACTGAATAGATGGACACGCTGTGGACGTCAAGATTATAAGTTTAACTTGGAATTTCATTGGGAACAGATTTGGCAAATGGAATCTACTGCGACGACGACGACTCACCGTTATTCTGGAAGAGAAGAGGGCAATGGCAGGGACCGGATCGTTAAGCGATGGTCCAAGTGTTGCCTGGGTGAGCGCGTGAATCGGTCCCCGGTGATTATATTAGGGGAGGAAGGTGACAACGAGGCTGGACAAAGGAAAACAGCATCGCTTCTCGTTGTTGGCAGTGATCTCTCCTCGGTTCATGGCATTTAATTATTTTAACAGGAAGATTGGTCTCGTAAGCATGGTTTATTGATCTCACTTTGAAGCCTTTCACTGCCTTTATTTGCTTTTATTTTTTCCTCACTACATTTTTTCAATTTCCCTTTGGCGCTCGTGTCGCTTACCTTTGAGCATGGCACTGAAACACAGCATGAAGCCGACACTCTCTACCCACTCATTTCCAGGACATCTGCCTCAAAATCCCCGCCTTCCGCCGTCCCGCCACTTCACTCCTCACTTCGTCCGCAGAGTCCGTCGCATGCTCACCAAAGCTCGCAGAAGCAACATTTCAAAGGCGCAAGACGCGGATGATTGGCTCCAAGGCCGTGACCGAGACGGGGTTCTGGCGATGATGTATGACATGAGACGGGGAAAGATCGACACAAAGAGGCTCAGAGAAAAGCTTAACATCAAGTATTTTAACATCAAGTATTGGAGCGCCACGCAGGAAGGTCTGGTGGTATGGGAGGCATCCCGAGTACGGGAGTCCGTTGATGCCGACGAGGGACCTGCAACCAGTGCGGTCACGACTAAAGGCTGCAAAAGCCGGCGGGGCCGGCGTAAGTGTCGAGACCATTTCAATACCGTTCTCACTGTCTTCAGAGAAATACCACCAGCCAGGTATGCTGAGAGTACGGAAGATCTTGAAAGTACACAATCGGAAGGTGATGATGCCTCGAAAGGTGGAGGAGAAGGAGCTCGGATCAAGAATGCTAGTAAGCACGGGAAGTCAAACAACAAGCGAATGGGGAGAAGGCTCCTCGCCGCCATCGATCAAATCGAAGGCCTCGTCGAAGGGCACATGGTGGCCTTTCCCGACATCACTCCAGCTCTGGTGTCAAACAAAGAGACGTACGAACTCTTGTAATCTTCGAGAGGCCAGATAAGGTCGAAGCTGAAGGAAATCATGCAGATGGAGGATGAAAGAGCGAGCCTGATAGTGCTGAAGGGTATGCTGGAGGAGTTGGGAACAACGGAGTTCGAAGAGCTGACGGATACTAAGTGGTTTGCGCCAGACGGACCTTAGGTCTTCAATCTTCCCAAATCTGAGGTATTACTTTTCCCCCTCATTCGTCCAGCCGTCGAGTATCGGCAGAGTATACTCAATTCCATCATCTTGGGGATTTTAGGCTTCATCGTATTGTTCATTGCGAGAGAAAAGTCGGCATCGTTGGCTCGCCGCTAAAGAATGAGTTGTATCTGGTTAGGCATGGCCGAGTTTCGCTCTTGGTCAGGATAATTTCCACACTCTTCTCAGAGATCAAGTTTTCCTCCATACTGATGCCGGTGTAGTATATGCTGTGGAACAGGACTTAACTTTTGGGGGATTGTGCGGGTACGATAAGTATGGTCACTGAAAGCCATCCCTTTAGTCAAGTCAGCTAAGGCCTTCCGTTCGGCGTTAGAAGATACTGTAAAGATCGGCATCTGACGTCACCAGCACGCCCTTGGGATAAACCTCACTCTTGTACAACAATAGGTGCTATTCGTCAAACCACACTTGGTGTGCCTTCAACAATAATGTCGACGATTTTAGATTAAATCTTTTGAAAATCGTTCTATATACTATATAACCTCAATGGAAGGTAAGTTTGCCGAAATTTTACGCTTGATGTAAGCCCAGAAACGACGATGAGGTAGCGCCAGTACACCGACAAGTGGATAGAACTGCGGCGTTCATCAATCTCACCGATTTAATGATGCAATTGTACTCGGGAGGCCTTATTGTAGATGACAAGGTTGAGCGCTTACCGCGACTTTTGATGCATGTCTACGTTTGTCATCACATATTTAACCTTCAAGCCTTGCTTATCATGCTTCAAATTGAGAGACGACGAATGCTTGTGATGATATTTCGACTCCACTCCGCAAAAATTCAGTAATAATGTTGGTCCTACTCCCGAGAAGTAAATGGTTTATCTGGAGCAGAGCTGCTGCTCTCTTGCTTTGGCCCGCTAGAGCAACTGCCATAGCTCCTGGACCGGACGCCTGTGCAGCATTTGGTCGTTCGCTCAACGTTGAAAACACAACGATTTTGTCCGTCATTCATTACCTCGATGGGTCAACAATGCCTTTCTCAAGGCCATCTCCTTCTTGCATGGTAAATCACAAAACGGCGAACGCTACGACTGACCTATGCCGTGTTGTGGTCAACGTGACCACAAGCCCCAGCAGTATTACCCGCGTTGAGGCCTGGCTGCCTGACGAATGGAATGGCCGTCTCGCTGCCACAGGCGGTGGTGGCATAGGTGGCTGCTTCGACCACACGAATATGCAACACTCTGTCAGCTTCGGTTTTGCAACCTTAGGGAGCAATGGAGGGCACGATGGCCAGGTCGGCTATGACTACTTCCTCAACCAGCCAGAAGTCATCAATGATTTCGGCTACCGTGCTATCCATGTTGAGGCAGTGGTAGGTAAGCAGATTACAGAACAGTATTATGGTTCTCGAGCGGCCTACAACTACTACACCGGCTGCAGCACGGGCGGCCGCCAAGGTTTTGAAGAAGCAATTTTGTATCCTGAGGACTTTGATGGCTTGGTCCTTGGCGCCATGGGTGTGGATTGGCTGCATGTTGTGGCTTCCAAAGGCATACTGGCAAGACGACTAGGCTGGCCGGATCTCAACGCACCGAGTTATGTATCTGAAGAGCAATGGCGTGCAATCGTAGCTACGCAAATCCGCTTGCTCGACCGCCTTGACGGCGTGACAGACGGCGTCATCGACAATCCAACCCTCCACGGCTTCGACCCGCAGATCGTCGCCTGCGGAACAGGAGTTCTGAACGCCTCTCGCTGCCTCACGCCTGCGCAGATCGAGACCGTGAATTCCATATACCAGCCTCTGACAAATTCTTTTGGTGCGATCGTATATCCAGCGTTTGGATTGGGCGCCGACACAGACGTCTTCTCTGTGAACCAAGTCAACGGCACGCCTGAGCTGGATTACACTATTCTTCAGGACTACTGGCGTGGCGCTATCTATAACTCGACGACTTGGACGCCCAACAATTTCAGCATCCAAGACATGGATTTCGCGGTAGCGCTGAACCCCGGCGGCATCAACATCGCCGGCGGCGTAACGCACGATATCTCAGCGTTCCGTGCCCGTGGAGGCAAGATCTTGACATACCACGGGCGCGCCGATCCCACAGTTACGAGCAGTATGGCATCCAGAACATTTGAGCGCGTCAGCCAAAGTCTAAACGTGAGTCTGGAACAAATGCACGACTTTTACCGCCTCTTCTACATCCCCGGTATGGGCCACTGCAGCGGTGGACCCGGGGCCTGGAATATCGGGCAGCCTACGGAAGCACGACCGGCCGGAGCACAGTTCAATGACTCTACGCATCATGCACTATTAGCGATGGTCGAGTGGGTAGAGGACGGCAATGCGCCCGATGTGCTAATTGGGACCAAGTTTGCAGACGACGATCTGCAAGGTGGCAAAATTGAAGCCCAGAGACCGCACTGTAGGTACCCGAACGTAAGTAGGTGGGATGGGCAAGGTGATTCAAAGCAAGCTGGGAGCTGGGGGTGTGAGCTCGGCGGATTGTAAACCAAAGGAGGGCGAGATAGTACTCAGGCTTGTTCTTGGCCCGCTTGGGTCCTGGTTCTTGAGATATCCTTTTGGATACTTGCGAATTGGAACGAAGTGTGGCCCCCTGCCGACATGCCCTCACCCAAGGTAGTCCCGAATCTTGGCATGGAGGCAAGGTCACCGCCAAAAGCGGCAGGATGACCCTCCCAATTCGGAAATTCATATTGTGAGGCGAGAATTAGAGTGCTATTGACGATGTTGACCCGTCGCGCTTGACCATTGTCCATCGGAAGTGTTAGCCTCAGCTGCGGTCTCGGGCTTGTCGTGCTCGCATGAAGCTGTGACATTGGGATGATTGGACCAGTCGCTCATATTGGCTCAAGGCAACTGAAACGGTGTTGAGTCCTGGGCACGGCCGTTACAAACTCTACCGAAGTTCCTAGATGATTTCTTCCAGCATAGCATCGTCGAACTGCATTGTCACGTGAAAAAGTTCGATCGAAAGTCACTCCTCTTGCTTGCCAAAACGGATTCATCCTCTGCTTCCGAGCCTTCAGTCTCCGCAGCAGCGTGATTGCCTTGCCTAAATTATGACTTTAGACGCTCAAACTTTCTTCGGATGCCCATGTAATGCCAACTCAAGGGTACGGAAACTAGAATGAAGCTTAGTCGGTTCATGAAGCGGCTTTTGTCAACGCTGTGATGCCGTTGCGTTCTACGGTCGCGAAGCCTCTACGTGTCCTATCGGTTCCTGTGATGCTTTGCTCCGGCTCGCGCCGTTCTAAGATATTTTGGAAATGTGGAGAGAGGAACAGATCGGTGGTGGAGATAATTCAACGGAGATTGTATATTATAATGACTTTCTTATGGATGGCAAAGTTGTCAAATGCGAACAAAGAAAGGAAGCGGGCCTGAGACAAATGCCAGGAGGAGAGGAAGTCCGTCAGCTCCCAAAGACGCCATGTGCATTCCGCGGCTGACATGATATAAATGAACTGGAAGGAAGAATAGAAGCAAAACAGCTTTCATCAGACCGTGCCGCCTCATTGCGAATATGGGGGAAGAAGAAGAAGAAGGGGAAGGGATATCATCAAATACCCAAAGCCCATCGCTCGGTTTCCTCCAACGCTGGGCCTTCACGTGGCCAAGCTAAAGCACCATAAAACTCCACAAAGCAGATGTAAATAACATTTGATGAACCAAAAAAGACATCTAAATCCATTTCTGACGTAGCATAGCGTGATATGCAAGAGCCAAGTGGCTGGTTAATCTCTTCGTGTCTGCCGTCATATCGTTAAAATTTGGAGTAATCTGTGACTGTACTGATTCTGAACCGGAGCGGTACGGATGCACGATGCTGAGCCGGAGGACTCGGGAGCGGTTTCATGCGAGGCTGACGTTGCTGAGGCACTGACGTCTGGAGGATGATGGGAATAGTCCCTTGTGTTTGCGAGTGCTGAACGATAGCCGGTCTTGGTTTTGCCTTGGAAGCCAAGTATGCGTCAGAGCGCACAAAAAACGAGCCAGGTCGCTTTCGGGATTGGTCGGGGACAGAGGAGGATGACGTCGAAAATCGGAATCTGACAGTCTTTGGTGGGCGTGAGCGTCGAATGGGTCGTACGGGGGCGGGGTTGTGTTTGGGGGCAGGAACGGTGGAGCGTGGAAGTGGGGGGTATCGACCATCGAAGTTCATTGCAACGGCAGGGGTAGGTGGCAATGGAAGATCCTCAGTGAACGGCGTTCGCGGAGAGATAGGCGTGAGAGACTTTGGTGTAGGAGATGAGACGGGGCTTCCCTTTTCGCGCAGCAAAGGTTCGAAGGCTTCATGACTGGCATGTTTTGGCTGGCAGAGTGCGAGCAGGCAGTGAGAATGTTCCCTAGGATGTTTGCTCGTAATTGGCGGCAGATATTGTTTCTCAGGCGAAACGGGACGGGCCCGAGGAGCAGAACTCGATTTGGTGAGCGGCATCTTCTGAGATTGAAGCAGGCAGAAGAAAACGCCTGCCTGAAGGATAGTAGTATTGCTCTAAGGAAAGGGTAGACCGATAGCTTTAAAGTCCACGAACCTAGCAGAAAAGGCCTAGTGGGGCAGACCAATTATGATATACCTGTTCGTACGCTCAGAAACTGAGAACTAACAGCTTCAACCGTGTTGGAGCTTCATTTTGGTTAGTTCTCATTCGCCCGATCGAGGCCTGCGCCTGCGGCCCCATTGCACAAGGCTGAGAGAAACAAACCATTTGAGGCAGGCTAGGTTGGTTTTGGAAATAGAATGCCGTCAAATTGCTCAATTTCTAGGCTGGTCTTAACGCGGCATTAATATCTTCCCGCTGCGGCCTTGTGAAGTGGGTTACTCAAGTTGTTGCTTGATATGAAGTCCAGGCTCGGGTATCCTGAGGCAACAAAGTGTCAGGAACTCGATCAGCCAAGAAAATTTAACCGAGAATTTGCCGGCTGCAGTCTGCAAAACCAACAAAACCAACCAGTGGTGCCAGTAAAACCTCGAGGAAAGTAAATGGACAAGAGCGTCAGCATTGACCGCGGCCAGAATCCTCTCACGACACGTCGATTTCTTTGCTTTGTCACAGTTCAAGGAGATTCCCGTCGAGACTTTGCTGGAATATGCCACCAAGTCAGGCAGCAGTGGCGTCTCTGGACATAACATTGCGTGTCTCAAAGCTTGGCTCTGGGGCTTTGCCAACTGTGTGGACACGGGAGCTTCCAACAGAGGTAACGCGTTCCGAGGAATCCTTGAACGTCTCAACGGCAGAGTCCTCAGTAGGATTTACTTCACACCCTCAAGACTGATTTTCCAGCAAGGATGATGAACTCTGAGATCCATAAGTGACACCCCTGGTTTTCTCGGTTGTTTTAGATAGTCATCATGATTTCCCATTTCGAGTAGTTAAAATAATGCGTTGTCTCTGAAGACATAGAGTCTAGACCTGAAGAAGATTAAATCCATATGTTAGAACAAAAAGCCTTGACGGGCTGAGTTAATGCCCAAACTCCTATCGCTGTTATGCAGGCAATATCTGTCGTCAAACCAAAAGGCATTCGTATGCACCTACTCAAGCATGTAGATCTCTTCTTCTCTTCTCCCATCCCTCAAAATATCCTTCCATCATCCACTTCCATCTGCCCAGAATCTCTGCCCACTCCCCGCCAATCCACCATTTCTCATGGATCGTTACCGCGCCTCCCTCCACATCCCCCGGATTTGGCGCGTTCACGTTCCATTTGTACTCCACCTGTTCCCAAGGCATGGGTCCTTCGCGCCGATGGGCATAATTTAATAAATCCTGCTCTGGTGCGAACGTGCCAAAAAGATCCCCCGCAAATGGAATAAGTGACTCGTAGTATTTGAAGAGCATAGGATCGGGATGGATGACCATGAACCCGGCATTAAAGTATGTACCTTGAAAATTTGGCGCCGCATCCGACGGAGGGAACGTATGATTTATGTCCCACTGGATTCCAGCGGCGAAGGAGTAGGAGTCTGGGAGACGAGCAAGGTGATTTTTTCGTTCTGAAATTTCCGGGCCAGACTTGCGGATGTAAGTCACGGCTTCCGTCTCCAGAATCGGAGAGAGTGGCTTGAAGAGCACGGTATCAGCGTCAAGAAAAATTAATGTGTCGTATTGAGTTTGCTCCCAGAGGCGAAATTTGGCAAAGACGTCTTTCCAGCGGGTAATTTCGGGGTCATAGCCAGAGGGCCGCAAGTGTTCGACCTCGATAACGCTGGCTCCATCTAGAGAGAGACGCTCTCGCCATTTGGGGTTGACTTCATCTGTGACAAAGACGATGAATTCGGTAGGTGGGTTGGATCGGGTCGAAGGATGATGGAGGAGTTGGTAGGTGAGGATGCGGGTTGCGGTACAGTAATTATCAGATGCACAGTCACTGTCTCCATCTGGGCTGCGTGCCAGGAAGGTACAGAATGCTGTTCGGTTGTTGATGGGTGGGGAGGGTGAAGCTGGTCGGAATGAGCCGTAGGAGGGAAATGAAGTTAGGGTGGATACACTTGATGGGAAATTACTCCGCAGTGGTGTTTCAAGGTATTGAAGTGTTGTTACAGTACAAAAGACAATAAAGAGGGCGCAAAAGGCACCTTGAAAGTGCTGACGGCGAAGCTCTATCATGTTCAATTAACAGAAAAAAGACGCAGACAATTTGCGGAGGGATTGAATAACGGAAAAACGATTGTAGACAACTGTGAGAGACACGGAATCACACGGAAACAAAAAGGCTTATTAGGTATGTTGAACACATGTTGCTGCGTGAGCGGCATGTGAGTAGATAAGGGAACACCTTGGTAGGTTGCAGGTGTGGTTCAGCTTCTGGACTCATGCTTGAAATAGATTCACAGAGGAGACTCATAAAGGTGGGCCGTAAGAAGCAATATGCTCCACGGTATTGGAAGAAATCCAATCGTATAAGCATCATTCACGCAAAGAGAGATTTTGAAAGTCCAGAAAAAGTGGCTTAGCTGTGTCGGAGGGGAAGCAGGATACGGGAAATACTTCAAATACGACACACTTCCGCCACCTAAGAAAGGGCTGGTACCCTGCTTAACGACAGCCAAATCAGCAGAAGAAAATTTCGCAGCTTAGGAGTGACCTGACCGGAGCCAAAAAGGGCAAGAACAGGGCCTTGTGGTGGCTTGGAGGCGAATACGAGGGGATGAGTAATGGTCAGTCAGCCACACAACCATATGGAGCACAGGCTGATCGACAACCCAGAAGTATGAAAGTCACTCTAAGCATTTTGCTCCTGGATCACCATAGCTAAACGCTCGTCAGGAGAAATTGTTCTTATCGAGAAGTAGTTTTCTCGCTGCACTGCATCGATTGAGCCATATGGACCTAGACATGTACTTGAAGCCGCTCATCGTATTTACCACCCAGCATGTGGTTAAACGTCACAAGCACCTATAGCTTGTCTGTGCTTGGTTTTCACACTGACTCTACGCTGAAAGTATAGAGGTATCTCGCCGCACATTAGATGCACCATTTTATGCCTGCGTGGAGCAAAGACGACGCATTTTCTCTAAGCGACGGTGAAAATATCGCTGAACCATCTCGACAATGACAGTAAATCTACAACTCAGAAGCCTTGAGATAATCATGTGAACTACCGGCTTTTGTTTGATGAGAGGTTACTGATGAGGTCGTCCTAGAGCTGCCTGAATGTCCTTCCGCTAGCCGTCTTTCTCTCCTTTTCTTCGTTTTCAGGTCTTGCCCGATTAAGCACTGTGAAGGAATGAGCAAGACCCTAACCAAAAAGGAAAATTTGGACGCACCTTGAAGGAAATCAGCTGTCCTTCTCCGCATCCTAGAATGGATGTAGGCTTTTGAGGCTTTGATATGGTAGTGAAAATAATCACGGAAGGTTTGAATGTGTGAGATGTTTTCCGCTCGCCGTTGTTGTGTCAGGTGTCGCGGGAACAAGACTGATCGCGGTCTATGTCAGCTACCGTATAGCAGGCTCAATAACAAGACATACCGAAGGTGATGTAGCCGACTTCCCCCTTCTCGCCTGTTTTCCCAAGCCCTGGAATGCCCTGCAATTCTAAAGGAGGGTCGCTTCGGAAAAGTACCTGTGGCGCATTCTGGATAGCTCTTCGTCTAGCATCCACAAACTCCTGCAAGAAAACTTTGCCGAACACCCTATCCGTCTCGTCTCGGAAGATGGTACTAAAGATGACTGTCACACGATCGTGACTCGCTTTAATGTAGATGGCTTCTTCCTCTCGGTAATGAATAGCCATAACCTCTCCTCCTTCTTTCACGCCTTGCGGCGCAGATTCTGAAGTATACCGGCTGGCCTCTTCATGTAGTTTTGCATACTCGTCAAAGGCTCGCTCGAATGGCGCAGCCATAGCGTTCCGCTTTAGCAGGCTGATCTTTTTGATGAGTTCTTCCCTTTCTTCGGGTGATGGAGGCAAGTTCTCGAGGTTAACTTCAATGCTGAAATCATAGCCTGCTTCTGGCGAGGTGATGTAGGGTCCATATTCTCGTTGCAGCACGGATTCAGCGCCGTATCTGAGGAGATCGCGGAAGCACTTGACGGCTATGGAGATGAGAATTTTGCTTTTAGCGGTTGGTGTAGAGACATGAAAAGTAACATTGTCGAAATCGGACACGATCTGGTCTATAGATATCGGGGGAGCTCTATTGTATTAGAGGGGTTAGCCTGAGAATTTACCACAAGGCGAGCAGCTTTCTTTACCCTGAGAATCGCTCTATCAGTATCGACTGAATGAGGACATTCTGATAGTCAAGTAGGAGCATCTTGAGAAGCCGTCACATGCATGAAAGGCGAAACAGTCATAAATAATGGCCGATTCTGCATTCAATCAGTGCTGTCCAGGCAGGCTGACAATGCCGCCCCCAAGGCTGTATCACGCAGTTGTGGGTAGGTCTTGGCAGTACTTATCGATAAGACGCAAGCCGCGACCCTTCAGAAAAAGTTATTGACTGTTCTGAAATTGCTCAGTCCCGAGGAGAGAATGGTCAAGTCATATCTGTGAGGTTTTTTGTGAAAATCTTTATCGCGTGCTTGAGCTGACTGAATTAGCAAATTTGAACACTCCTCGACCTTTGGACAAATCTCTACCGCATCTTCCAATTGTCTCTGGTTGCCAGATACACACACGACCGCTGCCGCTACGAGCACTAGCGGTGGATTGGCCATTGTCGGTGCGAATGAAGACATCATTGTATGGGACATCAAAAAGGGTGAAATATTTGCCCGATGGTCTGAAAAGAGTAACAACGCGCAAGTTACTGCGATCTCCCGGAGCGATACAGACGAAGACATTTTCGCGGCAGGGTACGAAGATGGGAGAATAAGACTATGGGACTTTCGCACGGCCACCGTCATTTTGACCTTTAACGGCCATAAATCAGCGGTGACACATTTAACTTTCCATAGATCAGGGGTGCGGCTCGCAAGTGGCGCAAGGGACACGGACATCATCATTTGGGACCTGGTTGGAGAAATCGGTTTATTCAAGCTTCGTGGACACAAGGACCAGATCACTTCCCTCAATTTTCTTCGATTGGGCCGCGAGGACGAGCAAGAGAACAATGGCGATGTTGAAAAGAAAAGATCTGATCCGACAGACCTGCCTGAATACGTCCTTTCTACTAGTAAGGATGCGCTGATGAAACTCTGGGACCTGTCTTCGCAACATTGTGTTGAAACACATGTCGTGCAGAATAACGGAGAATGCTGGGCGCTAGGCTTGTCGCCGGATCACAGCGGTTGTTTGACCGCTGGCAACGATGGCGAGTTGCGGGCATGGTCGATAGACTACCAGAGTCTACATGTGGCGTCTCAACAGGATCTCGAAATTCAAAAGCCGCGCATACTCAAGGAGAGGGGATTATTCTACCGGCATGGAAAGGACAGAACTACAGCTATTAAATTCCATCCACGCCTTAACTATGTTGTCGTCCATGGAGCTGAAAAAGCTGTTGAGCTATGGCGAATTCGGTCTGAATCAGAACTCCGTAAAAGCCTTGCAAGGAAAAAAAAGCGTAAAAGGGAAAAGAACAACGATTTGAATGGAATCTCGCACACTGACCATGAAGAAGACGGGCTTTTCGATATTAGTTCTGCTCTCATTACCGAGGTGTTCGTCCCGTACGTGATCGTTCGGACCGGAGGCAGAGTGAGGTCCATTGACTGGGCTGGAGGCAAATTAGGCAAGTCCATATCGATCTTAGCTGCATCCAACAATAACCTGCTTGAGGTGTTCGACGTGGTTGCCGGAGAACGCGTCAAGATCAAAAGTAGCGAAGCTCCCGACTATTCACGGTCCCTTTCAGTTGACATCCCAGGACACCGATCCGATATTCGCTGCCTGGCGCTAAGCTCCGATGACCGGATGCTTGCTTCTGCTTCACAAGATGCACTTAGGATCTGGAATGTGAAAACCAAGACTTGTATTAGAACGCTCGATTGCGGCTACGCCTTGTGCACAGTTTTCTTACCAGGCGACAAGATTGTAGTCGTCGGCACGAAAGAAGGTGCTTTGGAAGTCTTCGATATAGCATCGTCGATTCTCCTTGACACAATCTCAGCCCACGAACGCGAAATTTGGTCATTGCAAGTTCATCCGGATGGAAAGTCACTCACGACCGGGTCCGCTGATAAGTCAGCCAAATTCTGGGAGTTCAAAGTAGTCCAAGAGGAAATCTTGGGCACCACCCGCAAAGCTTCAAAGTTCGCCCTTATTCATACACGAACCCTAAAATTATCGGATGACATCTTGAGCGTGAAGTATTCCCCAGATGCTCGCCTTCTGGCAATTAGCACACTTGACAATACAGTGAAAGTTTTCTTCGTCGATACATTGAAGCTGTATTTAACGCTCTACGGTCACAAGCTGCCCGTCCTTTGCATGGACATCTCATACGATAACAAAATGATAGTCACCTGCAGCGCAGACAAAAATGTCCGCGTATGGGGCCTTGACTTCGGTGATTGTCACAAGGCATTTTTTGCGCACCAAGACAGTATTATGTCTGTTGCATTTGTTCCAAGCAATGATGAAGGCAGTGGTCATCATTTCTTTTCGGCATCAAAAGACCGCCTGATCAAATACTTTGACGGAGATAAGTTCGAACAGATTCAAAGACTTGACGGTCATCACGGCGAAATTTGGGCGCTCGCGGTTGCCCATTCCGGCGAGTTCCTTGTCAGCGCGAGCCACGACAAGAGCATCCGGATGTGGAACCAGACGGACGAGCAGATATTCCTCGAAGAGGAGCGGGAGAAAGAACTTGAGGAGCTCTACGAAAATACTCTTCTTACCTCCCTCGATCAAGACGACCGTAATGCCGAAGACCAGGATTCGCAAGCCGAAGTTACAGCTGCCAGCAAACAGACAGTCGAGACCCTAATGGCAGGCGAGAAGATTGCCGAAGCTTTAGAAATTGGTTTCGAAGACCTCGAACTTATGCGAGAATACGAGCGTCAGAAGCAGGCAAACCCCCATGCCCCGACACCACAGCGTAACCCTATTTTCCTAGCCTACAACAACGTATCTGCGCCAGCATATGTCTTACAGACCATTGAACGCATTCCTGCTGCATCTCTTCATGACGCTCTCCTTGTGCTATCCTTTGCGCAGCTCCCTACTCTCCTTACATTTCTAAGTCTGTGGTCCGCGAGACGCTCTAATATCCCACTGACGTGTCGCGTCCTCTTTTTCATGCTGACGACGCATCAGAAACAGATTGTCAGTAGCCGACTGATGAGACCTTTAGTAGAGGAAATTAGAGACGGCTTGCGAAAAACGCTAAGAGTCCAGAAGCAGGAGTTGGGATTCAACTTGGCAGGCTTAAAGGTTCTGGGGAGGAAAGCGGAGGAGGCAGGTGACAAAGGTTACGTGGACGAAGCTATATTGGAGTCTAGGCCCAGGGATACTTCTGCTAGTGGAAAGAAGAGGGCTTTTGTGAATGTAGCATAACCGCTTGATATTGTAAGACACGTGACGGGTTCACGTGACAGCTTGGGGGCCTTCTCCACCGTGTCTTCGGCTATGAAATCAGCCTTTCACGTGTCCTACCAAATAGACCTGTATTGTGAAATGATACACAAATTGAATCGATTTTTCGTTGTACTTGGGTTCGCGCGGCTAATTCTTCGCAGATGAGATTTCGTCCGAGGCTACATCTTCTTCTCGTGACCATCTGACGCTGGTGTTCCCCCGGCCGGGCGGTCTTTTATGACACGGCAATGTCATGTTGGGATTGTGGCGATTTGGGGCTAAATACTTGACTCCACACGAGCTAATCCAACTTCGAGCTTTTCAATAAAGCGTTTCAAAAAGGCAGCTGTTTCCGCGTTGCCTTCCTTCGGGTGGGTCGTGGCAAGCGTCAGCCGGAGATTGAAAACAACGGCCGGAGCGAAGCCGAGAAAGCTCACACGGAAGCGTTAGATCTTTCATACTATGGGTGATGGAGACATGTACCCACGGGTACAGCTTAAGTCTGCTTACCTAAATCACAGCACTATTTCATGAATGCCATCTACTTTTCTTGTTGTACAAAGCCATTTCCCTAATAGACTTATTTGCTTGATTGATTGCAATGGATTTTGCAGAATGTGGCGCCGATAGCTCTCTCAATCCAGCTGTTCATGGCTGTCGAGATAACTTCGACTTTACCATTCGATTTGAAAAAATCGTTCTCTCTCTCGTCCCAGCAACCTCGTTCATCACCTTCACGCTGCTGAGATCTTTCATCCTTATTAAGCGACCGAAAATTGTTACCGGGTCTCTCTTGCTGTATCTGAAGCTGGTATGACATTCCAAGCCATAGTTTTAGGACCTTGCCTAAGCGCCGAAAGGATAGTTCACTACGCATATCTATGCTGCCCTTCAACTTTCGCTCCTTGTCTTTAGCGCTAAGCCCGGAAGGTCTCAGACTTGGTTTTTGTCAAGTTCTGCTGTAGTATTCGTCGCCTCCCTTTTCATCATCGTTTTATCATTTTTGGAGCATGCTAAGGCCCCACGGCCATCAATTTTGCTCAATGCATATCTTTCTCTGACCCTGTTGTTCGATATCGCCCAAACGAGAACACTTTGGTTAGCATCTGCCACCAACGACGAGTACGCCTTGTCTAAGCTCTACACAACAGCAGTTGCCGTGAAAGCCGCTCTGACCCTCCTCGAGTCCCGGCGGAAGACACGATGGATACAGTGGGACACGAAATCTCACAGCCCAGAGGAGACAAGTGGTATTCTCGATCTTGGCGCCTTCCTTTGGCTAAGTCGGATATTCTTGACTGGATTCAAGAAAGTTCTGGTATTCAATGACCTCTTTCCTCTGGATCAAAACATGCGATCAGAAACCTTGCAACTAAAGCTCATGGAGCGTATGGAAACTATCAAGTGGAAAGGCAAGAAGTTTGGGCTAGCGTGGGCCTTGGCAAAGACAGTCGGCATTCATATGCTACTGCCCATCGGCCCTAGATTGGCCTGGACTGGCTTTAAATTCTGTCAGCCTTTTCTGATCAACACTCTTCTAGATTATCTTCAGAAACCGGAGAATCTTGCTGCCAAAAACGTCGGCTACGGCTTGATAGGTGCAACGATCCTGATTTACTCCGGGATCGCTTTTTCAACGGCGCTCTACTGGTACTTCCATGAGCGCACACTCTGTATGGCCCGCGGAGCTCTTACTTCCTTGATCTACAAGAAGACAACAGAGGCAAAGCTCGATACTATCGGTGATTCTGCTGCTATAACCTTGATGAGCACCGATGTGGAAAAGATACGATACGGTTTCATTAACCTGCATGAGCTTTTCTATGCAAATATCATCGAGGTGGGTCTGGCATGTTGGCTGGTGGAGCGTCAGCTTGGGGCTGCTTTCGCCGCTCCTTTGATTGTTGTTATCTGCTGCACTGTCGGCATGGCTTCGGCAAATAGATTTACCAGCCGCAGGCAGAAAAAGTGGATGGGGAAGATTCAAAAAAGGGTGGGCCTTACAGCTAATGTGATCTCGAATATGAAGCATCTTAAGATGTCTGGCCTCACAGCACCGATTGAATGCTTGATTCAAGACATGCGAATAGATGAGCTAAAAACTTCATCTGCCTTCAGGACTGTCCACATTATCGTCCTCGCCTTTGCGTACGCCCCACTAGCATTGTCCCCTGTTGTGACATTTGCAGCGACGTCTCGAACACTCGATATCTCTACAATCTTCACATCTATCTCGTATCTACTGCTCTTGACCGATCCTCTGACCTACCTTTTCCAGAATTCACCGCACCTTGTCGCGGCTTTTGCTTGTCTCGACAGAATTCAAGTTTTCCTGGAGAAAGACTCGAGGATTGATTTCCGCGAGCGGGCGACGGAGAAAGCAGACACGGTAGTCGAGAACAAGAGTCTGGAATTTGATGTCAAAAGAGATGCATGCGAGCCAATGATCACGGTCTCGGATGGGGACTTCGGCTGGAAATTGGGCAGCTCGTGTCTTACAAATATTGATCTTGTCGTTCCAAAGTCTCAACTTACAATTGTTGTTGGACCCGTAGCATCAGGAAAAACAACCTTGTGTCATGTTCTCCTTGGCGAGGTACCGATTTCTCAGGCGGGAGTTGTCATGCATGGTGGCGTGGCATCCGAAAGGATCGGATATTGTGATCAAGCACCGTACTTATCAAATGGCTCGATTCGAGAAAACATTGTTGGCTTTGAAGCTTTCAACAGGGCAAGATACAGAGAAGTTCTTCAAGCCACAATGCTCGAACCAGACTTGTCTACCCTACCTGCCGGCGATGAGACCAAAATAGGAAGCAATGGTATAACATTAAGCGGCGGCCAAAAGCAAAGAGTCTCCCTTGCAAGAGCCTTGTATCTTAACTCCGATTTCTTTGTTATTGATGACGTTCTGAGCGGACTAGACGCTGATACTGCTGACCGAGTATTCCACCAAGTCTTCGGCCGTGATGGCTTTCTTCAGTGTCGAAACGCAACAATTGTGCTGTGTACGCACGCCGCTCACTACCTGCCTTATGCTAACCACATTGTTGCTTTAGGATCTAGTGGGAAAATTGTTGAACAAGGCTCTTTTCCGGACTTAATCGCAAGAGAAGGCTACGTCCATGGTCTCAATATTAAGCAGACAAGGATTGAGCGATCATTCAACGCCGATGCACTTACAAAACCTGAAAAATCCGCTTTTCTACATGATATCAAAGCTATCGAAGACGAGATAGTCGCATCTAGCTACATGGATGAGCGAGATAGAATGATGGGAGATTCTACCGTATATCGACACTACTTGACAAGTCTTGGGAAGAGATCTATCGTGGCGTTCCTCGTATTTGGCCTCGGGTGGGGCTTTTTCTACAACTGGGGCAACGTTTGGCTCAAATTCTGGTCTGAAGACGTGGGATCTCCTCATCCATCACGGTCGAACTCATTTTACATCGGTCTCTACTCGATCTTCCAGTTCTCTTACCTAGCCTCCATGATCCTCTGCTTCCTGATCTGCTACAGAACTATGATTCAGATCTCTGGAGGGCGGCTACACAAGGCAGCTTTGAGCACCGTGATCAAGGCACCGCTGAGATTCTTCACCATCACCGATACTGGGCTCATCACGAATCTGTTTTCGCAGGACATGACGCTGATTGACAATGAGCTGCCAGTAGCCCTGACCAACCTTGTTCTCGATGTCTGCAATGCCTTGGCAATGGCTGCAGTCATTGCAACATCGTCCCCCTATCTCGCACTGGTATACCCTCCAATCATCATTTTATTATATGGAGTCCAGAACTTCTACCTTCGCACCTCACGGCAACTACGCCTCTTAGATTTGGAAGCGAAAAGCCCGCTCTAGTAAGCTTCGGACTTGCGTTGCCTATTTGCAATCTTCCATCAACTAATCGCCTATTAGCACCCATTTCCTCGATACAATTAGAGGTCTAGCAACTTTTCGTGCCTTTAATTGGGTCCAGGAAGGCATTGTTCTGAACAACCGTCTTCTCGATACGTCTCAGAGGCCTTTTTATCTCCTTTATATGGTTCAGCGCTGGCTAGGGTTTGTCCTGAAAGTAATTGTTGCCATACTAGCAGTCTCCGTTGTCACCTTATCGACACAACTACGATCGAGTACTACTTTGACTGGCGCAAGCTTAGTCACTTTAATGACCTTTGGTGACGTGCTGGACTACATCATCCGATGGTGGACCCAACTCGAAACCTCGATAGGCGCAATCAGCCGGTTGAAGAATTTCAGCGAGAAAGTCAAGTCAGAGAACCTGGAAGGAGAAGATACAATTCCGCCAAAGCATTGGCCTCGAAGAGGCGAGATCAAGATTAGCCAGGTCTCGGCTTCATATGACGCGGCAGATGAGCTAAGAAATGGTCCAGATCCCGATGGCAGCAGTATGAGCGAAAGCGCACCAAATCTCGCTCTGAGGAATCTTGATCTCTTCATTCGAGCCGGTGAGAAGGTTGGAATTTGTGGTAGAAGCGGCAGTGGTAAATCTTCTACCCTTCTCCTTCTCCTTCGGCTCCTTGACCCTCTACCTTCATGTTGCGCAAACATTACCATCGACTCCTCACCAATCCATCTCATCGATCGCGATACTCTCCGTCAGCGGGTTATCACCGTGCCCCAAGAACCCGTATTTCTTCCCGCTGGCACTTCTGTGCTCTCCCATCTTGACCCTTTTGACGCAAGCAATGACCGTGAGTGCCGAGATGTTCTGAAAACCGTCGGCCTCGGAGTTTTGGTTGATAATCAGCAAGGCGGCCTTCACAAAGGCCTAGACCCGGATTCGCTGTCTCAAGGGCAGAAGCAGCTTTTTGGTCTAGCGAGAGCGGTGCTCCGGCGAAGGATTCGCGCGCGAGATCAACAACAGCATAAGTCCGAACACCTGTCTGCGGATCCTGCGAGCAACAGTGAAGCGTACGCTGAGCTAAATGCAAATCTCCAAGCAGGGGACGGTGGAATTCTGCTCCTTGATGAGGTGAGCTCGAGCGTCGATCGTATCACGGAACAGGCGATGCAGCGAGTCATTCGCAAGGAGTTTGAAGCTTATACCATTGTCATGGTCAGCCATCGCTTAGAGATGGTGATGGATCTTGATACAGTCATAATCATGGACAGGGGAGCAGTGGTCGAGAAAGGAGAGCCAAAGACGCTGGTGGAGAAAAGGGGGAGTCGCTTCAGGGACTTGTGGTTGGTGCAGAATGGTAAAGAGGAAGAGAAGGATGATCAGGTGCTTGGTAATAGTGACTGAGCATTTGCCGCACCCCTTACGTACAATGGCGGCAAGAACATGTCAGTTTACGGAGGCATACTCCGACTCCGACAGAACGGCAGGCTTAGATTATTGAAAGACCACGTCTTCTTCGTCAAGATCGACTCGATTGACGCCCAAAGTAGTGCGTATGCGGCTCATAGACCCTTTATCGATCTCATTAGAAACCCTCAGCCTCCTGGCCGTAATGTTGTGTGCTGTTTGCGAATTCCCTTAGCGGATGTTGGCGGATAGGTAGAAGTTGCAAATCCTTAAAATTGGGGGCCAAAGAAGCTTCTCAATGCGATTCACGCACTATGATCCACATTTTGCCAGGAACTAATAAACAAATCTCTCAGGTGAGGCTGCTGAAATTGAGATCACCGAACGGCGAGGACTTTCAATAGGATTTTACGGGGCTGCGATAGCTAACGATTTCAGGCTTAGAGGCCGTTGGGGAAACGGGAGTCTAGCTCAACGCGGGGTCTGCCCTGGCTACAGAGACTTCACGGTGAAGTAGAACTTGGTCATGCAACGCCAGAGGCGCGCAGTGTTATTGTGGGTTCATCAGCTAGGCCTGCTGCTCGTTAGAAGCAGTCACTGGCTCTCATTGGGTTGACACAATGGGCCGAAGCACATTCTTACCGGCAATTTCGTCCCATGAGGAAAACAATGTCGACAGAGCGGAAACGAGGTCGATACCCTTTCTGGGCGAGTGCTGACACCAGGAGGCCCTCATTACGACATAAGTGTACTCTCCTAGAGACTAAACGATGAAACACATATTCAAATGACACAGTCAGTTTCGTCCTGACAACAGCATTGGTCCAGTCCGTCATTCTAGCACTGTCCACCAGCGAATATGTTGGCCTTCAACCGCGGGGTAATTTCGAGCCAGATATGGCAAGTAAGAAGAAGCACTTTCGTTGAATTTTCTGGGGTTCCTCAAACAACGGTCTCGACAATATCAGGAGATATGGTCCAATTGGCGACCGCTCTCTGACAATAGCATAGTATGCACCGGGCGAAGATGTCGGGGAGCCGCGGAGATCGTGGTTCTGAGATTTTCCAAAGGATATGTGAATGGTATCCGGATATTGTTAAAGCGGTCGACACGCCTGTTCACCGTCTTATCTCGACACAGGCGGTCAAACATCCAGAGGTGCAGGCTGTCTGTTCATGGGACGGTTCCCTCAACTATGGTGAGCTCGAAGATCTGTCTTCACGCCTTGCGAGACATCTTGCCGGCCACGGCGTTGGTCCAGAAGTCATCGTTCCAATATGCTTCGAGAAGTCGAAATGGGTTATTGTTTGCCTCCTGGCAGTGCTTAAAGCAGGCGGAGCCTTCCTTTTACTGGATCCCTCACAACCATTTGCTAGACTGGAGACCATTGTTTCGCAGACAGATTCTGCAATAGTGCTGTCTTCTGCAGCATGTGTCAACATCTGCAAACGACTTGTGGATTATGTATTCGTGGTAGATGCTGCGACAGTGTCATGCCTGGAGAGCAATACAATTCTCCAATCCGCTAACCTGAATAATGCTGCATACCTCATATTCACTTCAGGGAGCACTGGCACACCGAAAGGCGTTGTCATTGAGAATTCACAGCTATCTACAACCTCCACCTACACTGGGGAACGCCTAGGTTTCGGGTCTGGATCGCGCGTCTTCCAGTTCGCGTCGTACGCCTTCGATGTAAGTGTTGGAGATATTTTTCCAACTCTGACCAATGGAGGGACCTTATGCATTCCATCTGAGTGGGAGCGCAACAACGGTATAGTTGAGGCGATGTGTAGAATGAGAGTTACTCACGCAAAATTCACTCCATCGCTTGTAGCTAACCTTAACATCAAAGATGTGCAGACTTTGGAGACTTTGATCCTGGGCGGTGAGAGCAGCCCGTCTTCCCTCGTGGAGGAGTGGGTATCAAGAGTCAACTTGACTCTCTCATACGGCCCGTCTGAGTGTTGTGTCATGAGCTTCCTCTGTAACGCGAACTCGCACAAGACTGTTCCTGGAGAACTTGGAAGACCGGTCAATGCTCGCGGCTGGATCGTGAAACAGGATAATTACAACGAGCTCGCAGAGATTGGAGAGACTGGAGAGCTGCTCATTGAGGGTCCGCTAGTTGGTCGAGGATATCTCCACGATGAGGCCAAGACTGACCGGCAATTTGTCATTAACCCGATATGGATGCCAACATCCAATGGTGACCGAAAGCCATATCGCCTATATCGGACTGGAGATCTGGCCAGATACCTTGACGATGGACGAGTTTGTTACGCAGGCCGAATTGACAACCAGGTCAAAATCCGAGGGCAGCGACTGGAGCTAGAGGAGGTTGAAAAGAAGTTGCACGACTGCCTGATTGATGTAGCTCCAGCTAAGTCAAAGCAGGTCATTACTGATGCCGTTACGTTCTCTGGCATAACAAGCAAACAGCTAGTCGCCTTTCTTTGCATGAGCTCTTCCGACACAATCGGCGCTTTAGACTGGGATCAGGAAGATAAACCGGCCATACAAACATCTCTTCCCGAACAGAAACGATTCTCAGAGTTAGTCTCAGGCCTCGAAGCAAAATTGAAGGTGGTGTTACCAGTATGGGCCGTTCCGACCATATGGATCCCCCTCCGCCATCTCCCATTTACCATATCGCGGAAGATAGATCGGCGCCGCCTGCGCAGCATTGTTGCTCCTCTTACGATCAAGCAGCTGGCCGTTTTCGTGACTTTGAGCGCCTCGAACACGCCTCATAAAATGGCTCTGCAATTGACGGAAAGCGAGGCCAAGCTCCGAAATCTATGGGCTGATGCATGCAACGTGCAATCGTCGACGATTGAGCCAGATGATAACTTTTTCTCTATAGGAGGCGACTCTGTCTTGGCTCTCAGGCTTGTAGCTGCTGCTAGAGCATGCGGCTTAGATCTAAGCCTTGAGACTGTTTTCAGATGTCCTGTCTTGAGTGATATGGCACGGAACACCCAGGATCTCATCACGCGGACGGATGATCGAAGTGAGATTGCGCCCTTTAGTCTCCTGGACAGCAAGTTCGAGATTCAACAAATCCGTCAGCAGGCTGCCAAGGAATGTGGTATTCCTGAAGATTCCATTGAGGACATCTATCCTTGCTCGCCTTTCCAAGAGTGGACTTTAGCTTCATCAATCAAGCATCCAGGGACTTACAATGAACAATTTATATACCAGGTAGCGGAGTCTGTGGATCTCGCAAGACTCAAGGCTGCTTGGCAAGCCGTTGTGGAGAGAACTCAAGTCCTGAGAACCAGATTCTTCAGTTATAATTCCAGTTTGCTACAGGTCGTTGTCAAGGAACCTATTCCTTGGAAAATAGTGGACAGGGACCTAGCGGGCTTTCTTGCTGTGACAGGAGAGGACCCCATGAGTATCGGCGGAATTATGTCGCAATTCACGGTCATATGCAGGCAAGACTCCCAGCGATCACACTTGGTCTGGAATGTCCACCATGCTCTGACTGATGGCTGGGCTGAATCGGAACTTACAACGGCCGTTGAGCAAGAATATTTTGGGACTGCATCAGAGTCATCGAAGCCTCCAAAATTCAACGCCTTTATTAGACACGTTCAACGGCAAGACAAGTATTCAGCACAGCACTTTTGGATGGAACAACTAGCAAATGCGCCTACCCCTCTTTTCCCTCGTTTTCCAAACCCCAACTATTCACCACGGGTCGAGCGATCGAGCCATATAGCCAGCTACCTGAAGGCCGCCGAAGCCACAGAACTGGAACACAAGGTACGCATATTCAAACGAGGGTCATATACAGTCGCCACAATGGTCCAAGCGGCATGGACCCTACTGGTCGGAATCCACTCGAATGCCTCGGATATCGTGACGGGCGTAACTTTTAATGGACGAGCTGCCCAGCTCGAGGGCATTGAGCGGATACTTGGACCAACTGTCACGACCCTGCCATTTCGAGCCAAGTATACGGCCGACCAAAAGCTTTCGCAATTTCTCCATACGATCCAGAATCAGTACCTTGACATCATTCCGCATGCGCAGTTTGGCCTTCAAAACATTCAGAGCATAAACGAAGACACCGAGGCTGCGTGTCAGTTCAGAAGCCTCTTAGTCATACAGTCAGCCAACAGAGCTCGAAGCTCGAAGCTGTTGCTAGGAAGGAGCTATTCGTTTCCTGTGAAAGGTCTGGCTATTGTGATGGAATGCGAGCTTGCCGAGGAAAGCGTCGAGTTTCGAGCAACTTTCGATCACCAAATTCTTTCGGAGGCACAAATCCGACGCTTTTTCCAGCAGATGGAGGAGATGCTCTATCGAATTTCCATGAGCGGCCCTTCGACGAAGGTGGCTGATGTGCAGGAGATTTCAAAGATAGACTTTTCGCAAATTCTCGAATGGAATATTGTCGCGCATTCTGAGACCAGCAAGGGTGCAAGATCCGTAAAGTGGATCGTGAGTCCTAACAATCCAGACAGTCTGACTCCTATTGGTGGAGTTGGCGAGGTCTTGATTGAAGGGCCAATTCCGGAGCGTGACTATATTAAAGATGTGTCTCAGCCAAATACCGCCTTTGTTGAGGATCCAATTTGGTCAAGGCATGTTGACGGCTTGCGAGCTGGTCGGCGCTTCTGGAGAACCGGGGACCTGGCTTTCTATAAATCTGACGGGTCCCTCTCACTTGTTGGTCGCCGCGACGAAGAGTTTGAATCTCGTGGTCAATGCATAAACATCACAGAGGTGGAACAAATGACGAAAGAGGCAGTGAGATCTCTTGCTGATATCGCTGTCGCGATTGTCCACCCAGTCGATTGTGACAGGAGGCTGGCAACATTCCTGGTAGTGGATTGTGGAGATAGCGATGTTGCATATGACACTATTTTGGCAACTTCTTCAACGGCGCTGAAGAAATTCCGAGACCTAGCGGAAATAGTGGATAATGAAGTACAATCTTTTCTTCCAAGACAGATGATTCCATCAGTGAGTATAATACCAACGTTTGACGCTGACAGATGACTGATTCAATAGCTTTATGTCCCCGTATCGAAGCTTCCACTCTCAGAGTCCGCTAAGCCGGATCGAAAACAATTGCAAAAGCTTGCCTCCGGAATGTCTCTAAACGAGCTTTTGAGCTTCCAGGGTAACAGAAGAGGCAGCCAAGCGACGTCCATGCGAGCGAAAAAACTTGTCCACAGGGTCTCGTCTAGTTTGGTACAAGTCTCAGATGCGGAAGAAATTCTCAATCAGGTTGAGATCCAATGTGGAATAAGCGCTGAAGAAGTCGAAGACATATATCCACTTTCAGCCATGCAACTACATTACATTACCGGCTATCCCGAAGCGAAGAAAGATTTGAATGGGCCATGGAATTGGCAATCCCAGGCGGTATACACTCTCCCTCTTTCCATTGATATGGATAGATTCAAAGCGGTATGGCAACATGCCATCCGTCGTCATACGGCCCTTCGCACCCGCGTCGTCAATACATCCTCAGGTATCTTCCAAGTCGTCCTCGCAGAGCATAAACCTTTTGAATGGAGCGAAGCGTGCAATCTCGAGGACTATCTGCAAACTGACCGATCGAACCATATGACCTTTGGCTCTCGACTTCTCCGCCTTGCTGTCATCGAGCCAGCCTCCTCTAAAGATCGGTTCTTCGTCTTGAATGTCCATCATCTCACCTACGACGCTTACGCCCGGCACATACTGTTCAAGGAGCTCGCGACGCTATTCCACTCTCAGAATATTTCTCTTCCAGCCAACAGCCCGTCTCCCCCAAAAATGAGCCAGTTCATCAAGTACGTCACTCGATCTACAGACAAAGCCAGTGCGACATCGTTTTGGACATCCTACCTCTCTGGTGCCCACACGACACCCTTCCTAGACAGTCCGCCGCCGCCCGAGAAACTTCCCGAGCTAATGCCTTTGAACATCGCCGAAAAGACACTCAGCATGCCCATTCCCCAATTACGGTCAGTAAGAGAGAAGATGGTAGAATGCACGTTCCCAACTCTCCTCGAAACCTCCCTCGGTCTCGCCCTGGCTTCCTACTCCGCCTCACTCCCTGGCGACGTCCTCTTCTACTCTGACCGCTCCGGCCGCCAGCTCCCTGTCCCCGACCTGCCCGACCTCGTCGGTCCGACGACACTGTTCCTTCCGGTGCGGGTCCCTATTCGCCGGGAACAGTGCGTGCGGGAGCTATTGAGGGAGGCACAGCAGATGCAGGCCGAGATGATTCCGCATGAGCATTTAGGTTGGCTTGAGCTAAGAGAAATGCTTGATGAGAAGCTCGGGGAGGATCAAGGGAGGATGCTGAGGAGGGATGCAGTAAATATTAACATCAACCCATGGCCCAACCAGATCATGGGGAAGGGGTTGGGGATGGAGTGGGTGGAAGGGTGGATGGGGTGCGATGATGCGTTTGGTATCAACATTGACTTATTCGAGGAAGGACGGATGGAATGCATGGGTTACTTTGACGAGAGATTTGTGTCTGGAGAGAGAGTGGAGAGGCTGTTAGGGGGCATTAAGGAGGCTGTGGGGAGCGTGGTTAAAGCCGCTGTCGGGGATGTGCCTAAGATGAGTGTCGCCGAGGTGTTGGAGTGCGCTCGAAAATTCAATGGTTAATACGGCGGATGATAGCGAGGTGTCCGCCACATCCCAAATTCCCCTCCCCCACCAAATTGAATGATGAGTCGTTTCCACACAAATTTGTATGCAAATAGCTCCTGTGAAGAGAAATTGGCTGAGATACTGCGAGGGCACTGCGCGAGGAGCCTCTCTCATACAAATTTGTATGCAGCTGGCTCCTGGTTAAGAGCGCATACTACGCGGCATTGCGCGAGGAGTTTCTCTTATACAAATTTCTATATAACTGGCTCCTGGTGCAGAGAGCACTGCACGGCATTGCGTAGAACTGTGTGAGGAGCCCCTCTCATATAAATCTGTATGCGGCTAGCTCCTGGCGAAGAGAGCACCGTGTAAAGAGCCTCTCCTATACAGATTTGTATACAGCTGGCTTCTAGTAGAGAGAGTACTGCGCGACACTGTGTACGGAGCCTTCCTCAGACAGATTTATATACGGCTGGCTCCTGGCGAAGAGAGCACCGCGTGAGGAGCCTCTCCAATATAAATTTGTATGCGGCCGGCTCCTAGCAGAGAGCCTACCGCGTGAGGAGTCTTCCTCATATAAATTTGTATACAGTTGACTCCTGTTAAAGAGAACACTGCGTGAGGAGCCTTCTCCATAAAAATTTATATGTAGTTGGCTCCCGGTAGAGAGAGAGGATAATACGATGCGGGGGTACTACGTGGGGAGCCATTTGTATGTAAATTTCTATGAGGAAGCTCCTCACATAGTGCTCTCTGCACCAGGAGCTAGTTGTATACAAATTTATATAGGAGAGACTCTTCGCGCAGTGTGCTCTCTACCGGGAGCTAGCTGCATAGAGATTTGTATGGGAGAGACTCCTCACGCAGTGCTCTCTTGACCAGGAGCCAGCTGCATATAAATTTGTATGAGAAAAGCTCCTCACACAGGGTGTTTACGCAGTGCTCTATATCAGGAGCCAATTATATGCAAGTTTATATAAGAAGGGCTCCTAGCGCAGTGCCGCGCAGTATGCGCTCTTAACCAGGAGCCAGCTGCATACTAATCTGTATAGGAGGGGCTCCCTATGGAGTATCTCAGTCGAATCTTCTTTAGAGTCATTTGCATACAAATTTGTGTGGAAATGACTCATCATTCAATGTGGTTTGTGAATTTGGAATTTGGGATTTGGGATGTAGCGGACACCTCGCTGTCATCCGCCGTAGGTTAAGCATGCGCTCTGATAGGAAATTGATAGATCCATAGATCGATCTCGCCAATACAGACATCGACGAGGCTTTGTCAGAACGTATTTCGGGGCACTTTTTTTTGGGAGGTTTAATCATAGCTTACAAAACTTTGACTACGACTGGCCAAGGCGCGGCGCTGGCAGTGATTGTCGCGTGTCGCCCGTGCGCGGCCCTTTAGCTTACTTCCAAGAGCTCTAAAACTTGTCGATGGCAACCCACGACATCCATCAATGAACGTCCAATTTTATCGGCAGTAGAGCGCGGCGATGCGCCACAGGCGTTCAGCCATGCGACCCGACAGCTGCGACTCGGTTCATTCCAGCGGCTTGGGCGCGACCCCTGGAAATGGAAGGCCCTTGCAACCGCCGGTATCTACGCCCAATCATGGAGCTCCCGGCCGCTGATATGTCACGCCGCTGACTGTGGCTACGCGATAAAGCTGTTTCCAATCGATCGGACAATCTGGTGCAGCAACCTTAATCTGCAGCCCTGTCGGGCCTGTCGTCATGATGGGAAAACGACGCTTCTGCATCTGGTCCTCGTCTCGTCGCCTGCATATTCTGCGAAGCTTTGACCGCCCACTGCCACGACCGACGAGACCTCAGGACCAGCTACAGCTCTACGGAAGGAAATCTTGAAGAGGGGGCCTCGGGTTCAAGATGGCGGGAACGGAGGCACGCGATGCTCCGTTGGACGAGAAGAGAAAGGGTTCGATGACCGCAGAAGACAATGTCGCCATGACAATGACAGGCGAGATCATCAACGCCTCAGGACATAGAGATCAGCTGTCGCGACAATATGGCCTTCTGAGTATCTGCGGTCTCGCTCTGACTGTCGACAATGCTTGGATTGTCATTGGCACGTCGCTGTCGTTATCAATCTGTAAGAGATCTAGGCAACACTGAGTTAGTGAAGCTGACAATCTTTACAGTCAATGGCGGTCCTCCAGGTGTGATATACGAGTTTATGGTTGCTGTGCTCTACTATGCATTCATCAACACGTCAATTGCGGAGGTGTGTGTTCCTTAGACCTCCACACCAGTTCAACCCTCTATCTACGCCTCAAACCTTTTACTAATCGAGGCAAGGACAGCTCGCAAGCTCGATTCCCTCTGCCGGAGGCGTCTACCATTGGGCTTCTATAGCACCTGGTCCAAAGACTGGTCGAATAATGGGTTTCTTTGCCGGTTCACTCAACTTCTTCGGCTGGCTCTTCGACCTTGCCTCGATCGTATACATCATGTCCCAACTTGTGGTTAGCATGTACGGCGTCTACCATCCGGACTTCATCCCTCAGCCGTGGAACTGTTTCGTGACGCTCGTACTACTTACCTGGCTCTGCATCGCGGGAACTATCTTCTTCAACAAATATTTACCATTTTTACAACATTTCGGACTTTTCATGATCCTGGTTGGTGGCTTAGTGACGATCATCGTGCTAGCGGCAATGCCCAACGAGCATGCTAGCACTGCCTTCGTATGGAGAGATTTTGATAATACAACGGGTTGGAGCGGAGGTGTTGCTTTCCTGACGGGAGTCCTCAACGGAGCCTTCACAGTTGGCACCCCAGATTCAGTCACACACATGGCAGAAGAGCTTCCAAACCCAAGAAGGGACTTACCACGCGCCATCTTTGCACAGATCATCTTGGGCGCTCTCAGTAAGCCCCATGTCAGTCCTCACTATGTCACACTGATTAACCTCGCTCACAGCCGCCTTCTTCTTTGTAATCGCCCTCTTCTATGGCATCAACGACCTCGACACCGTCACCGCTGGCTTTCCTCTTGCAGGCGCCTATTCCCAAGCAACCAACAACTCCCAAGGCGCCACCTTCGGACTGCTCTTCATCGCATTCCTCGCCCTCGTTCCTTGTATGATCGGAACTTTTCTTACCGTCGGTCGTACCTGGTGGGCGCTCGCCCGCGATAACGCGACCCCCTTTCCACGTCTCTTCTCCTACGTTAACGAGCGCCTCAGCTGCCCCATCCCGGCCACACTGTTCGCCGGCATCATGACCACAGGCCTCGGTGCGATCACAATGGGCAGTACGACCGCCTTCAACGACCTAGCAGGCTCTTTCATTGTCCTCACGACCTGCTCCTACGCGATCCCCATCGCCGGCAACCTCTTCACGAACCGCTCGAACATTCCCAAGGGCTCTTTCTGGATGCCCGGCCCCCTGGGATTCGTCGTGAACGGCATCGCCCTCCTCCTCATTGTCTTCTTCAATATCATGTTCTGTTTCCCGTACGCACTGCCCGTAGAAGCCAGCGCTATGAATTACAACAGTGTGATTCTTGTTGGCGTGGTCGTGTTGACGGCGTTTTGGTGGCTGGTGCACGGATGGAGAAATTACCCCGGTGTTAAGGCCGCTCAGGTCTACTACGCGGAGAAGGATGGGGATGGCACGGCAGAGGGGAGAAGGTTGAGCACGACATGAAGGTTGGACTAGTGGATAGGTAGGATAAACTATGGACCAGCATTATATTGATTTACCAGTATGTTGCCTGTAATGTCCCACGTCTTTCGATATCGTCCATCGCGGTGAAAAGGGAGCCGGATCTTCGCGCAGACGGTGCACGTGAACCGAGAGAGACTTTGAGAAAACGAAACGATTCTACGGATTCGCTAGGAACGAATACTCTCATATCCATTTTAAAGGAGGTTACATCTCTTGTTCCCTCTTTAAGAAGCGTTGAACCCGAGCAGCCGCTATCAACCACTCACGACTCTTTGCCAATGTCGGTACCGGTATGCCGGTGCGCTTCTTCCTTTGTCCCACTCTGTAACCCCCTTGGATGGCTGCGAAGGGCTGAGGCTCGGGGACAATTTCATGAGCGACGATTATTCTATGGTAGACGCTAAGTAAGGTATCATGGAGAAGGGTCGCATGCTCCGGGCGTTTATCCGGCATTCGGGGAGACGACACCCTCTTCCACAGAAATTATGTTGCACCTACGACTCAACCTGTTTGACTCACATGCGAGATGCACACGCTCTCCTTTGACTATGGAGCTCAATATTATGCTCGATACTAATAGAGGTGCAGTATGGAAATAAATACCTACCTTTGTCTACCCAGTGAAAAATCGATTTTTGGAGCTCTGATGGAGACAGTCCCCGACATGCTAGGGACCACGAACCGTGGTAGAGTCCTCCCAAACTCTCTCAAGGTAAAGTTAAGTATATCCAGTGACTCAAATCAAGGTTTTGCCCGCACTATTTCCTACTATGCTTTTTCATTCATCCCACAAAATCTTTCCTTTTACCACTCTCGCCTATACACAAGAACATCCAACCACAACGACCTCTCGAACAGCCTTCAGCCAGCAACCGTGACAAAGATCTGCTCTCGAGGAGTACTCCAAAATGGGGCATCTACATCGGTCTCTCACCAACATCGTGTCCCGCGTCACCACGTTCCTCAACCGCCATTCGTCCACTCCCTCCCAGGACAAAACCGCAGACCCATCCCACACCGTTGAATACCGCCTAATCCTCCTCCACTCATTCGGGGACAGCAAAATAGACAAAGACCAAACCATACACTACGACCAATGGCAAAACCCCAACCCCGGCCTTAATGGCGGCCTGAAACTCACCGCGGCAGACCTCCAAGGCTTCGACGTTGTTCCGCCGCTTGCGCAAGAGGACGTTCTCCTCCGAGCCGTCGAAAACCTGCTCTACAGACACTCTCGGAGCGCGAGGGGATGGAAGTTCGCGGGAACGCTGGAGAAAGATGGCCTGGAGCTGGGGCATCGGGATACCTTTAGGACGCGGAGAGCGATCTTTGTGCGGTGTAGGGAATGTACAGACCGAGGGAGAGATGGGTGTGTTATGACAGGGGAAGAGGGGACGCATTTGGCAAAGCTTCGAAAGACTACGACGGGTGTGAAGGACAGCATCCCAAACGACGCGACGCCAACAGAGCAGAACGATGCAGGAGAAGCACAGGACAAGAACGAGGAAGAGCCACCGTCGTACCGGGTCGAAGACTAGACAGTCCTCAACAGGCCACGCGCCTGCACGCCCTCTAGGGCCCTACACGTAGTGTATCACAGCTCTGAGAGGCCGCTGCGGTAAAGCAATATCGATACCTGGCAGGTCCCTTCGCAGGTGGGATGCCCGTCTTCGCCGGTACCAGGAGACAATAATTCTCCCCAGAGGAATGAAAACCAAGCCTTTCTCCCAAGCCGCATCGATCTTTTGGGGGGAGCAGCAGCCTGCAATTCTCTCCCCCTTCCGCAGGAAACGAAACCCATTAACGATCGAAAAAACCCGAACTCTTCCTGTCCAACGCCAAATACCAGGCTTCCCAAATCCAAATTCCGGTGACAAATCCACGATTAGTCCACCTTATCCTCCCGCAGCATCCCCCCAAGAAAAGCAGCATCGCACGCGCGATTTCTTCCGCATATAAAATCAGCCTGTCTCTCAATCACCATCACTATCACACACACACACACACACACTCTCACTCACTCACACACACACACACTCACACTCATGCTCTCTCTCTCTCTCTCTCTCTCTCTTCCCCTGTCCTATACACATACCAGCATGCACAACCCCAACCCTAGATACATTTCCCCATTTTCTAAATCACGCCGAATTTGATTTGCGCACCTCATCCCCACACAATCCAGGGCTGGCAGCTGGCAGCTGGCCTTTTCTCTAGAGACTGTTGATGAACAGACGCTGGTGGCGGGACTACTGGCTGCATTGATTGGCGTTGGCTTGATAGATAGATATCCGCACGTCCCAAACAGGGCCAGACTCAAGCCCCAGGCGGCGAAGCGGACCTAATACCCCCACTACAGATCCAGGACAGAACAGATAAACACCCTATCTTCACCACTCAAACATATCCATATATACCACAGCACCCAGAACCGCACACTTCCAAATTCGTCCCCTCCCATCCATTTTCCATCCTAAATCTAACGGGATGATAAGATAAGATAATCCGACATGTCCATCCCATCTCATCTCGTGCAACCTCAACCCTCACCGGGGGGATAACTGACTGAACTTTATGATAGCTACCTCACCTCACATCTGGAGGTTGAGGATGCCCTGCTCTGCTCTTCTCTTCTACTCCATTCTATGATAGGATAGGATAGTTGATCAGATCACGGCCCGTAAGCTCGTGTGGCATGTATGTACTGTCGGTGTGGTGCATCAAACGGGGATGGACGGCGTTTGCGCTGAACAACAAAGCCAAACGAAAACGAAAACGAAGACAAATGCGGCTGGGTTCATTCTATTCTACCCAATCCGATCCGATCCAAATCCTACCAGCATCAATGTGTTTCCTCTCAAAAAAACTTTTTGTCTGAAATCGACGTTCGTCCCGTCGATCGAAAAAAATAGGTTCCAGGGCACAAGTAGTCCTATGCTCTATGAAAATCTTATGATAGGACGGAAAAAGTTACATAAAATCCATAATGCACATGCACATGCACATGCAACTCTGACGATGACGATCCTCGCCATGCGATTCTCTCTCTCTCTCTCTCCTAGAATTCGACTCTCGACTCTCAGAAGTACCTAAGCTAACCCTTATGGCGCGCTAATTCTATAAACAAAAACATACACCATGCCACACAACCAGACATAAAAAACCCACACAGTACAAAAAAGGACTTTCACCAAAACACACTAAAACCCGCCCGCCCGTTGAACTTTGAGAGTCTTGACTTTGAAGATAATTCCGTGGGTATCATGTTCATACCAGAAGTCCACCAACCAACCAACCAGCCACCTTGGAAGGAAAAAAATCGTTCCTGCGCTGCGCTGCTGCTCCGCTCCCGCCAAAAACCAAGGGAAAGGACAAAATGAAAAAGGAATATTCCAATCCGTGCCAAAAGCTCGGGGTGGTCAGCCAGTGCGTTTCTATGGTTTCACTCCGCCCCAATCTTCGCCATTTCGTCCCAAAACGGCTAGGAAAGCAGATTCTTCAGATTCGGACTCGCACTCGCCCCGCCCATCCTCCCACCCGACGAGCTCGTCGGCCGATCCCTGTCCCTATCCGCATCGCCGGGCGTGGTCGGTCGCAGCCGGTCACGATCACCGCTATCGCTCGCCGTCCCGCTCGCGGCGCCGGGCGACGGTTGTGGTGGTGGCGGCTGCTGCGTGTACGGTTCGAGGAGATTCCGAGCCGGTCTTCCGGACTGTGTGGCGTTAGGGGTGCTGTTGCTGGAGTTGGCATTGGGATGGGCTTCGAATGTGGGAGGGGGACCGCTGGGCCGAGGTGAGAGGGAGGCGCGGAGGCGTTGGGGATCGGGCTGTGGTGGAGAGCCTGCTTTGCCGCTAGGTGGATAGGGGTGATGGTGTGGTGGAGGCGGTGGATGAGGGGGAGGTGGGCCATAGTGACGCGGTGGAGGAGGATAGGGAGGAGGGACACCGTTTGGCGGGAATGGAGGAGGTGCTTGATTGTGGTGGAGGATAGGAGGCGGTGGATGAGGTGGAAAGTGGCGGGAATGGGGAGGTGGCGGCGCGTTTGCGAAAGGAGGGGGGCCGTAGTGATGACCGTCAACCGCGGGAATAGGGCCACTACCACCGCGTATCTGGGGTGGAATAGGCTCATGGCGCCATTGATTTGTTTGAGGTGGCCAAGTGGGTGCAGGCCCGGGGGGGGGATGGCCGTGCAGAGGTAGGTGCGGGTGTGGTCCATGGGGCGTTTGATAGAAGCCAGGCCCAAGCGGACCATTCGGAAGAGGTGGTGCCGGCCCTCGAGACTCGAAGGACTTGATGGTCGAGGGACTCCGTTTGACGATGTGACACTTGTGACATTGGTACAGACACGCGGATGGTTTTTCTGCACGCACCACGCCGTCGATGCCAGACGGGGCTTGAGAAGCAGCGCTTGGTTCAAGTTTGATATTTCCATTCAAAACGGGTTGCTTCTCCGGCTGATCACCTGGAACAGTGCCATTAACCTTGCTCATGCCTTCTATTGGCCACCATTTAGGACTGGCTTTTGCCTTGCAGCTATAGCATTGCTTTATGGCGTTTTCGTGCTCGACCATTACGTCAGGCTCGGCCACCAAATCGTCGTTCGGTAGGTAGCTAGAAGGTGAAGTATGGGGATTGCGGTTTACGGCCTTGTCACCAGATTCACGCCGGTGATGCCCACCATTTACGAGTGAGGCTCGCCGATTCGGTACGCTTGCGTGATTCTGTGCGGAAGCATTTGAAGGCAGCTGCATCTGTGCGGCTCTGCGCACAGTGCTCGTCATCGAAAGATCTGCTTGCTTGAAGTGAAGAGCATAGCTCAGAATGGCTGGCATGTCATCCTCTGTCCAATCTGACATTTGGTGTAGTACGGTAGGGATCGTGTGTGTATTGCACCATATGGCAGGCTGTACAAACCCGTGCTCCTCACCGAGCTTCATAGTGTTGACAGCATCTCTCCTCGTACTCTTGACGGGATGGACATCAAAGCCCATAGGCCAACCTGCCCGAAATGCGCACCCTATGTGGACTTTCCTTCCACAAGTAGAGAGGTGACATGAGACCAGTGGGAAGCGAGTATTGGCATGGCATATGTAGCATTCGCCTTCAAATCGCTCAGAAGGTATGGATCCAATGCCTTCTGCCGGTTCCAAGAGCAGAGGATTGGAAAACTTGATTTCTGGCATCCATATGGCGCAGCACACATGAATCCAATTATTGCCCGCCGTGCGCTTCAGGGGTTCACGTGGGTTTTCTGGGCGACCTGCAGCCTGCTGCTGCTGCCGGTAAAGCCTGACAGCTTCTTCGACCATCTCCTTTTCCTTCCTTTCCTTTTCACGCTCTCGATCTGTCTTTTTCTTATGCGAAATCTTTGGTGGTTCCATCAGTTCGTGTGGTGTGTCGGTAACAGGACACACTACACAATCGTAGGTTGTGGACACCATTGGATTCCTGTCATTCGAACACATATCACAGATCCATTTCTTGAGGTTCCGTGTTGGACTGACACCGTAACACGACTTGTGCACTGCCATACGGCAATCTCTACAATTGAGAAGCTCATCTCCCTCCATTTCAATTTTCCAGCAGACAGCACACGGGAGTGTCCTGACGCGCGGAGGTTCTGGTTTGAGCGGTTCCGGCTCAGCAGGCTTTTCTGGAACAACCTTCTTCTTCTCGAGCGGTGGCTCTTCGCCCTGTGTGAGAGTCGGTTCTTTATCGGCCTTCATCTTCTTCTTTGGGGGTTCGGCCACTTGAACAAGTCCTGCTGGAACTTCTACACCTGCCGAAGCGGCGGCAGCGGCGGTAGAACTGCTAATTGTTTCCCCGGTATCTTCTTGCGCTTGGATGAGGGCACGTATTAATTCTTCGTCAACCTTGCGTTTCCAGGCTCGGCCTCCGCTAGCTGCGATCTTCCTTGAGACTTCATCGATGCTTTCCCATTGAATACCGTATTTTCTCCAGAGCACCGCGCACCTATGACATAATGCCACATTGAGATATGAAGACTTATCCTTTACGGCTTTGGAAGAAGCATCCCGAGGGACCATAGTCCCAGGAGCCGTCGCCGGTGCTCTGCGCCATTGCCGCGAAGACCTTGTTGAGCAGAATTTGCACTCGAAGCCGCGGCCCTTAGATGCTGCCTTATTGTTATCAAAGGCAGAATCATCGCAGTCATCAGCGACATCGTCTAGAAGCTTCGAGGCGTTGGCGTCCTTGGCTTTCATCTCGTCGGTTCGCTTCGCCTCCTTTTTGGATTTGCGGCCTTCGTAGTTACCCCATATCTGTTGTCCTCGTTCTGTCTTCTTCCACATGTAATAAAATCGCACGATTCGAGCGTGTTTGACTGTGCTCACGTGCTTTGTAACATTGTATAGCTCTGAACCGTATTTGGTAACGCCTTCCTCGAACCGCTTTACTTCTTCTCGATTCAAATCCGGCTCTTTCAAATCGCTCCGAAGATGGAGGCTCTTGACCTTGGCAAAGGCAAGATCGCAATCGTAATTCTTTTCACAAAGTATTTCTAAAGCCTTCGTCAAAAGATTGGTCGAGTATGGTCGGAGTCCAAATATGGGTGCCAAGTCTTTGACCTTCTGCATGTACTCATCCACGATGCGTTCACGATCCATAGGACTGTCGTCCTCGCCTCTAGAAGGCAGATCGGCGGGTTCAGGCATCCGAAATGTCAGCTGCGCGGTGTATTCCTTCTTCCCACGAATTTCAATAGGCTCATCTTCGCCCCGGGGAACATACCCTAATGGCTCATCTTGAACCCATTTTGGGCGTGTCAGTTTCGACTCCTTGTCCGCTTCAAGCGCCGCGATTGTATCTTTGGCAGGTTTCGGGTCTTTCTTGTGGCTTGCGGTCTTGATATACTTTTTCTTGATCTCCGATGGCTTCACGAGTTCCACAGGTTTACCTGGCCAAACGGTCACATTTGCTTGATGCCTTGGGCCAAGGCGAGAGGATGCTCGAGGATATATTCTGTCATCGTAGTCTAAAGCGTCTTCAGGTTTGGAATGCATCCCGAAATATCGGTAGGGCCACAAGCTTGCCTGAGCAATCTGTTCCGACGTGGCTGCTGGGTGTGCCTTATCTTCAGGCTGAGCGCTGTTCGTTCGCGTGTAGTTACCACGATTTTGATCTTCCTCTTCTTCAATTAATTCTTCTTCCTCCTGGCCGACTTCACCGACCAGAGGAGTATGACGAGCTTCGATCTTTCGCTCCTGAGCACGGCTGCAAGATGCGCATGACCACGCGAATCCGCGTGCGGGCTTTTTCAGTAGTGGAGGGCGAACACAAGTCATGTGGTAGGTGTTCCCACAATGTGCGCAATCGACGGAGTCATTACTGTAGCAAAGTTAGACGGGCGAATAGCAACATGTAGAACAAGACTCACTTTGCAGCATAGTCACCACATCTCTTGCAGCTTTTCACGTCACGGGTAAGTTCCTTCGTTCGGCCGATTTCGGTGAGGACAAACTTCCAGCGCTCATCGAGTGCTTTTTTCACCCTGTTTGGTACGTTGATGACCTTATTTGTGGGGATTATCTCGTAGTATCTGTGCATGTACCGATCGTACAACTTTTCGAACCAAAAACAGTCTCTTAGCTTCCTGTACTCGTCGAGATTGTCTATTTCCGAGACATGCTTTATTTCGCACTTGCCCCGGAGAGAAGTCAACGGGCACGTATCTGAATGCATCGAGGCAAAAACCACTCGACTGTCTTGTACCCTCCTCTGAATGTCTCGAGGTCGATAGTACCAGTTGACTCTGACAGATTCGACCGGGCTGCCGGACGTTGGTAGGAATTGCATAAGGCGGGCTAGATAGTAGGGCTCTCCAGGAGGTTCGCAAACGAAGTATGCATGATCTGGTGGGTGGCATTAGCAAATTTCCTTTGCGGAGCGTTCCAGCATAACTTACCATTGGCACGAAACACCGTTCCGTCGTCAGCGACAAGCTCTCCGTCTTTGAGGTAAGCCCCACTGTTCTCAAAACTCATCATATTTGTCTCATTCTGCCCTCGAATCACACTGCGGGTCTTGGCTATGGCGTGATGCGATGGTGGGGACGATGTAGCACTCGTCACTGAGCCTCCGGGCTGCTTCCGTTTCTTGGAGGTCGCGCCTGCCGTTGGAGCAGTAGAGAAAGAGGAAGTGCCTGGTATCGCATCCCTGTCGGCGGACAAAGTATTGCCATTTGATATTGCAGGTGTATTGACGGCGCTGAATCCTCTCCGGGTGTTGATACCAGGGGCCTTTTCTTCGTCAATTAACAGATAGTCTTCTGGATGTGTAGCGGCAGCCTTCCTCGTGCTGACAGATTTGGTGGCTGCACCGCGGCGGTCATCATCAATGTCCATCTCGTGGTCCTCTGCATAATTAGGCCGCGCTCCCGTTCGATTGCGAGAACGTGTGCCATAAGGTGTGATTCCGTTCAAGTTTGAATTTAACTCGGCAGGTGTTGCGTCGGGGGCGGCTGTGGTGGCGGCCATCGTGGCCTCGGGATGCGGTGGAAGGGAGGACGAGGGGCGAGAGCCGGGTGAATGACGAGAGGTGGCTGCGCCATTTGGTAGGGAAGAGGAGCTTCGGCGGGTTCGACCGCTTGCACTTGGACTTGGAGTACGACTGCGCTGTGACAAAGAAGTGCGTCGTGACCTCCCTTGCTCGCCGTCGTTGCGTGGAGTTGATATTTCGGCGGATGCGTGGCGAGACCGGCTCTCCTCAGCAGCATCCATACGGTGCTCGAACCACACAGAAGTGCCAAGATTGGGGGATAACACGCATGGACGTCTCAATTACAGGGGTCTATGGCAATGCGTCAATGTAGAGTCGATTATCGGTTGCAGCGAGGGATCATTATTCGTTATTGGCAGGATAGGAGGCGCAGGACGGTGGCACGCGGTGAAATTCACGGATGCGGAACGCCGAATATCAGAAAACCCACGACGGAGGGGAGGGCAACCAGGGTAAGGACCGTGCGACAGGTATAGTCAGAAAAGGGAGAATTAGCTCCAAAGTAAGGACCATGCAAGAAGTGGCCGCTGGGGTCCCTGGGGGAAGATAATCCAGAGCCAGGGTGTGGTGGGAGGTGTGGGAGGAGAAAAGAAAGGGAAGATGCAAGGTGGGAGGAAATGAAGATGATAGAGCATGAGGACGGAACCAAGAGCGGCGTCTCTGGTCGGCTAGCATCATCAGACTCGGGGCAGCTTAGTACCAAGTCGGCAGACAACCGGTGGGAACAAACAATGGCCGGGCATGCTAAAAGTAACACCAGCCGGGGGAGGGGGGCCATATCAGAACCTCAGACGACATGCCATCCCATGCTCAGCATGTTGGACCCTCCGATACTGAGATTACGAGGTGGAGGCACCAGATGACGATCCTACGTGTGTCAGACACTGAAGGCTGAGTACATCAAGAACTACGAAGACAAGCTTTTTCGTCCCTTTGTTGCTCACGGAGTGGGTTTTATGGGGAGGAGGCAGCAGACGTGCTCGGAGAGGCTCGGGAAAGGCACACATCGATGGACAGGGCGGAGGTCAGCAACGCGATCTCATGGGAAAAAGGCGCTTCTGATTTTTCCCCGGCATCTGGACATTGCTTTTCTTCGGCTGCCATTGCCCGCTGTTCCTAATCTGGCCGCCTCCCTCCCCAGCCGTTTCCCGACCCGGTTAGGCGGAGGACAACTCATGAGCACCCTCGACCTCGCTCCCTCCATCCATCGTCCGCCCGCCATCATGAAGGCGTCGGGGCAGGACAGGAGGGGAGGGAGGCGCCCGAGATAGAGAACCAGCCACGATCAACATTCCCGGCGCCAGGGGTGATGCGGTTCTGCATGAAACGAGGGCGGATGGAGCCTCCAGCAATGTCGTTCGCAATGGGCTAGCCCCAGAACGGCTAGCGGGCTTGGCGGTGGTTGCTCGGCCGGAAGCACCGAACCTGCGAACCTCACCCCACGGACTTTCTTTGCAGTCAGGCACAGCGCAGTGATCTTGGTGACGCATGCCGTTTCCAGGCAGAAAGCGTCCCAGCGTCCCAGCGGCCAATTCGCTACCTCCGTCATGGACAGGAATATCTCACTAAATCGCGGTGTGCGCAGGTGGCTGTCCTGGACCGATCATGGCGGGCGCTTATTCGCACCCACCTGTTCAGAGCAAAGGCTATCAGACATCCGTCGATATCGCGCGCCAACAATCCTACTCCTCAGAGGTGCTTCTAGGCAGGAAACGGCCCCTGGATCACGTTGGGTAGCCTGACAAGCCACATCTTGCGGTTCACAATACCACTGCGTTACGTGTCGAACATGAGGCGGTAATTAGACCTCGGCTATCTGTAGCCCCCAGAAAATTGACTCCGGGGAAAATCATCCCTGCGACTCCCGTGAACAACGCCATATCTCGATCGCATGGTGAAACCAGCATCAACGTTCGTACATCCGAATATTCTCAACGCAAAGCCGCAGCCTCGACTCCGGGACCGACTCAAAATCCCCTCCTTTCCTTGGCTCACCCAAAGTATGGATTGCCTACAGCCCTGGTCTCCAACCTTGAGAACCTAGGCATTCACGCAATTTACCCATGGCAATCGGCTTGCCTTATGCGAAAGGGTCTTCTCATCGGGACAAGAAGTCTTATCTACACTACGCCTACTAGAGGGGGGAAGAGCCTTATTACGGACGTCTGTCTATTGAAGCGGGTAATCGATCATCCGACGAAGAAGGCTATCTTGCTTCTACCCTACGTCGCCCTGGTCCAGGAAAAGCTGAAATGGCTAAGGACCGTTGCCGAGGGTGTCGATAAGCGAATTGACGACAGTGATGAGTCTGTCCTGCATAGGCAAACATGGGGCCGTAACCAGAAACAGATCCGCCTTGCTGGCTTCTTTGGGGGTAGTAAGACAAAGGCCACATGGTCCGATATTGATGTTGCAGTCTGCACAATTGAAAAAGTATGCTCCCCCCTTTTCCCTTCAAAACGATCCTAATGAAATAGGCAAACTCTCTTGTTAACACCGCGATTGAAGAAGGTCATATCAACAAACTGGGAATCGTTGTGATAGACGAATTGCAAATGCTCGACGATGAAAACCGAGGATATCTCATCGAGCTGATGATCACAAAGCTCTTAAGCCTCCAGCAGAGTACGCAGATCATCGGTATGAGCGCAACACTCTCCAACCCGGAGCTGCTGCCAGACTGGATCCGTGGGAATTTTTATCGGTCAGCCTATCGTCCGGTGCCAGTCGAAGAGTTCTTCGTCTATGACAATAACATTTACCCTACCGCAAACTCGAAGGACTTTTTCCGCACAGCAAGCCAGTTGAATTCATCCACAAAGACTCAAACCCAGCTGCCTGCAACATCAAGAATAGAGACAACGGCTCATAGAGAGCTTGATCTTGCTACCACGAATGCTGTGGTTTCCTTAGCCGCCGAAACCGCTGAGCACGATTATGGCGCTCTTGTCTTTTGCTCAAGTCGGCAAGGTTCTCAGAACATGGCACTCTTGATCAGTGAAGCAATGCCGCCAAAATCGGACGTCGATCTTCTCGATAAGCGGATGGACGTTCTCGCTTCCCTGCAAGCATTGCCGAATGGGTTTGAATCAATATTCTCGACCACAATCCTAGCGGGTGTAGGTTTTCATCACAGAGGTATCACTACCGAAGAAGGCGACATCGTTTGTCGAGCCTACAATGAGGGTATTATAAAAGGTCATGGTCGCAACATGCAGTCTGGCGGCAGGAATAAACTTACCAGCTCGCCGAGTAATACTCAATGGGGCTAGGATGGGACGAGAGCTCGTCGGGCCGGCGATGCTTCGACAAATGCGAGGCCGAGCTGGCCGCAAAGGCAAAGACGAAATTGGTGAAAGCTATCTTGTCTGCCAAAAATCTGATCTGGAGGCTGTTGCAGAACTCTTGGAGGCGGAATTGCCACCTACCCAAAGTTGTCTGACGCCAGAGAAACGTGGAATGAAACGTGGAATGAAACGTGGAATTTTGGAAGTAATTGCCACTAGATTGGCAACAACCACGGTTGCGATTGAAGACTACATTCGACGATCTCTTTTGTTCCAGACAATGCACCAAGCCCAAGTCCTTGGCATGTTGTCATCAACAATTGACAATCTGCTCTCAGCCAAGATGATCGCAATGACCGGCGAGTGTACTTATCAACCTACTGCGCTTGGATCTGCCACTGTGGCCTCTTCACTTACACCAGAAGACGGTATTTTCGTGCATTCAGACCTCCATCGGGCCATTCAGTCTTTTGTCATGGATGGTGAAATGCATATCTTCTATCTTTTCACGCCTATCCAAATTGCCATGCTCCCTGAGATTTCCTGGCCTGTATTTCGGGCAGAGCTTGATGCGCTAGACGACTCCGGTCTCCGCGCGATCCATGCAATCGGTATCAATCCCGCCTTCGTTGATCGCCTGGTCCAGAGCGGCGCATTACTTCCTGAAAACACCGACGATGAAATCACGAGAGCGCGCATTTACCGACGAGCGTACTCGGCATTTCAGCTCCGCGATCTCTGCAACGAAATTCCGGTCCATCGCATAAGCGTCAAATACGCCGTCCCACGCGGCCACGTGCAGAACCTTGCCCAATCATGCCGCGGTTTCGCAGCAGGAATGGTGAAATTCTGCGAGCGGATGGGCTGGGGTATGCTCGCTGCTGTCCTGGAGCATATGATCGACCGCCTACGAGCTGGTGCGCGTGCAGACCTATTGGAGATGGCCCAGGTCACATATGTGAAGAGCCGGATGGCGCGGCTGTTGTGGGAGAATGGGTTCAAGAGCGTGAGAACGCTGGCGGATGCGAGACCAGATGATCTGGCGCCGATAATGCTGTTAGCGAAACCTGGAAAGGCGCGGCTTACTGGAGATGCACTAGAGAAGGTCAAGGAGAAATTGAGAGGCAAAGCGGAAGTGATGATTGCGAGTGCGAGCCGAGTCTGGGAGAGACAGCAGATCGTTGATCTGGACGAGTAAATGAGAAGCATCTCGCTAGGCTTCTTGAAGACCTGCAGTAAAGTCTCGATATCAGCAACAAGTGAGCGAGACAGTAAAGAACGCGATACGAAGCGTTGAAGTTCGCTGGTATCTCTCAGCATGCAAATGAGTCGCTAAAAGGTTGTCCTCGAAGGCGTCGAGACAATCTCTAATAAGCTTTAAACGCTAGCAACCAGACTCGAGAGTGTACTGTTCAATCGCTTGGCAAACGTTCCCCGGCCTACTTGACAACTTTGGTGTACATTTCTGATTCCCACTTTCGTGCGACTAGTTGTGAAGAGAGAGATCTCACAAAATTGACCAAGTGGCTAGTCTCTAAATAAAGTCACGATCGTTGTGAATAATGGCATCAGCTACCTAGGGTGCTACCCAGGGGATATGCAGGGGCCACCGAGATTTGTCCCTGGAGATCGGCTAGCTCCAGGCACGAACACCAGATCCCGCGCCCTGGTCGGATCATGATCTCATCGCCGGTGGATAGTAGCTTGAACCCTCTAATCAATGGGGATATGTGAGTTTAAGGTAGACTACCAGATTTCCAAAACCATTCATTAAGGTCAGCTTTCCACTCCCAACGCCTTGTTGTGAGGCTTCTGGTTCCAGTGTTTCTTGTTTGGCTTTTTGCGACCAAAGACAACATAACTGAAAGGTTTATCGCACCATACTCCTGGCCTTTCTCTTGCACTATAGTACAAAATTGTCTCTTTGCAATGCCTTCCAAAAAGACACAAAGCTCTAAAGCAGGCAACCTCCCTTCCGAAGACAGAATGCCAAAAGCCGAGCCTCCGCAGGAGCAGAACGGCGACGAGCCTAAGTCAAATAGTGCAAAGAAGCGCAACGCGCCATCAGACAAGGCTGCCCGAACCTCCGCGAAGAAGCCGAAGAAAGAGCCCAAACAAGGTAGCCGCAGCTCCTCGCGTCATAGCAAAGATGCTGCATCGTCGCCTAAGCAGATTCTCAATTTCCTACTTTCTGCCGATGCACTTCAATACTGCTATCCGGACGACGAGCTTCAGGCGGATGGCAAGACCTACGCAAAAACTTCGCCGTCATCGTTTTCGCCTTTTGAGCACTTACTCACGGCGAGTATTTTGTCAAAGCCACTGAGCCACCGGTTGGGAATGAGAACCATCCGAACGGTATTCAACGAGCCGTTCGTGCTCAACACGGCGGAAAGAGTAGTACAGGCAGGGGAGCACCGAGTTTGGGAGGCAATGGAGGCTGCAAGGACCCAACATCGACAGAAGACCGCGAGTTATATCTTTCAGATTGGGGACGCGGTGAAAAATGGTGGCGGGGAGGGAAAGTGGTTCCAAGAGATGAAAGAGGCTGATGGGGAAGCGGAGTTTAAGAGATTAGTGAAGAAACTGAAGGGCATGGGGGAGATAGGAGCGGATGTGTTTAGCAGAAGAGTGCAGAGCAATGATGGATGGGATGAGGTGTTTCCGTTTGCTGATCAAAAGGCCGCGGAGGCGTTGGAGGAGTTTGGGGTGGACGTTCCAAATGGTCAAGAATTGTGGGATGCTGTGAAAAAGGAAGTCGAGTGGAATGCGGTGGGAGATATGGGATTAGGCGGAGATGTGTCAAAACTCCCGACCGCCACGAAGCAGAAGATTGCCTTGGTCGTGGTTCTCGAGAGAGCACTGGGGGCAAAGCAGGAAGGTAATCTAGACGAAGTGCTAAAGCAGTCACAGTAGTAGAGGGACCAAGATGCAAAGCCTACTCTTGTTTCACAATTTAAAGGCATTATCAAAATATGTTTCTCTGCTGATTCCCAAGCTGTCAATGGAATTAAAGACTATCCCTCGAGCTCAGGTGCCCAGCGTTGAGCATTTCTTTCTACGCTCGACGCGAAAGCAGTCTCACCATGGTTGTGGCCTGAGATTGTCATCAGTAATGCAAAATGTCGGCGCTCGATAATGTAGATGGAGAAAAGAAATTCAGAATACCGTCATTTTCGTGTTGGTATGCCCTGACGTTTAGCTTTAGCCACATACAGCTGCAGAGGGAAGGAAAGCCGAACCAGCTCGCCGGCGCAAACCCTCGAAAGGCCACAGTTCGGCCTACCATGAGGAGAAAAACACAGTCGCACGTAACATTTCCCATTAGGCTGCCACTATGCCCCCCAAAGCTCTTTGATCAATTTGTTTAAATTATGCTCGATTGGGCCTCCAATCTTTCCTCAGGCTGAGGACATCTCATACTACCCAACATGGACTATGAGGGTTTGAAAGACCAGTGGAGCGAAGTCGAGGATAGAGATGGCGTCCGACTTAGTTGGAACACCTTTCCAAGCACGCGGATGGTATGCAAATCTTCAAAACACTTGATCATGGCTAATAAAGATGGCAGGAAGCTTCGCGGCTTGTCGTCCCGATCGGTGCCCTATACACTCCCTTAAAGGAAAAGCCAGATACGCCTTGGTTGAACTATGAGCCTGTCACTTGCAAACAGCCTTGTCGAGCTGTCTTGAATCCTTTTGCGTAAGCTGTTCTCCTCGATTACGCTGTTCGCGGAACTAAATCGCAGCAGGAGTGTTGATGTTAGAGCGCGGATATGGATCTGCCCATTCTGTCTGCAACGAAATCCTCTCCCTCCTCACTACAAAGATATTTCGGATACCGCTATACCTCCTGAACTCCATCCCCAGAACACAACAGTTGAATACCAACTAGCAAGACCGGCGCCCTCCCCTCCCATCTTTCTATATGTGGTGGACACGTGTCAGGAAGAAGACAGCTTGAAGGCGCTTAAGGAATCGCTTGTGATGAGCTTAAGCCTTCTTCCTGCCAATGCACTTGTCGGACTGATTACCTTTGGGACGATGGTGAGTTATCAAACACTGCTAAGGTTTCGGCGGCATGACTAATTTGACAAAGACGAACGTCCATGAATTGGGCTATAACGAGTGTGCAAAGTCGTACGTCTTCAGAGGCAGCAAGGAATATCCAGCGAAACAAGTTCAGGAAATGCTTGGGCTATCGACTCCCACTATGCGACCAAATATGCAACAGCAGCAAGGTCGTCCGCCGCCACCTATGGGACAGGCATCTCGTTTCCTACTCCCAGTGCAGCAAGCCGAGTTCCAAATCACAAATGCTCTTGAGCAAATGCAGAAAGATCCGTGGCCTGTCGCCAATGATAGAAGAGCGCTGAGGTGTACTGGCGTTGCCCTTAGTGTTGCTGTTGGTCTTCTTGAAATGTCCTTCCAAAACGCTGGAGCTAGGATAATGCTTTTTGCTGGCGGTCCAGCAACAGAGGGTCCCGGTCTCGTAGTGGGACCAGAGCTAAGAGAACCTATTCGCTCACATCATGACATTGACCGCGACAATATCAAATACTACAAGAAAGCAGTGAAGTTTTACGACAACCTTGCAAAGCGAACTGCCCACAATGGTCACATTATTGATATATTTGCTGGTTGCTTAGATCAAGTTGGTCTACTCGAAATGAAAGGACTTCCAAACTCCACTGGCGGCCATATGATACTAACGGATAGCTTCACATCATCGCAGTTCAAGCAATCATTTGTGCGAGTGTTCGATAAGGATTCAATGGATAATCTGGTTATGGGGTTCAACGCGTCACTCGAGGTCTTGACGACAAAAGAGCTCAAAGTTACTGGGTTGATTGGTCATGCTGTCTCACAAAACAAGAAGTCCAGCTCTGTCGGCGAGACGGAATGTGGGATTGGAAATACCTGTGCCTGGAAAATGTGTGGTATCGATCCAATTTCAAGTTATGGTATCTATTTTGAGGTCGCCGGTCAAGGCGGTCCATCACCAATGCAGCAAGGTCCGCAACGTGGAATGATGCAGTTCCTCACATACTACCAGCACTCATCCGGTCAATATCACCTTCGGGTGACCACTGTGGCGAGGAACCTCTCTGGCCCTACTGGGGATCCAGCTTTGGCTCAATCGTTTGATCAGGAAGCAGCTGCGGTGCTGATGTCGAGAATAGCTGTTTTCAAAGCCGAAGTCGACGACGGTCCCGACGTCTTAAGATGGGTGGACAGAATGCTCATCCGCCTCTGCTCACGTTTCGCAGATTACAGAAAGGACGACCCATCATCTTTCCGCCTTGAAAGAAACTTTACGCTTTACCCTCAATTCATGTTCCATTTACGTCGATCACAATTCTTACAGGTTTTCAACAATTCTCCAGACGAGACGGCCTTTTACAGACACGTATTGAATCACGAATATGTTGGAGACTCGCTTGTCATGATTCAACCTACCTTGGACTCCTATAGCTTGGAGCAAGAAGGAAGTCAGCCAGTCTTGCTCGATTCTGCATCCATCCAACCAAACCATATCCTACTTCTCGACACCTTTTTCCAAATTCTAATATTCCACGGCGAGACGATGGCAGAGTGGAGAAAAGCTGGATATCAGGACCAAGAAGGCTACGAGAACTTCAGGGCTGTCTTAGACCAGCCAAAGGAGGACGCTAGGGAACTAGTGCAAGACCGGTTCCCATTGCCACGATTCATCGTTTGTGACGCTGGCGGGTCCCAAGCTCGGTTCCTACTGTCGAAACTGAATCCTTCGACAACCCACGCAACAGGGGGTTATGGCGGTGTAGCCCAGACTGCACAGACCATCTTTACAGACGACGTATCTTTGCAGACTTTCATGGACCACCTCATGAAGTAAGTTGCTCCTATAGACTTGTATATGAATAGCGCTAACATTTTTATAAGGCTTGCTGTTTCAGGCACGAACTGAGAGATGCGGAACTTGCATTCGCATTCGGCTGGAGCTCGCAAAGGCGCTGTGAACGTTCGTCTGTAAAGTTATCAAAGCTGAGATAGGTGTAACGGTTAAGGGCCGGGCTCAGGCAATGAATAATAGATACTTCGCTATCTTGTGCTCTACAATGTCTCTCATAATATACAAGAGCGCGCCACCATGGCCACAACGCCAATTAGATAATTTACTTCCTTTGCGCCGCATGTGTGGTTGTTCGAAGTCCTTGCCAAGACAGTATCTAAATGCGGCTTTTAGGGCTAAAGACCCAACTACCTTATAGGAGCACTAAAATTCGTCCAAAACTTTCCCTATACAAACCTCAACATCCCACACAAAATTCCTCAAGCAAGATAGACCACCTTGCGCACTCGCCATGCGTAAGTATCATCTGCTTGAGTGGCATTAGTCAGGCGACTAACCAATTCCTTTCTCTGACAGCTCCAAAATTCGATCCAAATGGTAAGATTCAATTACGAAATTTCAGGCCGAGCCAACAACTTAACTGATTCGTACGATAACCAGAGGTCAAGATTATGTAAGTCCATGCACGAGGCCGAAATTCACATTTATACAATCGCTAATTGCGGGAAATAGCCACCTGAGAGCGACCGGCGGCGAGGTTGGCGCCTCGTCCGCACTCGCACCGAAGATTGGCCCATTGGGCTTGTCGCCTAAGAAGGTCGGTGAATATTTTTAATTTCCTTTATGCTCCAAATGCAATCACAAGCCTCTAGCTAACTCTGCCTCTAGGTCGGTGAAGATATCGCAAAGGCAACCGGAGACTGGGTATTTCTCCCCTCCACTCTTTCCCAACCATCCTACCACGCCGCTTAACAAAGTCTCTAGAAAGGACTCCGGGTTACTGTCAAGCTCACCATCCAAAACCGCCAAGCGGCCGTCTCCGTCGTCCCCTCCGCTTCCTCTCTAGTCATCAAAGCGCTGAAAGAACCCCCTCGGGACCGCAAAAAGGAGAAGAACATCAAACACACAAAGAGCATCCCACTGGACGAGATCATCGATATTGCAAGGACGATGCGGTACAAGAGCTTAGCGAATGAACTCAGGGGGACCGTGCTGGAGGTGCTGGGAACGGCATTCAGTGTAGGATGTAAGGTCGATGGGCGGAGTCCGAAGGAAATTAGCGATGAGGTGAAGAGTGGGGAGATCGATAGTGAGTATCACTTGAGGTGTGGAGGGGAAGGATTACGCTAATGAGATTGCAGTTCCTGATGAATGATTCAGCACGCTCCAGTGATCTATCCGTGGACAGTAACAAGGTATAGGGTTTGAAGGTAGATCAAAATACCACAACAAGCTGCGGAATGTCCACTCCAATCCCTCCGCACCGTATCAAAGCCTCTTATCAAAAACCCCCCAAAATCCTACACATCATGACATCCCGTTCCCGAGGATCTTGCATACCCTCCATGGCGCCATCCTCGGCGAAAAGCAACCCCCCATCTACTGTACAAAATTCCCCACAAAAACCTTTGCCAACACTCTGGCCCATACCCAGCAACTCCCCCATGGTACTGGCCTATTTTGGTGCAAAGAAGAACAAACATGCACAAAAGACACCTTACTCACCGCGGCATCCTCTCCCCTCTTTCACAAGAGAGAATGAATGGATGCGGCGGTCCATCATCCTCGTGTCTACATCTATCTGCCCTCTGTTTTTTGTTTCTTATTTTCCGTTGCGAGTAGGTAGGTAGGTAGGTTGGTTGGTTGGTACAGACAGACTATGGACTTCAGGAAGACCCCAGAAGGTTTTGTCACGTGGGATTTCCGTGTTTGTCAGGGCTGACGGCGTTGAGAAGTTGTGGTGTGGTGTGGTGTGGTGTTTGAGGGTATGTGTGTATGTATGGGAGTATTTGCGCGTGCGAACTTGGAGGGAGAGGGATGAGCGTAGACATGGAATGGAATGGGATGGGATGGGATGGGATGGGATGGGATGGGAGATTGCTGTTAAGCCGTTGCGCGGGGGGAGGTGCTTAATAGAGCCCTATTGTGTTTGGGAGCTTTTTCAATTTCACATATGCTCTTTCTCTCTCTCTCTCTCTCAACTTTCCCAAATTCTGGTGTCTTTTTTCATCCTCCCTGTACTGCAATTTACTCTGTTGTCGCTTAGACGGAGGGCATACTTGTGCCAGAATATAATATGCCAAAAGGTTTGAAGGACACGAGGGTACTGCTATTACACTTATTTGACAACTTGGCTATTCTCTTTACATGATGATTGCCTCAGGGATTCCCCAGTCACAACGCCATAACGAATCTAGGACGACCGTCGCCCAGTCGGCAGCTTTCCATGTAGAAATTCCGTCGATCAATAGCTTTCTCTTGGAGAACTTGTCTGTCACTGTGAGAAGCATGTTGCGTCCGTGCTTCTGCTTTGGAAGTGCCCCAACGAAGTCCATCGCGACCGAGTGAAACGAAATGTTGGACGTGTTTATCGAGACCATCCTTCCATACGGTTTGTGCCGTGCATGATCCGAATATGCTAGGTCGTTTCTTGCACCGCTACAGCCGCCCATAGCGGCGTCCAAGCCTCGTCATCATCTTCCCACGGCCCGTCGACATATCCACCGGAGCGGACCTTGACCCTCTTTAAGTTGTCGCCTCCGACGCACGCACTCGTCCCCCCCTCTCTGCTTCTGCTTCTGTTTCTGGATGGGTGCCTACATTGCGTCGCCCTGCACCCAGGCTATCTCCGGTCGTAACGATATATAAGGATTGCAGCACATGTGTTCCGGCTTGTATCTGCACGGTCCCGGCGCCCCGTGTCGTGGACTGTCGCACGAAAATGTGCGCAAGGCAAAGCGAGGCACGGGGTTCTTGCGAGGCAGACTGGGGGGGAGTGGCTGTGCAGTTTTTGTTTGGCGAGAGTGGTGTTGGTGGAGAGGGGGAGGGGAAAGGGGAGAAGACGGAGGGAAGGGAGGAAGGATGTGTAGAGATTTTGGGAAGGGTGTCTGTATCGAGAAACATGCTGTGATGAAAGGTGTATCGGGGCATGTCGCTGTCTGGTGCAGTACCTACCTCTTCCGTCGAGCGGTGCTGTATCCGGGCAGGCTTCGCGCCGTTCTGCGTGCCTGTATTCGTAGAGTTCTGTAGAGGAGACGTTGCGAAAGACCTGGCCAGAGTTGTTCAAGGATGCATGCTTTTGCAAGGCCGACATGCAATTTGGCCTAGGACTGCTTTAGGTTTGCCCTGGAGTGTGTACATTCAACGTAATGGCTGATAAAAATTTAGGCCAGCCACTGTCTCAATATCAAACCACCTCAGTGGCATTAGTTCTGGTTAGCTTGTGCAAGGTTCGGAGGCGCTCCGCTATAAATTGCCTATGGCAGCTGTCTTGCGTTACGCGTGTGCGGATGCTTCGACTTCATCACGAAGAATAGAAGTCTAAAGAGGCCGCGACCATGACAATGGATTGAGATGTTTCGGAGACCGTCCAGAGAAGGTTTTCAATAGTCTCAACGGGTTTCAACCCCTGTTAGTGCTGGCCTGCTTCTACTCCACGAGACCGTAATCCGTTAGAGCTCTACAGTCGGGCTTTATCCGTAATGTTTGCTTGCAAGACGTAGCCTCGTTTCCACGCCAGGATAGTGCCCCACAAATGGTAGTGCTCTCTTCCCACAAGCAAGGTGGATGTGGGTGTATGTGAAGCTGGCAAAAAGGAGCCTCGTCAGTACAAGTCCTACCTTGAGTAATTCATTTCCTTCCACGTTCGGCAGTTTGTAAGCGGCAGGCTCCGTCGGATCATCTTGATAAGGTTGGCCGTAGGCTGCAACCGCCCCCAGGGCCGAGACTTTTAGAGTACGAATCGACATCCCGAGGCTTGCCGCCCGGCGTCGTGGAGGCTTAGGCCGGAAGCAGACGAGGCGGCGCTAGCTGCGGCGTGGGCGTTTTGGGCGGCGAAAGGGGGATTGATTGGAGGTAAAAAAGACACGAAGGAGTCCAGGATTGCATGTTGTGCATGAGAAAGAAAATTATTGGAATTATGGGAACTCTTGGGAGGTGTTCTTACGAAATTGATGGCGTGCCTGAGAGGTTTGTTTGGGTGAGCCGTATTGAAAGTCGCACAATGTAAGGCAAGGCGGTTCGGTCGTATGGACGTTGCAGCTCAATGGTGTGGGAGTGGGGGGTGAGTGGGTGACGTTTCAAGCCACGGTCTTGGTGTGATGCCAGTCGTGGCTGCTGGGAGGGCGCGTATGTGGCGATGACGAACTGCACAGTCGTACCCCTTTGTCTTTTCAGGGCGACTGGCTTGCAGGAGTATGCGGCCTCGCCTTGGAATTCTCATGCGGGAGATGCTATTGCTGGAACCCAGAATCTATGCACCATGATTCACCTCTGCGGCTCGCGGTGGGGAGTCTGTTGCGATTTTGATGGCTATTGGGGGGAAGGCCCAAAAGCGTGGGTGGAGATTCGCTGCTCTTGCCTGTTCCCGAAGGAGCGTCATCACCGTATAGAAAGGTACGGCTGTTGACATGGCTGTTGGGTAGGCAGTATTCGACTGCAGCCCTGGATATGCCTGCGTTTTGAAAGCTGCTGGTGTGACTACCCGCACGATGGACGTGCGATTATAACCATCGACATCGAATATTAAATACGGAGGCATCCGGTGAGATTAAAACGATCGACGGCCGCCGCATAATTGAGTTTGACAGCGTTTAGGGAGCACCCATGCCCCTTGGCTGGTCGTGATGGGTCCGGGGGGGCCTGTTGTAGGGCCGGGTCACGGGAAGGAAGAAAATGGTCTGGTGGGTGAAAGGATGGGCCGCGAGTGACCGGCTAAGGCAATAGTCGTGTGCGGGCGAGAGTGACGGGTTGGAGCGATCTGCCCTATGGTGGAGGGGGAGGAGATATTTGGGAGACTGGTGGAGAGGAGAGAAAGGGAAATGGATGTGCGCCGTACAGAGGTCAAGGCCGTTGTGGAACCGGATGCGGGTGGTGGCATCGAATAGACGGCGTGTGCTGGGATGCGCAACTGGGGCTAAGGCAAGGTGTCAGATCAGCTATCCGCCAGACACCCACCGCCGACCCGGTGAATACCAGTCTCAAAAGCAAATACAGCTCTGCACACAGAAAACACCACACCACGTCCTCTTCCTCTCCTCCTCGGACCTGAACATTCAATCCACGTCTCCCCACCCACCGCCATCCTCCCACGCCGATCCCTGCCATTCCTTCCGCCGCCCATTCCAACGTTTTCTCCCCGAGGCTGATAGCGACTGGCTGCCCATACCCGAACGCTGTGCCATCTCGTCCCGACCTTGTACGACAGAATCCGCCTCTTCGACTTCTACACCACGCAGTCGATCTGAAACGCAGCGGATATAGACAGTCTTGCATCACCACATCGGCGACAGAAGTATCATCTGCATTCGACCCTTCGACCACTGGATGTGCCCCCTTGCGTAAGCCAAAACGACCACTGTGCCCGGGCGACAATCCTCATTCCTACGCCAAAACTGGGACGACCTCGCCGAGCCGAACGAGTAAAAACAAGACACACTCAACACGGTCCTCAAATGCTGCAGGTATCGTGGTCGGGTGACGGCAAGCGGAAGTGCGGTTAGAAATGTCGCCTGAACGCAATATAAGACGACCAAAATTATAATTCATACCGGAAAACCAGGTTGCCAGAAGCTCTTTTGCGGTAGAGATAGAGTTGGTCGGTTGGCCGGGCTATCTAGGCCTTCCACCGGAACCGTGGTACTAGCACTGGGTCGTCCAGCTTTGGGACACGGCTCTTGATTCGAATATGTTTGCGGTCCGGCCGCAACCTCCAATGCAGAGTTCGCCCTTCGACCACAGACCGTCTATCGATTCCTATATCTCACCGCTGCATTCTCCATCCCCGCAAGTTGATCAGAACACCTATTATGGGGCTTCGCTCTCTCGATCGATGTCAATTGGCAGAACCCCTCAATATGCATTTCCTATCCAGCGTGGCGCCTCGCAAAGAGCAGATAATTTGGACAGGCCTATCAATTATACATCGGAGCATTCGTTGAGGCGGAAAACGCCAAACGGAACTCTCGCTGCGGGTTACGATGCAACACCTATTGACGGCACAACGCAATTACCTGCGAACAAGCATGTCTTAGTCTCTTCTCTTCCCGATGCAAAGCCGGTTCTGTCTCCTCGATCTGCCATGGGTCATAATGCATGGCAACGACAGCAAGTCGAAAATGGAGTCAACCCAATGAACAATCTCACAAAATCCCTACCTCAACACGGCTTTGGTCTGGGCAATGGGCTCGTCAATACTGTAGCTCAAGGTAGCATGCCGTGGAGTAATCACAAGCGTCAGAATCTACCGCTGGGGTTTGACTCGGTCTTAGATCAGTCAATACCCTTGCACCAAAGTCCACGGTTTTTTATGCAAGACGGGTCGTCAGTTCCCACTGTACTACCCTCAACCTTGCATCAGTTCACTCGACCTACGGCTTCAGCAGGAACAGGCTTATATGGCCCTTACTGGCCTGATGGAGCTTTTGTCCCTTATCGACCTGCGCCATTCAGAGATCCTCGATTCTACCCAAGCCTTACATTCGATGCAACGAGAACAAACAATGTCCATGCCGGACCAAGCTTTGCCGCGAGAATAAACTCAGGGCATTTTCCACCTCCCTACCAAGGCCAACATGATCAATTCCAGAGCGGGTACCCGTATATGCAGGGTTACAATAAGCCTCTACCACAGCCTCAGGATGGTTCGCTGTATAATATACATGGACATCTAGGGAGCCAGCATGCACACGATTATTTCCGAAATGAACGTCCGTTTGGGACCCTTTCAACCCCGCCATATACACAGATCCATGCACACAGTGAGCTGAATGATCGTCAGGGCCACGAGAAGCCTTCGTCGCAACCTGCAACATCGGAATTCAAAGAGAAGACGCTTGCTTGGGCACACCGAGTATATGTTGATTTGCTTGCTATCCTTCACCAGCATCGGGCCCATGGACCACGCAGAGACGGTTCAAGGCACGGCCCAAAACCGAGCATCTATCCTAAGCCCCCTAGGCAGCCGGGATCAGATTTCTCGGGATCTGGAAAACAGTCACGATCACCGCCAGTCACTGGTGGGAAAGAATCCTCAATGAATGACTCCTCCCAATCGCGATACGGAGATGCAAACGACATTGCAAGACCTGCAACTGCCATCTACTCACCTTCGAATAGACATCACGGCCTGCCAAGTGGTGGGATGCAGATTGGACCACATACAGGGCCGGTGCAGTCGTTCTCTGATCGTTACTCCGAAAGATACCAAACAATTCGTCGCTCATCGGCAACTGGTATGGGTCCCGGTTTATTTGGGGGTCCTGATCTCGAGTCAACGGAAACGAGCGCAAGAGCGGCTTTGGACATGCTGGAACATCTTTGCCAGGAAAGCAACTGGGATTGGATCGATGGCATGCTTTTGAGCGGCTGCCTTGCATACGGTCTTGCAGATTACGATAAGGCGATGGGTTTATATCAGAGGATATTGGCACGTGATGCAGAGTAAGTGGAGTCAGACCTTGTATATCCAATAGACTCGACTGACATTTTGCAGTAATGTAGAGGCTATGTCGAACCTTGCAGCAACACTGCTGGCGGTCAGTCGACGTCACGAAGCTATGACTTTCTGGATGAGAGCTGTGAATCTCCGGCCAAGTTACTTCGAAGCTGTCGAGCACTTGATTGGCCTGCTCAACTATGAAAATCGTACAAGAGAGGCCATTGGAGTTATTCAAGGAGTTGAGGATGCTCTTCGAATACACAAACCCGGACAGTCGTTCCATACTTACGATACCGCCGATGAGACGGACAGCGACGCAAAGAGTTCTGGGAGTACATCCACGGTCGAATCCACCGATAAGATGGCCTTTGACTACGACGACTCCGAGGTAGAGGGGGTAATCAATGGCAATAGTACGGATAATCAGGCACTTGGACATGGTTCTAGCGGCTTTGCGGTATCTGGTCCAGACAATGGCCGGCTCCTGGCGCTGATTCACGCGAAAGGAAACATGCTCTACTCGCTGGGTGAGAATCAGGCTGCTGCCGCAGCCTTTGAGGAAGCAATCTTAATCGCAGCTGGAAGACCTCATCATGGAATCAAGGGCATTATTCGACGGATATTGGAGGCTTTCACCAGAGACCCACACACGGGTTGCTCGACTGAGATATCTAAACACCCTATCCTACTTTTCCCAAGTACTGCCCTCCTGACAGCTAAGAAGGTCTTCCCACCGCATGGAGAGCTTCCTGGGTTCAAATATGTTACGCATGGCCAGCCACAAAAGGCTGCTGTTTCGATCTCAAGCAACTCCTTGCTTTCTCTGGCGAAAATTTATCAAGACAGCATGCCGAACGTCAGTGCCCCGGTCGGTTCTAAGTCGGGCTCCTCTGTGCGGGACATTCTTGCTCTCTATTACCTCTCTCTCTCCCTTCAACAAGGACCGTCAACTGCTAACAATGTTGGCATTCTCCTTGCCAATGTTCAACAGAGCGCACCAGCATCTCAGAAACATTGTAGTGATGCATATGCCCAGAGACAAAATTTCAGCTATGCTGGAGTTGCGCCTGGCAGTGGCATAGCATTGGCTCTTGCATACTACAACTTTGGGCTCAACATGGATGACAGGCACGCGCATTTGTACACCAACCTCGGTAGTCTACTCAAAGACATTGGACAACTCTCTGCAGCAGTCCAGATGTATGAGAAGGCTGTTCAGTGCGACGGAAAGTTCGACATTGCCTTAGCGAATCTCGCCAACGCAGTAAAGGACCAAGGCCGAGTCAATGATGCCATCACCTATTACCGACGAGCTGTTAATGCAAATCCCGACTTTGCAGAAGCGGTTTGCGGCCTTGCAACAGCTTTGAATACTATCTGTGGCTGGACTGGCCGTGGTGGGATTTTTGCTGATAGTGGCTACCGTGACCGTTGGCATGTTGGAGATGATGGTCGATTAAGGGACGCAGTGGACACCCAAAAGCCCGTTGGTTGGATGAAAAGAGTTGTGGAGATTGTGGACAAGCAGCTCAGAGATGGAGCCAAGTATGGGCATGGGACGCTGTCCAACACCAATGTTGTGGCAACTCTCTTGCAGCAAGTGACTTCTATGGACAACAGTCAAGAGCTTTTCGAAGGTCTCAAGGAAGCTTTGCAGCAATGGTCGGTGGACCGGTGGGAGGGAAGTCGCATAGTGCGCCTTGTGGAACGGGCTATTCGCCAAATAACGTGGCACTGGTATCACGACAGATATACACATGGCAAGAGCTACCCGCCCAGCCGGTACAATCGCCCTCAACTTCCCTCAAATCTTTCGACGCCAAATGCGCCAACTCTCCTACCTTTCTACACCTTTACCAATCCGCTATCGCCGAAGCAGATCCGCCAAATATCTGCGCGGAATGGCCTCCGTATCTCTGTTTCCACACTCCGGTCTTCCTGGATTCCCCAGACAGTCTACCCTCCACCAGCTCCTCCTTCTCCGGCACTCCGCGTCGGCTATGTCTCCTCTGATTTCAATAACCATCCTTTAGCGCATCTCATGCAGTCCGTTTTTGGCCTACATGATCCTTCCCGAGTTACCGCTTACTGTTACGCCACGACTGCATCCGACAACTCTGTTCATCGTCGCCAAATCGAACGTGAAGCTCCCGTCTTCCATGATGCACACTCCTGGTCCACTGAACACCTGGTCAAACAGATTATCCAGGATGGCATCCATATTCTCGTCAACCTCAACGGATATACACGCGGAGCTCGTAACGAAGTATTTGCCGCCCGCCCGGCACCTGTGCAAATGTCTTTCATGGGCTTTGCTGGGTCTCTTGGCGCCGAATGGTGCGATTACCTCCTCGCCGACGAACATACAATACCGCCCGAAACGCTCAGCCCATGGCGCCGAAACTTCGGTATAGCCGACAAGTTACATCCAGATGCTCACATGGAGGATGCAGAACACTGGGTATACGCGGAGAACGTCGTCTTCACCAAAGCGACATTTTTCTGTTGCGACCATAGACAAAGCGCTCCAGATGCGCAGGCGGAAAAGCATTTGACGTGGGAGGAGGAGCAAGAGAAGAGATGGAGGATGAGAAAGGAGGTTTTCCCGGCGTTAAGTGACGAGGCGGTCATTCTGGGTAATTTCAACCAGCTGTATAAGGTATGTCTCAATCTTTCATTCTTTGGTTTATCGAGATAGTCCTAACAGATACTGCAGATCGATCCAACTACACTCCGCCTCTGGCTCCGCATCCTACAACACCTCCCCAATGCCATTCTCTGGCTCCTCCGCTTTCCCGACATCGGAGAGAAGAACGTTATCAATTTTGCGCGTCTCTGGGCGGGTAATTCTGTTGCCAGTCGCATCATTTTCACCGACGTCGCTCCCAAAGGTCAACATATCAGTCGTGCTAGAGTCGTCGACCTTTTCCTTGATACCCCTGAGTGCAACGCGCATACTACCTCTGCAGATGTGGTATGGAGTGGCACGCCAGTTCTCACTTGGGGTAGACGGAGGGAGAAAATGTGCAGCCGTATGGCTGGCAGTATTGTCGGGAGCGCGTTACCAGAAGGAAGTGACGGGGATAGGGCAAGGAGTGACCTAATTAAGGAAAAAGAGTCAGATTATGAGACGGAGGCTGTTCGCTTAGCCGGCGGTTTGAGATATCGTATGGATGGGATCCCTCGTTCTCCGACTGTTAGCCCTGGGAATGAAGGACTTTCGTCCTCGTCATCTGCGAAAAAGGTGGTGATCAATAGGTATGGAAGAGGAGAAGGGCGGTTGATAGAGTTGAGGAAGATGCTGTGGGGCCATCGCTGGGACAGTCGACTTTTCGATACTAAGAGGTGGGTAAGGGATGTGGAGAGGGGTTATTGGGAGGTTTGGCGGAAGTGGGTTAATGGAGAAGGTGGAGATGTTTACCTTTGAGAGAGTGGGAGAACAGCACCGCCAACAGGACACAAAAATGCCGATTCGCAGACGCTCACGATCTCTCACGAAGATATGATATTACACGAAATTTCGCATTCCGGTCACTACAGCATCTTCCGGAGGTTTTCGGTTTCGCAAGCTGGCGACGGAGTTTGAATTATCAGAGAAACAAAAAAGGGAATGCGGCGCTTACTGGAGACCTCAACAATTTCCATCTTTTGAGGATTAATCGTTATGATTGGGTTATGGAATCGGGAACAAGTGATAGGGCGAAGAAAGGAAAATTCGGTATGGGAAATCCTCTCGTTTAGGGAATGCATGGCATGGATGGGAAAGCTTTTAGATCATCAGCAAGCGATTTGCGGGTATTTGAGGGGGAAATCGATATGGCATGGCGAGGCGCAGGTGGTGTTCTTCAGGGATGGATGCTCTCTTTTGTTCTACAGGGCAAGTCGATTTTGGGTATGCTGTCTAGGGCTACTGAGGCAGACAGACAGCCAGCCATTCAATGGATCTCGAATGAAAGAAAGGTTGTTTTGGCACACTTCGCTAGCTCCATCTTCTTAAAGTGTTATTGTCTATTGTCTACCACTATCCGGTAATTCACAACAACAGAGGCTGGACGTATAAGTACCTTGTTGAGACTAGAGCGAGTACGTTCTTGGCATCGGGACCCCATCTCCAGCCCCACTTCCCAGTTCCCACTTCTTTTCGACTCCAATCCTTCTCCATCTCCTCCAGGCAAAAACTCTCCGCGGCCCTTGTCGATCCCATTCATCTATCTGATAACCGTAAAGCTATTCCCTCTGGGCTTACAAGACCGTCCCGCTCAGTGATCCTTTCCTCCTACCGCCGTCCTCTTTCGGGCAGTATCCCCTAGAGCAAGTGACGCCCATCACTCCTGGCGTAATAATATGCAAGTCAACGGCGTCAAAGGCTTGGGACCTGCGCAGCAACCCTGCGGCCGGCGCATGATGCGGAAGCTACCCGCCGATCTTCTGCCCGTTTCAGATGTTCCGGCGATGCGTGGCCAACGGATTCGGGGTCTTTCCCCACGTTCAGACGTCTATGCACGTTCCAAAAGCCTATCGAAGGCCGAGGTAGCATGGCGAAGCATAGGGCCAAGCGATGCGAAACGAAAACCTTGGATCCATCCTCATGTCTTGCCGGCTTTGTCTTCGATAGGCTCTGGAGGGGTGCCCCGCTGGGAAACGCAGACGGGCATGACATAGCCACGTTGCATTATGGACGAGCTTGGGTGCTATCACTCGGTAGGTAAGCAAACGGTGCTTGGCTACTACCTACCTTTTTCTTGTCTGATGCTCTCGTCGGTTGCGGTGTGGGGAGCTATGGGTAGTCTGAAGACAATCGCAGCTGATCAGCATTCTACGGCCGCTTCCTGTGGGATCTGAGTTTATAAGAAGCTTCAGACCCTGCGGTGGCTAGAGAATAAGGTACAATTCAAGGTCTGCCGTTTGCCTTGGTACCTGCATTCGCTTCACCTACCTACACTACAGTAGATTGGTTGATCTTCATTCGTTTTGCAGAGTTGCTACGCCCTTGCTTGCTTTGACCCTCTCTATCCAGAGCGCCATGCCTTCGCTGCTGCAGTCCCTTATCTCCCTCCTCTCCCTCCTCGTCACTTCAGCTTTGTCCTCTCCGTGCTCGCCGTGCTCCCGTGCAACAACTTGCAACGGCCACACCGAACTCTGCACTCGCAAATACTCCGCCATCTCCTTCGCCGGGGCCCACGACTCCCCCTTCGTCGGCGACCTGCCCACCCAGAACCAGAACGTCGACGTTACTGGTCAGCTGAATCTTGGCCTCCGCTTCCTACAGGGCCAGACGCACAAGTCCATAACAGATGATAGCGTGCTAGAGCTGTGCCACACCTCTTGCTTCGAAGAGGATGGTGGGAAGTTGAGCGACTATCTGAAGAAGGTAACGAGCTGGTTGGACGGGAACCCTAATGAAGTTGTGACGCTACTGTTGACGAATGGGGACAATGTGGATATCTCGCTGTTTGGGAACGCGTTTGATACCGCCGGCGCGACTAAGTATGCATATACGCCTGCCAGCGGGGAGGCGGTGTCTCTGCATCTCGATAGCTGGCCGACGTTAGGGACTTTAATCGACTCAGGGAAGAGACTTGTTGTGTTCCTTGGTACGCACCTACACTTTCTTCCTTCTCTTCCTACTCTATCACATACTTCCCAACCTCCTCGCTAACCCGCCACAGACTACGGCGCAAAGCCCTCGACCGTCCCCTACATCCTCGACGAATTCGCCTACTACTACGAAACCCCTTACGACACGACGGACCCCAACTTCCCCCAATGCTCGATCGACCGCCCTAGCGGCGCCTCGGCCGACGGCCGAATGGGCATCATCAACCACTTCCTCGATATGGACATCTTCGGGATCGATATCCCCGATCGGGCGGCAGCGGGGACAACGAACAGCGAGAAGAGCATCAGAGCGCAGGCGGGACTGTGCAAGAGCGCGTATGGGAGGAATCCGAATGTGGCGTTGCTGGATTATGCGGATGTAGGGCAGGCGATTGCGGCGCAGGATAGTCTCAATGGGCTTTGAGTTTGGGCAGACCAGGGGGAATGGACATGAATGATGAGATATGATCAGGGTCTTGGAAGGTGTCTGATTCTATACCCCAACTTTTCATTGTGTCCGGCAGGAATTTATTTTTGTACATAGCACACACTACTGATAATCACTGGACGGGGGACATTTTGATGGATACTAGTAACTGAATGGCAGCGCTTAATGCACATCAAATCTGAATATTAAATGTCTCGAACCTATTAGCGCACCCCTTTATACCCCTACTTTAAAATTCTCTATATCTCCAGCGCGCATTTTATCCGCTTTAATTTCTAGCGTGAGCCACTCTCCCACCAAGGAAATCTAACATTAACTCTACTCTATTTTCATACTCATAACCCCCTTTTCAGTAATCCTATTTAACAGATTGTACCCCACTACGTTGCCTCGCGCATTCCCTCTCTACGAAGCCCGCGAACATCTTTATAAAACCCTCTTCCAGTAAACTCTCTATCCTATCTAACGTCATCATCGAAACCCCCCTATAACACAGCCACATCCATCTTTATCTCCGCTTGCTAATTTCTAGTACTACCACCTCACCGACATATTAAGAACCACCCCTCGGCTGGGACCCGCCTCTTAAAATTGGTCATCAAATGACTCTTTTAGTAGTTAGTACCGCAACACGGTACCCACACTAATTTTCCCTTTAAAACCTCCCGCCTAACGGCTCATGTGGGCTCTTTATGCTCTTCTTTTCTCCCTCTTCTGCTTCATATCGACTTTTCACTAGCATGGTCGTAACTCCCTTACTATTAGACTTCACCGAAAACCAAGGGTGCTTATCGCCAAGTCCAACCTTCCGTTTAGTTTAAAACTCCTACTACTGTGTACGGCGCACTTACTAACCCCCCGCGTCTCGTGCTCCCTAAATTTTAAGATTTTTATGTACTATATCAAACCCGTTCTGATATCTGTCTAATGGGGATCCTGAGCATCGGGCGCGCAAAGCACACTCGGATACTGCGAGACAGCGCACGACTTCGTCGTGTCGTGTTTTCAACGACCCACTACCCTTCCAATTCCAATTCGCCCTGCGCCTCCTAGGAGGATACCTGCAACACTGTCTACAATCCAGCTGGCTACCTGGCTACCTGGCTGGGTGGCGGCTACGTGGACATATCCCCGCCGTGAGGACGCGGGAATACTGCTTTCTGCGGGGCGGGCGAAAACTCGAACGCGCTGTTGCTGCTGCTGCTGCTGCGTGAGACTGAGACTGGACCTGCGGTGACGTGACGTCGGGATCGTATGGGGCGTTATGTTTACGGTTCAGTGTAAGTGGGAGTGTTTTGTGTACTGAGTAATGCGGGTGCTCAAGGGGGGCCGAGGGCGAGGAGGGAGGGAGAGGGGGAGGAGGAAGGAGGAGGAAAAAGGGGGGGGGGAGAGGGGGAAGAAGACAAGGATCGAGGAGGAAAGTAGTGGTGAGCAAGGGAAGAAAAGAGAGAGAAAGAGAAAGAGAAAGAGAAAGAGAAGTAGTATCAGCGGAAACATTCTGTTCCCGACAGAAAGTTTCCTTTCTTAAGGGGGTATGGGAGGGGGTTTTCGGTTTTTTCGTGGATGGATTAAATAGAACTGCACTAAGATTTAGGTCGGATAGAAGGTTACGCACTTCTCTCTCTCCACCATCGATCACAGCGCATTGACGGGAAAAATGGCTAGCGTGTACCCGAAAATTGTATACCCCAAAAATATATATGTCTTACCTACACGTACCATATATCGCACCACGTCGCAGCCGTCGAGGCGGCCCGGTCATCGACGCAAAAGACAGTCACGCTCCCACACCACCTCGAAGAATGGAGCGGGTATATGGGGTAGGACGGCATGTGTTTGGCGCAGCGGCAGCGGGAAAGGAAGGGGGATGGCGCAATTCTTACGGACGCGAGAGTCTGAGGTGAGATATTGTGTGCTGGATAGTGTGCCAAGGTTGATTTGGGCTAAGCTGACGGGTGGTGTCTGCTTTTTCTTTTGGGGTTGGTGGGGAGGTCGAACGTAGAGTCCGGGAATCGGGTGTGTAAGGGGGAGAGGATAGGATGGAGGGGCTTTGCTTGGTGGTTGTTGGATAGTTGCGCGTTGACTGGCTGTGAGGGGTCGGTTGGGATAGATTGATCTGTTCGGTACGTGAGCGGGTACGCTTCTTGATTGGTTGCGGAAGGGCGCTGTGGAGTGGGTGAGGGTTTGTGATGGTTTGGTTTGCTGATTTTGTTTGATGGGAGAGGGAGTGGATTTTTGGGGTTAGAGTTTTGGAGTGGGATGGGAAGAAGTGTAGTGTAGTGTAGTGAGGACGTTTAAATGAGGCGGTTGATGGACGGAATGGTTGCTTGTGAGCGATGTATTTAAGAGGACTATGACACCTTGGCTGGCATATAGGACATAGGCTAGAACGAGAGTTTACACAGAGCTGAAGGTACTAATCAGATGTTAACACCTGCTGCGTGCTGAAATGATGCGTACCGTATGCATATCAAGGACGATGGTCCTATTTCTGTGTATATTTGCTCATTGAAGATCGATATTATTGCCTGTTGTAGGTTTAGAGAAATTGTATCCTATTCTTACATCGCCGATGGCAGCTTTTGCAACACCCAGAAAAACCAATTAATCAACAGCGCTAATGATTCTTTCCTCGCGATTTTTGTGGGCCTCTCAGCTGGGCGTCCTGTCTTAGGTACCTCCTAACTCTACGTATGTGGGTTGTAAGCCTTCATTTGCCGATGGGCTCGTTGATCCTCTTTCCCGGCTCGTGTCGCTTCCAAGCAATGGCTGCTGCGAAAGAAGTGTACGATCACCTCCGGCTGGAAGTTCAGGCTTGATATAATGAAGCCCAATCTGGTCTTCCCGGCCCGTGACTTGAGGTACCGAAGAAATCGCAACCACTTCTTGGTCTGCATTCCGCCGTCGCCGCCGTTGGCGGGTGAAAGAGATAGAGATAAGTACCAAGAGGATCGCGAAAAAACCAGCGACGACGCTGATACCGATTCCAGCTTTGTCGCCGGACGATAGTCCGCTTTGATGGTTGAGCGTAGGGGAGGGCAAGGCTGCGGATGTGGCTGAAGTTGATGATGCCGAGGAAATCAGTGTTGAAATCGCTGAGGGGATGTTTCCGGTAAATGACCTAGCGATGGTGTAGGATAAAATTGTGCTGTTAGACGGGGCGTTGAAGTGTGTGTCTGACGGATTCGTGCAGTTGAGGTACCCTTCCGAATCAAAGGCACCACAGCAGGCCCATTGGTCTTGGCCGATGAAAACAACATCCAGAAGAGGGAAGCTGCCTATAAATCAAAGTCAGGTCCGCTTACCAGAACACGTAAAAGATTTCTTCAAAAGGTGCCAAGGGACATACTGCATCGGTTGAAGCAACTCTTGTCTGCGTAATTAGGATCAGTACACCCGCTGGTGTACCAGCCACTTCCGCCGATTGAGTCATGTGTGTATCCACATAGGCCATCTTGGTAGCAAGTGTCACCTTCAGCACAACGGCTCACATATGGCGTCGTCGAGTTTGGAGCTCCGCAAGGTACTGCTGCATCAGAAGGCAATTCATGCACTTCGTTCGGCTGACCCGGCCACCTGCCTTTTACCCAGCATTTTTGCGACAAACCTTGAAATAAGACAGAGAGTAGAACAGAGAATATTGAAAAAGACAGCCTGGAGAAGTATTTTGCGACTCAAAGGTTCAAATGATGGAAAAGACAAGAGGATCAATTCAACGCACAGAATGCGGCGGCGAGGCTTTTCACGCCGAGATAGACTGCACTGCTCTGCTTTACAGTCAGATAATCGTCTATCGGGGGTTCCGAACCTGAGGTTTCTGGACTAAAAGTCTCAGAATTCGGGGGGCCCGTCAAAGGGGCTATAATCAAAGCCACCGGCTGACGTGAAATCGAGCATACAAATCGGGTATACAGATCGCCTGTCCTCACCCCCTCGAAAATTATGTATACCAGCCCAACAGAAGCTTGAGTAATAATAGTAATATCTTAATTATTAGTAGATCTGTTCTTCTCTCTATGTTCTTTAATCATTGAAGGTGGTTAACTTAATTATGTGGACAAAATCTATGTGCAGGTTCGTATGCCCGGCTTGACGTCAGCCGGCGGCTTTGTTTCCAGCCCCATGAAGGTCGAGATATTCTCATAACAACGCAAAGGGGTCTAAATGAATGGTCTCACAGCTTCTAGATATTGCTCCGGTCACAAGAACTTTGCCACTGTTCTTGTTCCCTTCTGATAGTTTTATGGACCGGGACCGGGACAAGTACTAGATAACCTCGGCTGAGAAGCTACCGATACGCTTGATGACATTTCTTGGAGGCTTTTGGGTTCCTAGCTTATTTTTTATGACCTGTAATCATTCTACGGTCAGATTAAGCTATTCTCCAGTGACGTTAGCGGCGCGGAAGAGACTGTACTACTGGATGGAAAGGCGAGGCGCGCACATCATGTTGCACCACAGGTAGTGACATGTTCTACAGTCCCATTTTTACCTTGCGGTTGCACAAGCACTTACCTAGTGGGAACGTCTTACCAGAAGCCTACGATCCACATTCCCCATTCGGAAATTTGAGTTGCATCGTAGAAACCTGTACCGACTACACATTACGCAAATCAAGATAAATGTCATGTATACTCCTTTCGTATCTTATTATCCTTTGAACTTGCAAGTCATATTGGCTATCACCATCGATCTAGAACGCGACTCAGCTGTCGTCTGGTGTACATAAGTCTATACTTCGAATGATTGTAGTCTTGATGAGTTACTTGGGGAAATACTTTGTTTACGGGTACATGAGCGGGACTGGCCCAGTTCCTTACGCCTCTTGGGACATTTGGAAGTTCTAACATGGAAATTGATGGGCGCTGAATCCGCAGTGCGATGGCAAAATATTGCATTTAGGACTGGACAATATTGTGCAAATTTTGGACACAGTTTTATCAATTTTACAGACCGTTCCATTGGACACTCAATTATTACAACCGCTGCGCAGCAGCCTCATCTCTCGAACTCCGTGCTATATGTTACTGAACAGGATCGCTCGAGCCCTCTTCGATCCAGACATTCGGTTTCGTTAGGTAGAGCGTTGGCTCAAGAAGTCTCATGTACTCCAAAATTTGTTTCTTTACTCCCAATCGGTGCAGTGACAGTTTTGCCAAGGGAATGTTGCAATGTCCCTCGGTGCTGTCCGCAGTAGATATTCTTTGAGACTCGGGATCCACAAATATTGCAACCTCTTTCTGGCCCTTCTCCAGCGGTATGCTCCTATAGTCAGCTTTACCTGTATCACGTTAGACTGAAATGAAGATCAATGCATCACAAACCTTCCAATGTCTGCTGGGGAAGTATTGTCAGGCTCTTGTGCTCCCAATCGTATAGCATAGCCCGTTTCTTCCGCAAAGTAAAATCGGGTTTGTCCTGGCTCGTAGCTGAATCCGCCGTTGGAGAATGGTAGCCCATAACTGAGATTTTATCCAGAAGTAACAGATCGCCGGTAGTCAAGCATAGGAACGCGACTGGAATATGAACGCAACGAGAAGTATAAATGCGACGGGCACTCGGATAGGGTGGTAGCCACTTTTCCCAAAGATGGGAGAGATCCTTGAAGTATGTAAAGTAGCGTCCGATAGAGCTTGTCTAGCATCAAAATCTAGACAGGGAATAAAGCTTGAGAAGGAGTGTTAGACACCATGGCTTGAGGCGGAAATGCACCGATTTAAAACAAAAGCCCGGCCCGTACATTGTCAGCGGCATCCTTCAATTTTCTTGCAACGAGATTCGATAGTCATACACCATCGAAGGTGGCATTAAGCCCTAGCCAAACAGATGAGAGAATTCTACGACAGAAGGTTGGGTCCTATGAGCCATGCGCCCAGTCCCAGAGGGCCAGCGAGGCAGATTTGGAGTAGACCCAGTTTGCCAGAGGCGACAGGACGGTGGCGTCTGTCAGCCGGAACCCGCTTCAAATAGTCGTAATTGCAGGCATGAAAGGGCGAATTGAGTGTTCCAGTGTGGTTACACAAAACTCGCTCCTTAGGACCTTCCCCCCCTCTTTATAGGCCTCCACACGAGGCTCTTACACAATGGCCTCCATCCGTCAGCGCATGGCTATGCAGCGCCTAGGCGGGAATTGGTAGGTTACTCGAGGCCACCACTCAGATTCTCATATTTTATCGATAGGCAACGCCATTTTTGGCATTGCCGGTACGAAATTAGGACCTGCGTGGGCCTGGCGCAAACCTTGCCTTTCTTGCTTTCCATCAGCGATCTCAGCGAGCCTGCTCAGCTCCTTGAGAGCCTTCTAAGCCGGCGTCCCCCCGATTTGCATTAGGGCACCTCTGCCATTTTCTTTTTGCGCAAGACGCCCACCTAAAATCTGAATCTAGATTCTGCAAGTCGTAGCCGCCAAAGGCGGCTTTGGCCTACATTTCTAGAACCGCAGCCTCGCTGTACTACATAAGGCACGATGCTCGGGCATGTGCAGCTGCCGCATGACCCTGGGACCTGTCTCATAGATTGTTACTTGTTCTGCGGTTTTCATGGCATCAAATGATGGCGAAACAACACAGCAATCGGACTTACATGCAGAACCTGATACACTTCCACATTCAGAGGAAAGCACTGCAGAAACCGACAACGCATGGAATCGACACAATCTACTAAGCTTAGGTTCGTTGCAGGCGCTTTTTGACATGACAAAATACTGAATCGTATATAATTTGTCAGACGGTGGTGGAATACGTGGCTATTGGAGCCTTCTCGTCTTAGAGAAGCTTATGGAACATATTGCCAAGGTCGAGCAGAGCGAATACGACGAAATCCAACTCGAGCCTCAGGCTCATAGTTTTGCGCCACAACCTTATCCCGAGAATGTCTCTCACGCACTCGATTCTGAGGAACAACGCGCACGAGATGACGCAGCGGACGTTGAAGACAAAGTTCGTGCTCTACACGTCACACGTCGTTATCTCCCTTGTCACTATTTCGACACGATATGTGGCTCGAGCACGGGATCGTAAGCTTGGCGGTCTTCTGATGGTACACATTGTGACGATCATACTGATGGGTTCTATAGGCTGATTGCGATAATGCTTGGCAGATTTCGCATGACGGTGCGCGATTGCCTGCGAGAATATGAGAATCTCGGATCAGAAATATTCGGACGACCTAGACACATCACGCAGCTCAACACTGGCTTCTTCAAACGCAGCAGATACCGGGCTGCGACGGCTGAGAAGGTCTTCAAAGATGTTTCACTGAGGCGCTGTAGTGTTGATGAGAGACAAGGAGGCGCAATAACCTTTAAGTCAAAGAAGGGTGTCTGCAAAGTGTCAGTAATCTGATATTCAATTTTGACCAAAGGTGCCAACGAATTCTGCTCCAGGTTCTTCCCCTCGGGAGGCAGAAGGCGTCTTTATGTTCCATTGATAATTGTGGTCATGTTCCATCTAAACGCTAAGGCTTGACCAACAGATTTACCACCACAATCCTGACAGAGCCGGAAAAGGATACCGACCGCAGCCACATCTATCTGATCCGATCATACGACCATACCCAACGTCATCCGAGTCTACGTTCCCGTGGCACGCAAACAGCTCCATCTAGAGCCAATACTGATGTCTCCAGAGCCACTACAACCTTCTCTCCGCTTGCGCTCCCTCCCAGGAAGACGCGCTACGGTAAAGCTGAAAGATTTGAAGTATGGGAAGTCGCTCGTGCTTCTACGGCAGCGCCATTTTATTTTGATCGCTTTCCACATCCGACGGACAAGAATGCAGGTCGACGCCGATGGTTCGAGGACGGTGGCTTTATCTACACTAATAATCCGACAGCAGAAGGAATCCAAGATATCCAAGAAGTCTATGGGCTTGGCTCGGTTGGCGTTGTGGTCAGCGTTGGTACCTCTCGAAGAAGCGGTAGAGCAGGTCGAGGAATCAAACAAATGACGAAACGGATGGCAAACTTCTCTAATGATCCCGAAAATGTGCATAACCAAGTGGAACAGGCATCTTGGTATGGTGGTATAAAAGCATTTGAGTACTTTCGATTGAATGACCAGGATAGATTAGACGTCGAGATGGATGAATGGGAGCCAAAGCGCAAGAAAAATTCAGGTTCGGAAACCTTAAGAAAGATCAGGAATGGCTTCAATATGTGGGCAACGAAGCTTGATACCTTTATCGAGCTTCGTCGCTGTGCTGAGCTACTTGTCGAGCATCGAAGGCTTCGAACGTCGTATCAAGGAAAGTGGGAGCGATTTGCTACCGGGTCACAATATACCTGCAAAAGTCAGGGATGCCTAAAAGCTTACGACAGTCAAATTGATTTCCACAATCATTTGTTGCATGACCATGAGTGGGAGGAGACACCAGGATTAGAACAGCATGAGAGGTCTTGTAGGACTATGTGGCGATATCAAAATTAGGCTTAATGTATTATAATTTGATAGATTACCATGGAAATAAATCGATCCTTTAATCCCCTTGTGTAAGGCAACGCTTGAGCGATCACCAAGTGAGACTCGCTCGATGTCACCTTATCCCTATTCTCGGGGCTCAATTGTGTCTGATCATCGTGCGACTTGAAGTATTAGTACGCCCCCAAACCTGGCCTCACAAAATCTTCCAACGCGCCGAATCAAGGCTGATTCGCGTGGACCTTTTGGTATTCCGTAGCCTTCGCCTTTTTGCCGATGAAGATATTGGTTGGGGCCTTGAGGGATTAAACGCGTTCTGCATCTGGTCATCAGCATTTCTGTAAGCAAACGACGGACAACATCTTTCTGACTTCCGATCGCATCCGTTGAGCGCTTGACTCAACTTACAATGTTAAACGACCTCAAAATGTAGGGCTCCTTGCAGCACAGCTCTCAACGCGCCATCGTCTCCACGGAGCTGCTTCTCTTTGACTTGATAAGGCTAACAAGGTCGAGGAGCCTCGGGGCGAGCATACAGGACCTCTCAAATTCGACCACCAAGGTCAGTGTCTTCTGCCATTTATCGTCCCTCGAAGTTATAAGTTTGTTGCACAACGAAGAAGAAAACTAGAGACTCCGTGCATGTCAAATGAGACTAGATGGCTTGTTTCACCCTAATCTCCCTAGTCCAACCTCATCATTAGTACTAACTCTAATCGAAGCCCTTATGGCAAAAGACAAGCATGATAACGATCAAGATTGTCACACTCCCATACTATCGAGTCTACCAATTCAATACTATTGCTCCCATCTACTACGTTGCAAATTTTACCACTCAGACAGGGCGCCTTAGAAATCTGCTTCGATTCTTGCAGCGATGGCGCACGCGAAAAATTGCAGAACTACAGCTTACATCAGTCGCCGTACGCTCCCTATCACTTCACCGCCCCAAACAATTGCCTTGTTATATTATTCCCATACCGATAATGACTCACTTCTCTATTCCAGTGCGCCATCCTTGCAGCCGCAGTCATTGGGTCTTTCTCATGGAACTCCATTCCAGACACATACTGGCTGACACCAAGCCTCTGGTACATCTCACTTATCCTCTCCGTCCTAGGGATCCTTATATCCGCCCAACAGGTTGCCACTCTCGAGCTTGTCGGCCCCTTACCTTCAAAATTGAACAAAAGGTCAAATGAAGCCCGTCGACACATACGTCTGTATCTGTCGCTGATGCTGCGTGAAGTGGCGGTTTCACCACGGTCATCTGCGACAGTCACCGCAGAATGTATCTCTGAAGTGGGCGCCTGGAAGCCGGAGAGCAAAATGCTGTTCATCTGGCAGTGTCCGATCATGTTCATGTCCTACAGCGTGATAACATTTTTAGCAGGTCTGACGATCCACATGTGTACGCCACTGATTAGGTATTAGGGCTGGAACTCCGGTGCCACCGTTAGTGCCTTTCTTCAATCTTGTAACTAATTATCTTCCCTCTGACTTGAGTGAAGATTGCAGTCATATACCTCATTACAGGAGCTCTGGCGGGCGGCGTTTTCGTGTTTTGCTCCTATTGGATCTACCATGATGTGGACTTAGAGTATGATTTGTTGGAAGATGAAGACGAGGTAGCGACGGAAGAAGACGAGCCGAATGCTAAGGATTTGCGCGGTGGGCTAACATTAAGTCCTATCCTGCCAAGTGAGCAAGTCTCGAAAGACTGTTCGCCGGTTCATGCTATGAGAGCCTGACTGAGGGGACGTGATGCTGTGTCTGGCAGCAAACTCGGAGAGATATCTGCGCGAGGAGATTCCGTCCAGCTGTAGATCGTTGGTAACTAGCAGATGGTTGAGATAAACAAAGTGCTGCATTGCTGATCATATGAGATCGCGCGTAGTCTTCCCCTCCAAAACGAACAATGTCAAGTATCATTGTATAGATTACGGAGTTTGCTCTCGTGCCATTCTAAAGGGGTGCTGTGGAGCAGGAAGGTGTGTCGCGAGTGCACCTATAAATTTTGAACCTCTGTATCTCGAACTTACCCATCAACAACATCAATAACAATATCTTTTTCCACCAATCCCATCTAGGTTAGCCTAGATAAGATAAGCTCCATTCAGCCTTGCAGCCTTGGCACAAGGCGCGGTGCGGCGGAGCTTGCCTCCAGCGTTGTACAACTCACGAAGTTTGCTTTGGATTGGACTGGTGATTGCTCCTCGCGAAGCTCAAGGTTCAGCGCCATTAAACGCTCAATCCCCAGTGTGCATGAATTTTTCTCCGGTATTTGCGTTCGCCAATCATATATTTCCACCTACCAACCGCAAGCCAAGCTGAACCACAAGAGCTACAAAAGCACATATTCACCAAGGTCTCACCGACTTCTCGACTTTAGACATCACCTTATCCTACATTGAAATCCGGAAACTCCTCGCATTCCGGCTATAAGTCGCCTTCCGAAAAGTCCGAGACACATGGTAGAGATGATATTGCGGCTGCTCTCCCGATGAGCTCTACGCCAAAGGATGGCGCACCACAGGATGACACAGACTCAGACGGTGGGCGAACTGTCACGGACAATCAAGTGGATGTTGAGGAATACCCGCCACCGGATACGGAGCATCCCGACTATGAACTTATAAGAGACGAAGAGGACGTGATACCGAACCTTGAAGAGGTGGATGGAGAGAGCCCAGAGCTTGAAGAGCCGGAAGATGCAAAAGATGGCAAAGCTACGAGACCGGAGGGGCTACATTTAGTAGAAGAAACTGCAGGTGACGACGCAACTCCGTCAATACCAGATGACACGCCTTCCGTTCAAGTAAGTCGTCTTGCAACAGAACACGCTCTATGCTGACCAGTAGGGTTCCGTTCTTTCCTCCCCACGAAGTGAGACACCCTCGATAGCAAGTACTTCCTCACGCCTCAGTCCACCTGCTCCACACCGGCCCTTCGACCGCAGATTTCAGACCCGCCTGTCCTCTCCTCTACGTTCTTCTAGACCTACTTCACCAGCTTTCCTCGGCACAGACTCCAGAAGAGCTTCTGTTTCAAGCGTAATATTCCCCTCAGCTCCTGAACGAGATCCTGCCTCGGCGCCATGGGATGTTATTAGGTGGACAAAATTGCGGAAACTCTCTGGCCAAATATTCTCTGAGATTGGAAAACGAAATTTTGGACGTCCAACATGCATTGCGATCTCTACGAGCATCGTGATCGGGACTACGAAGGGCATTGTGCTGGTTTTTGATTACCAGCAGAATCCCAAGGGTGTGATTGGCCCAGGAACAAAAGGTGTGTAGCTAAATCACAAGGGTTCGAATAAATTACTGAAATTGTTTAGCTGTCGAATGCGGATCTGTTACGTCGCTCGCAATCTCCGCAGATCACAGCACGTTCGCCGTTGGCCATGCGACTGGCAACATCTTTACATGGGAACTTGCACGCTCAGCCCGGCCGTTTCTGCATATTCAACCTCTGCCCGAGGGCCAAGGTCAAGCAAGAAAGTCTGATGGTCATATCTCGGACGTGGCAGTACTCCATCTTGGATTTCTTGGGACTCGACACACGGCGCTTGTTTCTGCCGATGATCGTGGGATGGCTTTTTCCCACTTAGCAACTCGTGGTATGGGAGCAGTGGGCAGGGTCGTGAGAACGACGCGTATCCTGGGTCGATATCCAGAGCTGATTACGAGGTCCTCTAAACCGCCAAGACCAAGCTCGGTGCTCGCCTTTTCTCCATTACCTCTGGGAAACATAGAGCAGTCAACCGATTCTATGGGCTTAGCGGCAATGTTGACACCATATTTGCTCGTGATAGTCTCCACCACGCCAGTCGCTCAGACGCAGTACAAGATCAACCGACCTAAGGAAGTCGCGGCTCACAGCGCCATGAGTGCAGCTCTGGCATGGTTCCCGGCCATCAAGCTAAAAGCCAAGGAAGGAGTCTCAAAGACGAAGCTTGTCTATTGTTGGTCCAATGTCCTGTCAGTATTGGAGGTCACTGAGGTCATTGCATCAGAGCCGCCTGAGAAGGAAAAGCCTCCAGAATTCCGCTTTCGTACGATGACCAGATGGAAAGCGGAAGAAGCAATCGTTGCGATTCAGTGGCTGAGCCGATCAGTAATAGCTGTTTTGACGGTCTCGCAACAACTTCTGATCATCGAGGATGCTACTATGACTTTGACTGATTCTTTTGATTTGATTCAACGGCACATCTATCACAATGATCTTTTCTCTCCGCAGTTGCATTCCTTGGTGGAGTCTCTGGACGAGGAAAACGAGTCCATGCATGGCGTTGTGGCTGATGCTTTCTACATGAGTTTTCGAGCGTACAAAGGTCGTCTATTCCTGCTGGGTCATAATGATGTTTCAATTGGGATTTTGACAAATTGGGCCGATCGCCTCCTGGCTATGATCGAAGCGGGAGACTTCATAGGTGCCATACGATTAGCGACTTCGTATTACGACGGGTTCGGCGAAAAAGTCACGATTGGTCTGCCCGAGGATGACGATCAAAGGCATTCAGTGGTCCAGGAGAAGCTCTTGGAGATGATCTCTGCGTCCATAAAATACGCGTTTGGGCGAAACCCTGAAGCCGGCCCAGGCCAGCTTGAGAAGCCTCAGTTGGTCGAACTGGCAGAGGCTTGCTTGGTCGCATGCGACAGCATGGATGATCAGGACTTCTTGTTTGATGAAGTATTCACGGCATATGAGGAGCACGACGAGGACGCTGTTTTCTTAGATGTGCTTGAGCCATATATTGTGGAGGGCAAAATCACTAGCTTGCCACCGACGGCTGTCAAATCACTAGTTGAACATTATATGACAAACCATACGCCGTCTACACTCGAAGAAATTATCTGTCAGCTTGACCCATTGACCATGGACATTGAGCAAATTACGACTCTTTGCAGGACGTACAATCTTTACGATGCTTACATCTATGTCTGGACAAGAACTCTACAAGACTTCACCAGTCCACTGAAAGAATTATTGGCCATGAGCAGTGCGATGACTCAACCAAATGGAAGCATTGACCAGTCGGCAAGAGACCAGAATAACGCAATGAAAATATTTCCATACATGTCTTATACCCTGACTGGACGAATATACCCGACGGGAGATCTAACGGACGAGACCGAGGCGTGGAAAGCGAAGGCGCAGATTTACAAAATGCTCTTCTTCGAGAGTTCAGAGTCCAGCAAGCATACCAAATCTCTAATGAGACGGAGAAGCTCTGGGCCTGTGCAGCCGTCGTTCTCCTACCTTTCTTCGATTCTTCGCTTTGACACGGCTAGCTGCATGAGTGTTCTGAATGAAGCATTTGAAGACAGCTTCCTCAACGATACGATGGAGCAGCAGAGCAACGGAACTCCGAGGGCAACCGACACGGACAATCAGACACAGCGCCAATCTATTAATCGGCAATACTTAGTCAACGTACTTCTCAGAACTATGAATGCTGAAGATTTTGCACCCGATGACACCGTTTATCTAGACATGTTCCTTGCCCGAAATTTACCGAAATATCCTCAATATGTTATGCTACCAGGCACAACCTTACATCAGATCCTCACTAGATTATGTCATCCTCCTGGCGAAGATATAACTGAGGACTGTCAGCTTAGCGTTGAATACTTGCTGTCAGTATATCATCCTACTGATACCCGAGCTCTTGTACACCTGTTGAAGACCGCCCAATTTTACCGCGTTTTAAAATCGGTCTACCGGTCTGAGCAATTGTATAGTGACTGGGTCGAAACATTTTTCAAAGATGTGGCAGACCAAGAAGAAGTATTTGACGCCATTAGAGAGTGCCTACGAGAAAGCTCAACATTGACAGCAAGACAAAAGCGTGACGTCGAGATGGTGGTCTCGGAACACACCGACGACCTAGTGTCAATTGATATCGTCAAAACAGCGGAGACAATAGAAGCAGTGGCTAAAGACATGCATCAGCTGTTCGTCAGCTCCCTGGAGAAGGAACCTCAAAATCAATACGAGTATTTAAGCGCCTTGCTCGACCCAGCGAAAGGAGCAGGAAGACATTCCGCTACCGACAGACCATCGTCATCCCTTGTTGAAAGCTATATTCGGCTAATGTGTCGCTTCAACCCATCCAAAGTGGCCGACTATGTCGACACTGTCAGCGTTAGCGGCCTACACATTGACGCCATGCTCTCAGCCATGGAGGAAGGTGGCATCATCGACGCAGCGGTTGTGTTACTTGCCCGTCAAGGCCAGGTCAAGGATGCTCTGGATCGGCTCGTAAGGCATCTTGGTACCCTTGAAGCGGCATTACTAGGGATTTTGGACAACGCAGACGACACTCCAGATGTACGGAGCTTTAACGAGGCCGTCGGTGACTCGGTGAAGTCGATAGAAAAGTACGCAAAAGTCGGAATTTGGCTGTGCCAGGGGCAGACGAAATCCGCAGCGAGACCAAGAATGCAAAGGCCCTCAAAAGGCGCGTCTGCGTCAACGAAGAATCAGCACCAACAGCCTCTAACATCAGAAGAAGAGCTCTGGCTTAGCCTTATTAACGCAGTAGTCAACATCCCGAGAACCCTCTCCCCAACCCTCACCAAACTGGACCACTCTATCACCAACAACCAGGCGCAAGCCGAACAGCAACACCACCAGACATTATCCTCAATCCCAGCCACAATATCTAACTCCCTCCGTACTCTAATCCAATCTGCCTTTACCGCTCTCCTCACCGCCACCACCTCATCGCCATCCCTCTCCTTCCTCTCCATCCTGCGCGCCTTCCTAACTCAGCAATCTCGCCTCTCCCCCACGCTCTCTGAGCTCCGGAACACTCTGTCATCCATCTTCACGGCCTATGCGTATGAAGAGAACCTGCTGAAGCTGGCCAACGGGATGTTGGAGGGCGATCTGTGGGGCAGCGTCGAGGGCATCGTGGGTAAGAGGGGCAAAGGCTGGCGACCACGAGGCCAGGCCTGTGGGGGATGTGGGAGGAGAGTCTGGGGACAGGGCGTTGGAGGCGGGGTCTGGGAAGCTTGGGAGACGAAGGAGAAAGCAAGACAGATGGCCAAGGAAGCCGATAACGGTGAAGAAAGCGCGGAAACGAGAGGGAAAGGAAAGGAAACTGCTGCTGCTGCTGCTGCAACGTCGACTGCCGAGAGGACGGCACTCAGTGGCTCCGAAGACCAGGAAACCCCGGGCAAGGATAGAGGCAAGTCGGGACCCGTGGTGGTCTTCTCGTGTCGCCACCTGTACCACCAGACGTGTCTGTTGGAGAGGCGGGCTGTTGTCGCGCCACCGGGCACTGCTGGGGGTGCCGGAGAGGGGCAGGAGCGGGAGGGAGATCGACCGGAGTTTGTGTGTCCGGTCTGTAGTTTGGAGGAATAGCTTTTCTTTGATTTTGTCTCCTTTTGATAATTACGCATACAGAAGAATTTTTACATGACTTGTTCTCAAATAGTCTACCGTGTCAGATGCCCTGAGATGGATATGAGAGAGATGGGGTGTTATTTCCCACACTTCGTCAAAGTTTCTGCGCCTTCTCGTCGAGAGAACAACGCACTCTCTGCTCTGCGACTCTGAGTCTGCACCGGGAGGCGGACCTGGCACTGACACGCTGAGATGGAGAGACTTACATCCGCGTGAGGGCGGTGGGGGTGACCCCGGAGCAAGTACGTACTACAAGTAGATTACAGTACCTAGGTGCGTGGGCGTGCAGACCAACAGCGGCGGCGGGGGTGTGCTGATTCCCAATGTTTGACCTACAGTACAGTACAGTGTGCGGTCCTGCATCTACCTACACAGACATACTCAGCAAATTATACATACATACAGCACAGTCCGGATGGCGATGGCGATGGCTCCTGGATTGGGGGTTGGGGGTTAGGAGGGGCGGGTTCAAACTTACTCGACGGGGCATTAATGATCCCTAACGTTGCAAAACTTGAGCAGAATACCTGAGTTTCTCCCGTGGGGTGGGGCGAACGGTTGACTATGATAGATAGTTCCGGGATCTCCCCACGTTCTAGGAACGCTATCATTTACGGCGGCTCTTTTTGAGAAGGATGGGTGTGCGAGAAGGGGGGGAGGGTTCTGCTGATAATCCTTTGCCCTGAAATGGAAGAAAAGTGGCGCTGTTGGCGTTGAACAGGCGCGTTTGTAAGTGTGTGTGAGAGAGACCACGATCTTGCGTGGTCTGGTTCTAGATTAGAAACCTGAAGATATGCCACGTTGGACATGTCGAATATAGGACCAAGCTGTGGTGTGATGGTGAGCTTAAGCTTCGCTCAGGAGAGAAGATGCTGTTATTGATGTTGTTGGAGTTCCCGGCGCAAGTCTTGGAGAGGTCTGAAGGGGGAGTGGGTTTTGCGTTTCGTAGGGGAGAAAAGATGAGAATCTGGAAGAACAGGTTGAAGTGTGTTTCACGATTGGGTGCTCTGCAAACCTCTTCATAGGCCAAAGGTAGTGAAGATGAAATGTCCTAGATGTCGAGCAGTTTCGTGATAGGTTCCTCCTCCGCACACTGCAATGGTGTATGAATAGTCAAGGTCGAGAGGTGAGTCTCTCTCGTTTGGAGAGAATTTGTCGTGGTTGCATGGTGGAGACTGATTTACTTGATGTGATGTTATGCGATCAAGGTGGACTTGGCCGATGTGCTTGCCCAGTCTGGATCTACGCGGAACGGATGTACGGTCCGCTAAAAACGTACGATCCCCATGTGCACGAGGTCTGCATACGCTTTCGTGCCCAACGGTGGACAACAGCTCCATGGCTTTGAGGCCGGGTGCAAAAAATTTGGGTCTGAAAGGGTCTCGGATGCGAAAGTTTGGGCAATCTCAGATGGACGGCGTGATACCTCGCTGGCTCGCCGAGAAAACCTTCATCGCATGCTGCGCGGCGTTGAAATGAGAGCATTGACGACCAAAACGTGGTTTCCGGGGACATCAACAGGGGCTGAGATTCATAGTCGTCGAGACCGCTACGTCAGGTGGATAGCAGACTAAGAGGGGGGCCGAGACGCATGAGCAGCGCATGAATTGATGCCCACATTTCCCAGGGGCTAAAAGGCTGGGAAGAAGAAGTAAGCTCGAATAGTAATGCAACAGAATAGATTGGTCACGGAGAGTCGGCCCGTTCAGTGGAAAGTGGCTTGACTTCGGAGGCTACAAGGACCTGTTCTGTTGACAATGGTTGTAACTTACCTGCGAAGTAGCATTCTGAACTTATCGAAGCTTTGGTGTAACCTTGGAACTGGTATTCCGAATCTATGAATCGAATCTTCTCTGCAGCATGGCGCAGTATGTTGTGCTTTCACGGAAGTGATTGGCAAGGTGTGTGGAGATGCGAGAATGGTAGGCAGGAGAAGCTTTGTGGATGAGCCACCGGGTTCCTGCGGCGGGAATGGGATATGTCTGGCACATAGCTTGGAATTGGAAGGATACGAGGATATAATCTGCCACCGTCGTCACAAGGGTAAGTCTGAATCGAGTGGTTGGCGGAGAATCTTCGAGAATGGTGTAAAGTTTGTGCAGTTCCAAGGCCATGTCGGCGTCAATAGAATGAATCATGTACGCATTGATCGCAAATGGTATCTAGCTCTCGGTGAGTGGAATGGCCGCGCAGTGTGGAGTGCAGCTGCTGCAGCTCATCTCAGCATGGTGGAATCTCAAGTAGCCCCGGGAGGGGTGGAGGATTCCCCAGGCTAGATCGGATGGGGCTGAGGAGAAGGACGAGGGGGTTCGGGGGTGGAATGGCCCCTTGAGGACTGCTATGACTCGTCTACTGCGAAAATCGTTTAAGCTGGTGCACTTGTGTCGCCGTGTTGATAACCACATAATCGTCACTCCCGCTTTCTCAAAGTATATCTGCAAGCCATACCATCATCGATCTCGGCCACGGAAACTGAAACATCAACGCCCTGTTCGCTATATGACCCCCCCCCGAGCGCACAACAGCGGAGAGGAAGACCGAAGCCACCGAGGAAGGTGTGGGGCAGTGGTGCAAGTCGTAGTCACGCAAGAGAAATGTTGGAATTTCTTCGACAGCAAGAACGATGCAGACGACGATTGTGAGACCCTCGTTTTGGATGCAGGCTTGGATAGATATTACCGTTGCTGGCATAGTAGAAAAATGAAAGAGAGCGGGGAAGGCTGTTGGAGAAAGCAAAACGGCATCGTAACTATGGAAACGTGGGATAAGCTGCATAACTTAGAGCTTGACAGGACTCATCGAGCATTCCCAGGTCAGACCTTGAAGAATTGACGAAAGCTTCGGCTTACCCTTTAGATAAGATTTATTTTCTTCCAACTAATGCACTGGGCATGAATTGACCATAACACTTTCGAGAGCGCTCTTGGAAAGATGTGCGTGGATCTTCAACGTTTTCTCCAGCACGGCATTTGGGGAAACGCTCAGTATGTGTAACCATGCTGACGACGCCATGGAACCTGGATTCGAGCCTCAAGATAGACATACTCCAGTTCGAGCTGCTGCCAGAATAGAGGTGGAGTGTGAAAGTTCTAGATCAGGTGGCGAGTATTCTTGGTTGTCGGAAAAATATAACACCGACATGGGAAGGATTCGTCCCTGTTCGCGAACCCATCCAGAACCAACAATCACAAACATCTACTTCGCCATTCGCTACTCACACTCACACTAGAGTTCCTTTCGCAACCTTGAATCTCGCTCTGATGACCAATGGAAGCGTCCTACCCCGCAAACTAATGCAATCGCATGTTCCCTTAGCCTCCGTCCTTGCAAATCACCGTCCGAAGCCTAGGCTACGTTATCGGTCTTGGACATTGAAGTCCTAAATCTAAATGAGAAGCACTTCATTGCGAATTCGTGCTACCTTTTCAACTGCAACTTTTGCTCCTTGAATGCTACATGTCGCCACTATAAGGTTTCTTACTATCGGATTTTGGCCGTAACTTTTCCAAATGAGTCTCCTCCGAAGTCGGTCTCCTGCCGAGCCATTCCCAATCGGTCATCCAAAGTACACTCTAGGATTCTTTAATGATCCACCTTTTGAAGAGATCAAAGTTACGTAAAAATGTAATGCTAGAAGACCTGGCATGTTTAGGTACGCCCTTGGGATGTACGGAAGTCTCGCCCGAAAGATGCCGGTTACTGGAAATCCGGGGAAAGACAAGGTATCAATCACTGCATTATATAAAGTATCTAGGACCCTTTCCTTGAGATATCACACCGTTTAAGCACATTTTTAAACCTACAGTTTCCACTATCTTAATACCTCTTTGACTATGGCTCCTCTCGATGAGAAGGCCTGGCAACTGCGCGTTATCTCCTCATCTACCTCCCGCGTTCTCCCCGGCCCATGCGACCTTCACGATTTGCTCCTAGACAGTGAAGCAGATGAACATTTTCTCATAAAATCCAACGATAAGACTTTCTTTCTATTCCTGTCTCGCGTCGAATGCAGAGACTCGACCTGGGACCTTGTGAAGGCAGAGTACCACTGCACACGGTTCTTCCGTTCAAACCAAACATCCTGCGTGTTCTTGTTTGCCGGAGGAAATGGGTATTCCAGCAGCAAAGAGAAAGGAGTTGCAGCCAAAGAACGTCCTACTCTAGTCTCATTACTCGAAGTCCAAAGCCCCACAGTCAAGTCCCTGAAGCTCGTGCCGGAGGAGACCCGCAACAAGTATCTCTGGTCCAGAGGGAAGCCAAAATACAACTTCCCTAATCTCCTAAAGCAATTCAAGAGCCTCAACCCTGTTGCTCATTGTATCGGCTCTCAACTGCATTGCATCAGCTCTCAGCCACCACTACCTCCTCCTGTCCCTCCGCCGCCGACTCCTGATATCAGTATGCAGAAAAAGATGGAGTCGGTCAAGCCAAAAATCCACTCCTTCCCAACCACCAAGCTGTTAACGCCTGGTCTCGCACCCGCGCTCGAACACCGAACTGGCTCTTACCATCCCCGAAGATCAGGCTACACTGAGATCTCTTCTCCACCTCGTCACAGCAAACGATCAGGCTACACCGAGATCTCTCCTCCGCCTCGTCATAGCAAACGATCATTGCTAGCTCCAAGCCCGATATACAGTGCCCGTCGACCGCCGCCACCGCTGCCAAACGGATTCCTCCCTATGGGCCCTCTCTAAAGCCATGATTGATCGGAGAAGCATGTGATCGCACGAGATTGCTGATTCTACGCACTCTTGAAGCACGTTGACCGTATTCGGCTCGCTCTGTGGACTTCCTCAGGAGGCGTCGAGGATGGAAGGGTGTACTTTATACGGGGGGCGCATTCCGGGAGAGTAAAACAAAAGTTTGGAAGCTTTAACTTCGGGCCGGTCCTCAAGGGGGACTTTAATGCTTTAGGGACATTGACAACGCAAATTCCAGGTATCTGGGCATCTGTATCTAGTTTTCTCCCTTCCTATCTACGTGGTCGATGTGGCCGCCTGTATGGGTCATAATGAGATGAACGGGCTTATAACGCTTGGAGATCAACTCTACCAGAGCCGATCGGTGAGAGAAGCAAGCTAGCATTCAATTGGTCAATCAGAATTGAACCAGAGTCGTTATGAGGCTCAGGAAGTGGGTTGTATGGCATGGATCGAGCTAGTTAGAACAGTAGTCCAGTTTCTGTTCCCCTAAACCTTTTGGAAGGACTTCGTAGCTGACACCAAATCAGCACTTCGTTCGAGGACTTGGAGCACATAGACAAGTCTGTATGTTAAGACGGTAAAAACGGTGCAGCGACAGCAATTTTAACTAAGGTTTTGCCCACATGCATACACGCATGGTAGGCAAAGAGAAAGGGGACGACGCGTCCGGGCACGCATACCCCTGAACCTATCGATAATGAATCATAGGAGCCAGCACCACACAACCACACTCTGACGAAAGCCTATGTGGATAGATGAATAGGCCGAGAGCGCGTGAGCAGAGTATGCGCAAGAGTACATCGTCCGCCAAGAGGAAGGCTGATCAGAAGGCTTAACAGTAGTGACCAACTCGTACTCTCTGTTTCGGAATTGCGACCATAGCGGACCCCAAATTTAGTAAGTAGACTACGATGTCTTTCACAGAAATATAAACGATTTCATTCGTGCATGATGGTGGCACAGCACTTGGCATAATCAAAACTTACCGAACATCAGCCTGCCATGGCTGCAACAAATTGTGACTAAGTTTCATGTGGCAGCACAACTTCAGGTTTTCTTTCCTGAGTGCGACGGCTTTTCTGCAATCAGTTGATTTTTAAGGAGTCTGCAGAAAGCAGCTGACTAAATGGACAGGAAAATGCCCTTCTTTTGCTATCTCATCATGTTTTTCTCTCTCCTTTCAGTCTGTCTCTTGACCAAATCAATTTCGATCCTAAGAGATGACATTTCCTTTTTTCTCTTCAGCTTTGAACCACCACTCAGCAAGAAATGCATCGGTGGCTACTGAAGATTAGCAGCTGGTTCAGTCCTGCAACGATCCAAAATGCAATCGATGCACGCGAAGAGCCTCTGGAAATGCGCACCTTGAACTCAAACACGCTGCCAGCGCACGATAAGTGTGAAATCAACAGATTGGCTTGTATCTTTGCTATTATAGCGAGCGGAATTGCCTGCCTTATGTGTCTCATCATCTCAATCGATCTCTTCGTTGACCACGGAAACAAAGGATTTGTCCCGATAGATCTCCGCCCTCTAAACTTATCCCAGAGCTGGGCTGAGGTGGTTGCTCTCGTCGTGAACTTGGTGATGACCGGTTGTATTGAAGGACTTGGGTATATCCATGCTATATCCTTGCGCTGGGCACTCTATGAAGAGAATCGTCTAGAGCATAACACAAACCTCCGCCTATTCACAAATTCCCGCTCTAGTGGCCCCAACAAATGGTACATGAATATTATTCTCGCAGGATCTCTAGTTCTTTGCTACGCATCGACATCGCTTATCATTCTTCAAGAATCTCTGTTAGAAACCGAAGAAGAGGCCTTGCACGACCCACTTGGGTATAAAGACATGCCGACAGTGTATGTCAATTCTGTTGCATTATGTGGTGTTTCAGTAGGGTTACTCATACATATTGTTATTGCTATCTGGTGCATGAGAGCCAAATTGCAGTATATCTCGACTTGGAGCTCGAATCCATTGAACAACACCTTAGCGGCATTACATGGTCGTTTGAACAGACGATCTAGTCGATGCATGATGGCGTTAAGCCAGAGACACATGAATACGGAGCCCGTCCGACCACTACATCGTCAACAAAACTCTCGCAAATGCAGAAGTGGCTTAAGTAAAATATCCCTTTTTGTATGGTGTATTGCTGTACTCATGGTCGCTTGGGCTCTCACCATCTGTCTAGTGGTCAAATCATCAACCGAGAACGACAGACATATACTATGGACATTTCATGTTTCCTGGTCTCCGAAAGTCGATAGAATCGATGGTGAAGTTCCAAGCCAGGCCAATTATTTTCCAATGTACATGTATGACAGCCTTGCAGATGAGTTTGTGCCTCCGCCTCTGGGGATACAATGCTTCCTGGCTTTGCTCTTGGTGTGCGCACTTCAAGCACCACAGACACTAGAGCTGCACATTATCGAGCTAGTGGTCAATGTATCGCGCGACAAAAAATGCTGGAGAGACGCTAATAGATTCTGTGGTGGTAACGGGGCACGATTAAAGGCCAATGCTCTGGTCTCTGGGCTCCGGAGCTGGGAGTACCTCGTGCTTCTCCTCATGAAAATAGTCCTCCATTGGCTGATCGGCCAATCTCTCCACCCTAGCTACCTCGCTTTGGGTTTGGGGGACATAGCGTTCGAAATGATATACCCACGACTCTTCGTCACCGCCTCTGTGGAGATCCTTCTCGCAGGCTTCGTTACCTACTTGATCTACCGCAGATCAGCTGGTCCCCAACCGGCCGCCTGGGGCCATCTCCAAACACTAGCCGACTTGGTCGATACTTGGGATCTGGATGAACATGAACGGATGTTCTGGGGCGATAAGGGCGTAGACGATAGGGGGATTTATCACGCTGGCACCAGCGCTAACGAAAAGCAGCTTAGGGAGATCAAACCCTATGCTGTTTACGCTAGCGGTTGCTGCGGTCTTTCATGAAAGCTCAAACCATGACAGTAGCCGAGTCTATCAGCTGAGGAAAACGATCATTATGCTTATAAGTGTACGGTACTGGACCTGTCGTCGAAGCATCATCTGATCTCTCGACTTATTAGTCGGTTATCTCCATCATCGTCGCTTTTAAGATGAAAAATTGTTCCAACCGATGTGGGCCTCCCTTGATGAAGCCTTCACGGCAGACATTCGCTGCAAATCGGTTGCGATCTATTGTGGGAGTTGCGAGGCAATAGATATATATGTCTCGCCATGCTGATGATAGGAGGACTGCGTCTGCCAGCCTAGTTATTGCAAAGAAAATCAAGGGCGAGGATGCCTTGAGGTAAGGCGGGTGAGAAGGGTGAGTGGATAAAGTTGTATTCTTGGTTAGGTTCAAAGAAATGGAGCCGGGCGCGCAAATGTGTTTTTGACCGGCCATGAGTTGTCTTTTCATAAGCACGAAGGGCAAGCGTACCTCGTGTTTCATCAGCACGCGGACGGGCGATACATTTGTGAGTGCTTTACGGTTCCAGGGTGCCGGCGACCATCCATCCGGAAAAGATATGGTTTTACTTCATGAGTCCCATATCTGGCCTCAGAACCGAAAGTCACAAGTTTGGGAGATATAATGGAGCAAGGCGGAAGAGGGGGAGGGGGAAGATTGAAATGAGAGCGTATCTCGATCGTGTAAAGATAATGTCCACCGAGCTTCGTAGTGGATTCCTTCAACCTTAGAGCACAGCCTGGTTGACCATCTACTTGCCCAAATCGTCTGCTGGTAGTAGGTGTAGACTGGGTCGGAGTACTCCACTTGTAGAGTCGACCTAGGTCGTTACCAATAATAGTTTTATAACTAAATGATATTTTATTAGAGATAGAGACTAAGTTACAAAATAATATGGTAAAACCGAGAGAGGGCTAACATAGGGGTACAGCTGGGGGTCTGATCAGCCGAAAAAAGACTGCCTGTCTCTCTGACAGAGTAGGGGATAGATGTGGGTAAGGAGAGAGGGACGCAAGGGACGACGCGCCTAGACGCATATACCCGTGACCTTATCGATAAGGACGAGATTGTGCGGAGAAATTCTCCCTTAGCGCTCTCCTTCCCCACCAGGCGTGCCAGGGAACTCTCCTCTCCATCTCGGTACTGCTCACATTGTGCATCCGATGGTCAACTATCTAATATTCCACCCCTGAGCAGGAGGCACAGCTCCCCCTTTCCCCGCATCACCGTGGACGTCATCCGGCAGGTGTACCTGTCAATCCCTCAAGATGCACTGGGATGAGGTCATTCGCGAGCTCTTCAAGCTTTAGGTGAGCGAAGATAAAGGCGCAGCTATGGCAAACTCGGTAGATGACGCTTGGATTCTGTCTGAGGCATGGTAACATGTAATATTGTAAGTAGGATCCTTTAGTCACAATGTTTTTCCAATTATTGGCCGGTTTCTACCTTTTCCATGCGGCGCTTTCCTACTATCCGGGTATTGATGGCTACCGCCCTTTTGGTCCTGGTTTCAATCCAGGTGCATACCCACAAGACTTCACGCTGGTCGGACCACCTCTAGAGGCCGTTCATGAAAGCCAGCATGCTCCGACCGGTCTAGCAGTCGACAGTGAACATAACATTTATCTCACCTACCCTCGGAACAGCGGCCAGACACCGAACAATGTCGTCATTGCCACGAGCTTCAACGACGAGCAACCCTGGCCAAGTGCAGATATCCAGAACTGCACCGCTAGGCAGAATGCATCGACTTGCTTCATCAACGTGCAGAACGTGGTACTCGATTCGATCGGCCAGCTTTGGGTTGTGGACAGTGGGATCCCATATGATGCGACTCCCGGCAGCGATGCCGTTCAGTATGGTGCTAAGCTGATGTCCTTCAATCAAACCACAAGAGAGCACATCCGTACCTACGTCATACCGCAACGTTTCTACCATGATGGCTTCAATGCTAATGATGTGCGAATCAACAACACGCTAGGCTCGGGAGGATTTGCCTTCATCACCGATGAATCCAAATACGCGTCTTTGATGGCCATTGACCTTGAAACCGGCAATGCTGTTAGGCGCCTATTCAATCAATCAGTAGTCAAGGCCGACCCCGGTTACGTCGGGTCTTACGACGGCCAGCTCATCTACAGCTGGAACGGTACTACGAAGACCTTCAGTAACACAGGAGCCGACGGCATCGCTCTGGCGAGCGGAAACTTCTACTACGGCGTGCTCGCATCCCGGCGCTTTTACTTCCTCCCCCAGAGCATCCTGGCTAATTTTTCCGCCTCCGAAGACGAGGTGCTCTCTTCGGTGCAGTTCCCCGGCGACTGTGCCTCGGAGCAAGCAGGCTTCACGGCCGACGATCGAGGTCGAGTGTACATCCTCGCCAGCGAACAAAACGCCATATACTACGTGGACACGTTGCAGTCCGAGGTCACGGAGGAAGTGAACGGCGTGCCACCCGGTGGCAGCGGGCCCGTCGCGACGGAGAACTATGTCGTCAAGACGCTAGTGCGGAGCGCCATGATCCAGCATGCCGACAGCGCGGCGATACTGGATGGGTATCTGTATTTTTGCACGAATCAGCTCGAGCTGGGACCGCAGAGGCAGTATCGTAACGTGGACAAGAGGAGGGGTGAGTATTTTATCTTCCTTTTCAATAATAACAACTACCCTCGACGAGAGTTGCGTCGAAAAGATTGTTCCTCCGAACAAGTGCACTTCTGACACCATTAGCAGGGCCGTTCCGATCATACCGCGTTCACATTGGCAGAGGGCCGGCGGTTTAAAGTTAAAATAGGCAGAATTCGGCTACGTTGTCACGATAGAGCATCTAACATAGATATGTACCACGTCCATAATAACGTTTTTTTGATTTTCCGAATCTACAGCAGCCTCTGGCCCACAGTGCTCCAAACAATGCCCCGTTTCATACCTAAAATCCTTTCTTTCTTTCTTTCTTTCTTTCTTTCTTTCTTTCTTTCTTTCTTTCTTTCTTTCTTTTTCATCCGCCATCGTCTTCAGCGGCTGCTTCGCCTATGTCCCATGGCAATTCGGACAAATGTGCCAGCAGAAAAGCTATGGAGTTTGAATCCGGAATCCACCGGCCGTGATACCCGCCCAAAAGAGGTCCGAAGAAAAGAACCTTCAATGGGCGCTCGACTCGACTTGGATCGCCTTACCTTGCCTTGCCTTGGCCGGGACCCCTTTGGATATATCAGCGTCGGCCTTTTTAGGACACAGCTCCCCAGACGTAACTTAAACGCTGCGTATGACCCTATCCCGTCACTTTCTTCGCAGATACGAAAGTATCTCGTGCATTGTGACTGACCATGATATAGCTAGCAGGAAGGCAGTCTGTTCACGAAAAATGCCGAAGTCTCTGGAATTTTGGTTCGATCGGTCTCGCTCGCCACTTTTCTCATCTCTGACGGGATTCGTCCCGCATGCGTAAGTCCAGAATCAGGTACAATGGGGGTTTGGAACCTTCTCCATGAGTTCGGGGCATAATCGAACAATCCAAATAGGCCTTGATTGTCTCCAGGATTACTAAATTGTCTTGCAGCCTTGAGTGCAGAGAGCGTTACCCATTTACTGCTCTTCGCACGCTTTCAGATCTTATCTAGAATCGCGCGGAAATAAGGCTACAGAATCTGCAACCATGTTCAAAGTCATGGTCAAGATCATGCGCGGCTCCACAGCTTGAAATCTAGAAGATGGAGGGGGCAGGCTCCGACTCCAAGAAGAATGTGGGTAAGATTCAATGTGGCACAGGATTTGCAGTAATATTCACGGCGCATATGGCAGCGCTGTTTGCTCGCCGAACATTCAGGACTGAAAGGTGGGCCAACAAACATTGCATCTAAGGACTATCAGATTATGAGATAGCGAAATCGGTTTCAGGACATGGAAAAGCTGAATCTTGAGCAAGTGGATTTCTCTTCAATGCTGCATCAGGACACGAGCTTAACCATCGCCGATCGGGGAGAACTACGGGCGAGGACGCGGGATCGGGGAGGAGTCGGGACAGCTTAGTCCGAAGCGTAGAAGAGTCGAGTGCAACTGCTGCCATTATTCTGCTCTACAACATTTCCTCTTGCCTCTACTAAACATTCTTGTGAAACATAATCATATACACATTGCCGCTGCCTGTATGCAAATTGCATCAGATTGGCAATGCGCGGCCCCCCACGATCCAAGACGTCATGGCTCTGCGATAACAGGACCTTTGCGGCTTGATTGCTCTTCCCAGTACCATTTGTTGCCTCGTTGCCTTCTTGTTCTTCCTTGCGATTGGAGATGGCGCTGCTCAGTGTCTGCCTTGCCGGCTCAGCTAAAAGAAGCCAGGATATAGGCCAGAAGCCCATTTTCTACTTTTTCCGCCCTCTCTTGTTTTTCGGTTTCACTTTTAACTGAATCCCGTGTTACTCTATCGTGCTTTCACACGCGTCGTGCGATCATCAAACATGACTGTAGATGTCGCAGATGTAGTTGGACAATGGCAGAGCCTTGACCTAGACGCTCGTGCGTGTCAAGTACCACCTTTACTGAGAGACTTCCCGTACTAAAGAGATAACCCAGTCCTTGCAAAACAGCACCGTTATGAGCTCATCCAGAGTGCTCTCAGCAGTGTGGTCTTCGAAAGGCTGCAAACGAGTGCTGCGACTCCTACATTTCCGACACTAGCCGCTCTGACCATTCAAACCTCAGGCACTGTTGGGGAGCGTGGTGGCTCGGGATTCAATCAATCCTCAAACACTACCGTTCCCTTATTTCCACCAGCGAAGTATTCCCGGACTGCACTGTGGCAAACTACGTTCTGGGGAATTGCTGCCATCGCCCTTAGCACATGTCTGCAAGATTGTGGAAGAGTATGTGAGATCCGGAAAGAATTTGCACTACTCGTCCGCTCGTCACCAATTTTTTGCTTAGCAGATTCACTCATCGTAACATTCCAACTCATATTCTACACCATCACGAAGAGTCCGAAAAGAGCCCTGCAGATCATTGCGAAGTACAGGGATCAGCATTCTATTGAGATTGAAAACGCCGGCACCAAGCCAGTTCAATGGTTCACCCGTGCAATTCTCCTGGCCTTGGCCATCGTACAGTCTATCAAATTGTTTGCATTGCGAGGCATTCCCTGGACACAATTTTTCGCAGTCTGTTACCTGGCATCATATGCCGTCAATGGCCTTCTCAATGTCTTCGGCAAGCCACCGCCGGAGCTCGGTCCTGATAATCCGCAACTACCACGACGAGGAGACATCATCCCCAAGAAAAGTCTCATTGGTGATCTCGCTTGTTTGGCCTGCCTAGCACAGATCAGTCTCTGGACTGTTGCTCTTAAGCCGGGCGTCCCTGCATATTTTATTTCTGATCTACAAACCAGTGTCGACCTGTGCACAACACCATTCCATCTATTTACACTGGTCATATATGGACTACCTCTGTATCTCATCTGGGTAATCATTATCGTTGGAACAATTCTGATCGACTTTGGTATTGTACCAATTTCTCTGGTAGCTTTATCCCTGTGTCTCAATTCTAGGCCCTTTCAGAACGTGCCGAGCATTGTGGAGAGTTTGTCTGCTTTGTTCCAAGCTTCTGCTACCATTATAGAGGCAGTGCTCCTGATAGCTATCGGCTTCCTTTCACTTACGCTTTGCTTCTGCAAATGGCCGTTTTGGCTTACGGCAAAATTTGTAAATGCTTTTGAAACAATCGCCCACCCACGAATCATCACCGGCTGGAAATTCATCGACCCATACTGCGTGACACTGACATTCATCACGCTAGCCGCCATGCTCAGCTACTTTCTCGCACGGATCTTTCTTTTCGGCGCTCTCGCCGACAAGCTGCGGCTTCGTCAGCGCCCCGTGGCCAGTAACCTCGGATGGGCCTGTCTATTCCTGTTCGTGGCAGACATCGGATTTGGCCTGCTCTACTATAGCCAGGTGTACGATCCAACACACACCTACAAGCCTTTGTGGGTTGATAATCTAGGCAAATCGCGTTTCCTGTATTGAGATGCGGGGGGCTTGGGGGGACTTCTTGGACGCCCACCGAATACCAGCGTAACGCATGTGGAATTGCATGTAGAGCGGGATGGAACTTGGGGACTTCGCGGTTGCAGCAACGATTCCGGGAGAAGCCCCCTCTTCGTCGCAAGGTTTGGCACCTGTGCCCTCCGAGCATGGATGTCTGCGCTGTGGTCTGCCCCTGTATTATAGCCGCATTTCGTTGAGTGGGAGCGATCCGTTTTGCAAAGGTTTGCTGTGCGGCTGCGCGTTAACCCTTCTTAGATGAAATCGCAATGTTTCTTGACGAGCGAGATGTGTTTGCGAAATGATGCTGTAGTTTTGTCTCTAGACTGGATCCACGAGCAGTCTCAATCTGCATTTACTCATCCTACCAAGTTTAACGGAAGGAATAATGTCGAGAAAACCACGAAGGTATTGTAACCAGATGTGCAATTCATGGCATCCGTATCTTTGCAGCCTCTTCAGAGCTTTGGCTCTCAAGCTTGACATCTGGTGGTGGATGGACGGCCTGCTCCTTAACAATGTTTAAGGTTGCTTTGTGTGACATGGCGAAAGATTACCAAGGAAGAGAGGACATTGATCGACGTTTGTCGCAGCGGGAAAGTGTCTTGCAGAAATTTACGTTGATAACGGCAGGACAATTTATGGACCAGATTTAGATTAATCTCCGGGTGAGGTTGCGTGTAGATTCGCGTCGATCTTCCAGATTAAAGATAGAGGCAAAACGAAATTGATGGCTTGATTGAGCGGGTGGTTCCATGGGTCGCTCCGGCAAAAGCCTGACGATCTTTTCGCCATTCCCCGGCGTGGTGAAGGGAGGCCTTGCTCCCGACCACCATCAAGCTACTTGTAGCTCTCCAGATGACGAGTTTCTGCGCATTAACAAAAATTGCGGATAACCTAAATCATTCGACCGTTGAAAAACTTACTTTATGCGGCTGCTGCGCATGCGAACCCGCTCGCTCTCGTTCTCCGGCGGTTCTACGGCGTACGTGCGCTGGACTGGTGCGCGTTTCAGGGTTGAGATAGACGGCGCATCTGCTTTCCTATTCGCGAGGGCGCCTTACAGGGGCTGACCGCTAAGCTTTTTCGCCAACCCTCAGACCAGCAAATAATCGGCATGATTGGGGGAGTCTCTCGTTTCACGAGTGTCCAGCATCCCGGCAATACTGTCCTGGCTTTAAGGGGGCGGCACTCCCACTGGATCCCGCAAATGGCGGACTCGTCAGCAAGGCTGATGGTCAAACACATGCAGCTGGGCGTCTAAGGCTCGTGGGTGGTTCGGAAATAACCACAAGCCAAGGAGACGACATTCCTTGATGGACGATTTGCCTGAACCGTGAAGTAGCGTGACATCGCTCTCCTGATTTATCGGCTCTGACTGGTTCGTATGAATGAAGCGTCTATCGTGGCGTGATCCGCGAAAGCTGGTCTAAATCCTGCGATTTGCTGGCGGACCTTTGCCTTCGTTTGTTCCGAAGCTTTTGTTTCCAGGGTCCTCGGTGGATAGGTAGATACCTACCCTCTGGAGGCGCGCGAAACTTCCGTCTGCGTTTGGCAGGTTTCGTTTCGCCGCTGGACCCACAGAGAAGGATCCGGATCTAGATACAAGATTGCACTGGCGAATGAGAATGAGTAGGTGCTTCTTTTACCTTGCAGCGTGGACATCTCAACCTCCACAACAACGCCTATGCTGGCCTGGAACGTGACATTTGGATCTTGCTGGGACCCTGCCCATCCCTTTTACGGCTCAAGCAGGGGATGAATACTATAGCTCCAGAAGGATTTCGTTGGGTGTGAGTACGCATGCTTGAGCTAGGAGGGTGAGCTGAGTGCATGGCATGGCATACTTATGGTGGGAGTATTCTCATTGTCTCGCAGAGTTTTGTTGCTTGTTCTTCTCCACCTCTTCAAGCCTGAGTTTGATTCCTTTGCAGTTAGACCGTTGCTGTTATTTTTCCTCGTCGCTCCTTAAGACAGTCACTCCTTTACTTTGAGAATATGCATACTACAACACTCCTTTCCCTGGCAGGACTGGCATCCCTCAGCACGGCTGGTTACGTGCTTGAGGATGACTACTCGACCTCGTCATTCTTTAGCATGTTTGACTTCTTCTCGGTAAGCTTTGACTTGTAAGACTGCTTGGTATTGGCATTGAAGCTGACCGGAGCGATCTCAGGGTTCTGACCCAACTCATGGCTATGTGAACTATGTGGACCAGAGCGCAGCGCAAAGCGGTGGCCTCATTAACACCGATAATAATGCTGTCTACATTGGCGTTGATCATACCAATACTGCCTCTGACCCTGGACGCTCCAGTGTCCGCTTGACTAGCTCCAAATCCTACGATCATGGTCTCGTCATTCTTGACCTTGCGCATATGCCTGGCGGTATTTGCGGGACTTGGCCTGCCTTGTATGTGCCTGCGAGATCCTCTACACATGGATTTATTTGCTTACCATGCCTCCTAGCTGGATGGTCGGCGCAAACTGGCCCAATAATGGAGAGATTGACATTATCGAAGGCGTTAACAGCGGCACTACCAATGCCATGACTCTCCATACAAGCAGTGATTGTAGCGTGTCTTCTGGTGGATTCTCTGGCTCCCTTACGACTAACAATTGCGACGTGAATGCAGCTGGCCAAGCTGCCAATGCTGGCTGTGGAATCACTTCCTCCTCGACAGCATCCTATGGAAATGGCTTCAACTCCGCTAACGGCGGCATCTACGCAACTGAATGGACCTCCAATGGTATTTCCATATACTTCTTCCCTCGAGGCTCCGTCCCCTCCGACATCTCGTCAGGAAACCCTGACCCAACAGGCTGGGGCATGCCTACTGCTAGCTTTGGCAGCTCCTCCTGCGACATTGACTCGCACTTTAAGGGATTGCAGATCGTTTTTGACACAACATTTTGCGGCGACTGGGCTGGATCAGTTTGGTCAACAGACCCTACTTGCTCGGCCAAAGCGGCCACTTGTAACGATTATGTCCAGAACAACGCGGGAGACTTCAAGGACGCATACTGGAGTGTCAACTCACTAAAGGTGTACTCCAACGATGGCTCAACCAAATCAAACGTCTCCAATTCTAGCGCTGGCACGGTTCCACAGAGCAGTGCGGCCGCAGTACCAGCATCAGCTTCCGCCCCAACTGCTGTCTCAACCAATGCGCCTCCGTCGTCGGCGCCCGCACCGGTGGAGAGCAAGGCACCGGTAACCGTTACTACGTCGGCCATTAATGCCCCTCCCCCAACTACATTTGCAACAAGCGCAACCGGCCCTCTGGCCATAGAGCAAAGCAATGGTGCCGTGGCCATACCGGTCGAGACCCCCAGCTCTGCTGCAGATGTAACGACGGTGACAATGAGCGCCATGACTTACGATGATTTCCCGAAGGAAAGGCTGAGGAGGGAGAGGGTGAGGCATCTGCTGAGACACGCGCACAAGCACGGTCATGCAGACAGGATCTAGAGGACATTCTTCGACTTCTTTTCAGCTTCTTGAACATACATTGCGACGGTGCATTTTTACATTCAGGAAAGGATTTGGGACTTCATGGACTGGTTATTTTGGCCGATATAGCCCGCTGATATACCAATGCAAACATTGTCTTCATCTTCTAAGCTCTTTTCCCTGACTGCTTGCTGGAGGTTTATTCTTGGCGTGGTTTGGCAACTAGGCTTCTTGTGCCTGTGCCACAAAGAGGTGGTAACAAAGATTGCTGTTGCACAGTGACGGATGGCTTTTCATAGCTTCTCACAAAGCGTTCATGTTGCTGAGAGATTTGTGATCTGTCGTCCATGTCAGCGGTAAAAAAAAGGCTCGCTTGGAGGTCAGCAGAAACTCCACTGGGACGAACCGGAAAGATGCTACCATTGGGGAGCGGTTACGTAAACGGTTTAGCGTCTATTTCTATATGCCAAGCCATGAGGTAGCTGCCCGGCCTCATTCAAGCTGTCATCCAACTCGACCTTCAAGTACGGCCTTCAATTTTCCCTCGAGTCACTGCTGCAGCAGTGGTCACAAACTCTCAAGTATGGCGGCTGTCGATGCGATGGACATCGATATCGACCTTGACGTGGATTTTCCAGAGCCTGAAATCGTCGAAGTTAGCCTTCAGCACTTTAACACCTCACTGTCGTACTAACTAATTATATCCCAGCCCGGAGAAGCGTCGCCAGTGCAAGCTCCGCCTGTTGTCAATGTGACAGATCACGATGCCCCTGCCGCGTACGGTTTATCTGAGCTCGACATCCAACCGACGAAAATCAACCTATCAGGCTTCAATGACCAAACAACAACAGCAGATCTGATAAATCTTGTCAACTCACACTTTCCTTCTCTTAATGCGTCAAAGAAAGAGATCGAATGGATCGATGACTCCTCCGCCAACCTCATCTTCGCCTCTCCTGAGAATGCCTCTGAAGCCCTCACTTCACTTTCTCTCGACCCTAATCAGGCTGTCCAACTCGGCCCTCTACAAACCAGACCGGCCAAAAACCCCGAGCCTTTCCAAAATGATAGTCTTGAGATACGAATCGCTATCCTTACCGACAAGAAACAACCAAGAGCATATGAAGCTAGCCGTTTCTATCTTCTCCATCCTGAGCATGATCCTCGAGAAAACATGAACAAGGAGTTTCGGAATGGACGGCCAAAGCGAGGACGTGGCGGTTACGACGGCGTAAACGGAGACTATCGCCGTAACAAGTACGACGACAGAGAGCACGACCGACGTCTTCGTAATGGCGATGGTAGCGGCGAAGAGTTCAGTGCGAGTATGTATGACGACGAAGCACAATCAGACAGCGGCGCTCAATCCAACAAACGCCGCCGACGAGACCTCTTCGATAATCGCTCTTCTCGAAGGAATGGCGCTCGCTACCGCAATCGGAGTGCATCGCCTTCCTCAAATCCCGAAGAACTTGACATCGACATTCTCTCCGATGACGACACCACATTCCGTAAGCGTCGTCGCACCAATGGATTCCGGACGCGTTCCCCTCCCTCTCGCCGGCCAAACAATACTGGGAAGGAACTCTTCTCCGACACCACATCCTCAACCACCATGCTTCAATCCAACAAAGGTCTCTCCTCTAGCTCCGCAGCCGAGCCAACCTCCGACCCTTCTCCGCCCTCCTCAGCAAACAACCGTATCCGTGCTGTCAACCTCCGCAAAGAGCTCTTCGCAAGCGGCACGTCCCCTCGGAAAGAACTTTACCCCTCCTCTACATCGCCAAACTCCAACGGCAAAGAGCTGTTCCCCCACCGAACAGACCGCTCGAACCACCGCCGCACTGACGGCGTCGACCTCGACGCGCCCGCATCCCCCAACACATCGCTCCAAGAATCCTTCGGCTCCGCCCTTGCTGTCCCGCTGGTCGACGGCGCAGATGACGGGCAGGGCCTGGCTATCAAAGGCGCCGCGGGGAGAGGTATGAATATCAAAGGCAGCGCAGCGAAGACAGGGATCAGGATCAAAGGCATGGGCTCTCAGGAGGTGAAAGAGCTTTTTCCGCGTAGCTATGGAGACGGGAAGTCAAATAGGGGGAAGGAGTTGTTTGACGAGGTGCTTGAAGGGAGAGGTAGTAAGGGGAGGGGGAGGGTGAAGGCAGGGGATCTATTTGGGTAACGCGGTTCGGGCAAAAAGAATGAGGATGAGAGGAGCAGAGATATAAGCTGGCTAGATAGGCAATGGACAGATTGGAATTGGTTTTATAAGTCGCAAGCATAACAAGCAGGCAAGATAGGAGCAAGGCGTGACTGAATAGAGCATGCCATGGGTCCGACACCTTGACGAATTGACTTTACCGTGACCATGATCACCATTGATCTCGCCTTTCGATAATTATAATCAGACGCTGCCTTGCATGCAATCCAAATGCTATTTTCCTTCAAATGAGGGGCAGGCTTTGTCTATTTGCACCGTCTACCTTATGCATTTCTCATATCGAAAGCAGTATGATCATGGAGGACTTGGCGCCAAGATTCGAAGGGCGTGCATTGAGCTACCCCAGCGGTTTTTTCCTACGGTGCTGGGTACTCGCTGCCAGACGCATAAGAAGACTTCTTGTGGATATTTTCCAAGGGAACTCTACTCTCAGCTACTACTTTCGCCGTGGGCCCCTGGTAGCTGAGGATACGTTCGGCAGACCACGCAGAAGCAAATCCCATCTGATAATCATTACTGTTTGGGGCAATGTTGCGACGTCAGTGGCCGATTGAGGCTTGCCAGACATCATGGCTACCGACAACAAGGGCAGGAAACATGCTCCTCCATTCTTCCTCTCTACTTCCTCTCTATACTTTCCGCGTTGAGAACTCTTCAGAATGGACCTGTCAGAAGCTGCATGGGTTTCGGAAATTGTGAAGCCAGCTGCCCCTGCTATACCTAAACAGACTCAATTAGTCGAATCTGGCGATAAACGACCAAATAAAAAGACTCTCGGTAGACGGCGACCAGGATGCGAGACTTGCAAGTATGTGTGATTATTATCCTCTCCCAAGGCTCTAGACCGTTTACTCTTTGCAGATGTATGCTTTTAAACACTCGTTCACCGAAGCGGCAGTACTGATTCTTATCCCCAATCTGCAGTGCGGAAAATCAAATGCGATGTGACTCAACCAGGTTTGCAGGGACATTCGTGGCTAAGAGTATGGCTGACCAAAATACGCAGCCTGCGTCAAATGTACATCCACCGGCCGCGCATGTCCAGGATACGCTGTAAAGGTGCTTTGGGAGCACAAATACTCGTCCAAGACGCTGAAACATCCTATTGAAACCCTTGCGGCAAAGTCTGTCTCGGCTGGAATAGAAGGAAACAATGAGGAACTTCGGGCATTCAGCTACTTTCTCGAGCACGGTCAACATCAGATGGCGGGGTTCTTCAAATCGGGGTTCTGGAACCGTATGGTCCTCCAAGCGGCACACTTCGATGGGGGAGTACGGCATGCTATTGTCGCACTTTCGTCTCTGTACGAGAGATATGAATCTAAGAATATTACTCTCCAAGCACTTGAGAAGGGGGCTAGCGAGGTCGATTTCTCTCTCAAACAGTACAACAAAGCCATTCAGAAACTGCTTGAGGCTTCTAATAAGAAGGACGATCGAAGTCGCGCCGATATCAATTTGGCTACTTGCGTCATCTTCATTTGCATCGAAGTAAGTGCGTGCCGTAAAATCTTGGCCGCTGGATAGCTCACAGACTGTACCTTAGATCCTTCAAGGTCACGCTGCGTCTGCCATGACTTTGGTCGCAAATGGAATCAAGATGCTCCGTGACCTGCAGAGAAAATCCAAGGACGATTCTTCGCCCGACAAACATAGCCAAGAGTACCCGGCTGTTTCCTGTGTACCCTTGGAGACCTACGAGGATCTCTTCCGTAGCCTCAACATCCCCACCACAGAGGTAATGTACCTGCCCACCCGCACCTACCTACCTCCTGTACCTCCGTCTGAGGGCTTCCTGAGAGCTGACACTCCTCCAGGCCCTTACCGAAAGCAACGCATTCCCACGCCGAGGCAACGAGCTCATGCAACCCGATTCCGCGAAGCCCTTCAACACCCTTGCAGAAGCCCGCGAAGCCCTCGACTTCTCTTGGTACGTATGGGTCTTCCCTCGACGGGTCAAAGTCTGGTGCACGCTCTCCGTATCTGGGGGCATTGACCCGACCCATGCGCCGCGCTACCAATTCCTACACGCACAGTGGTGCCGCTCGTTCGAAGGGTTCCTAGCACAGCACGAGCACGAGCTGACTAGCCCCGAGGACCGACGCGCCCTGATGCTTCTGCAGGCGCACCGCCGAGTTGTGACCATAATACTGGCGCTCCAGAGCCCCCGCGTCGACAAGGATCCCATGTTCTGGGATACGTACAATGATATCTTTGCCGAGATTATCCAGCTCTGCGAATCCGTCGTCGAGATTGATTCTTCCTGGGGACTACAATCGTCACGGTCTCATACCAGCCGCACCAATACCACAAACCCTTCCCCCTCTTCCTCCCTTCCCACTTCATCGGCCCCTAACAACAACTTCACATCCGCATCCGCATCCGCTAGCCCACTCGCCAAACGCAGCTTCTCCCTCGACATCGGGATCCTTGCCCCGATTTGTTGCGTCGTGTACAAGTGCCGGGAGCCTTCGCTCCGGCGACGCGGCCTTTCGCTCATGCGCACCGTGAACCGCGTCGAGGGCATCTGGGACTGTCGCATCGCGGCGTGCATCCTGGACCACCTAATCACTATGGAAGAAGACGGACTCGAAAAGGTCGAATCGAGCCGCGACATCCCGGATTGGAGACGGCTCAATCTAAAGAATGTGACGATGGATGCGGCGGGCTTGTCGCGGTGGGAGTGGGAGAGGAAAGGGAATGTGGCGGCGGGTGAGGCGGAAATTGTCAAGGGGTTGGAGGTTTTCCAGGTGCGCTAATTTGGAAGAGGGGACGATCGTGTTGCTTGTTGTAGACTTGAGAAGTCTGATATGGAGGGTTCGTGATTCATAGGTAGTTTCGTATAACTTGCTGCTTGGTTTGGCACCAGCGTCCTCCAGTCTACGGGTCGGACCGAACCAATTGTACAACCCATGCAAAGCTTCACATTTGCTAGCACCACCCTACCGAAAGCTTATGCCAACATCGCTTCATATTCGTCTTACTCGCGTCACCAGATAGCTAGTTGATAGCTGCTAGTAGACTGAGCGAACCCTTATGCGCCTTCGGGAACTCCTTGCTTGGCCTTCTCGTAAGTACTGATTAAGGACAATAATCGGCGAGAAGTGACAGTCTTCCTGCCCTACGATATCCTTCTATAACCGTTAAATGTCTTGATAACTACATGTCGTCATCATCTCTTCCTGTGCCTCGCGATCTTCAGGCTCGGGCATTGTGAAAGAAAATCTGGCGGTCTCATTATCCTATTGCACATCCTAGCCCTTCCCCGAGGGTAGATTAGTTCAATTGGTAGGAAATATCATTGCGAACCCTGCGCACGACACGCATCTTGCTATCCAGCAGTCCAACCGGAATTTTTCATTACAGTCTCTCTCTTTCTTTCAATACGGGACATTTTTTTCATAAAGGTTTTCTACTTCCTCTGCTTCAACGCGACATCCGCCACATTGAACGGCGGCGCCAGCACGCCGAACAGCGTGCACCACCTCATCCACTTGTTGACGCGGCACACGCAGCGCCCGTTGATGATGACGTGGCCCATGATCTCGAAGACGAGATTCGGCTTGCGCAGCACCGCATCGATGTACTCGGTGGCCTCGTGGCGGTTCTGCACCACTTTATGCAGCACGGGATCCGTGCTCATCATCTCGGCGGCCATCCACAGCGCGGCGACGCGGCCAAAGACCCCCGCGGCGAGCACGAGGCAGAGCGTGGTGAGCGCGACGGAGATGGTGATCAGGGTGGCGGAGGCGAAGGTGGCGGTGCCGGCGGCGAAGACGCCGACCGTGATGGCTTTGGAGATGACGCGGAGGGCGGCGTGGGAGGCGGAGATGCCGTCGAGCGAGATTATGGCGTAGAAGGGGGTGCGGGGCACGGAGTAGGGTTCTGAGGGGTCCATGAATACGCGGCCCCGGGTGTTGTAGCCCGTGTCGAGGTCTTGGAGGAGGTTCTCGTTTACGGACGGGTTGCTGCTGGCGCCGGTGTTGGTGCGGTCGTTGAAGGTCAGGGGTGGGATCGATTCGACGGGCTGCGACAGCCAGGGCTCCGAGTCGCGGTGGATGTGGGCTTGTTGCGCGGCAGGGCCGCTGACGGATCGCTCCAGGTTGGGCTTTTGTTGCCCGAGGATAGGTGTGTAGCTTCCCTTGCGGGCTACCTCTTGGATCTCGCTTGGTGCTGGTCGGTGGGTGAAAGCGGGACCGCTGCCATCAGGCATCAGGCTGGAACTCTCTTGGCGTTGGGAATAGTCTGGAAGGAAGCTTCGGCTTTCCTTGACAGCGGAGGACACTTCGGCGAGCGTGACGACGGGGGCCGAGTCGCTGATTCGAACGTTAGGCGCCGCCGAGACGCGGATCGTCCATTGTTTGGTGAATGGCACGCCTGCAAAGTTCTCGAGGAATGAGGATAAAACGACCATAAGGTACCAGAGATACATCCATCCCCAAGCCTGTTCCATGAGGGAGCAACGGTCAGAAGATATCGAAATAAGACCGAGAGGGGAGGGTGGGTTATGATGATGAGCTCACCTTACACCACCATGCTACGACACCGCCAGACTGCGCGAAATAGCAGGCGAACATAAGTATACAAAACCAGAATAACTGACAAACTATACCGACAGAAACCCAGAACCTTTTGGTGTCGCCCCGCGTCTCTTCTGCTCTTCTTGCAACTCTGTTCGCAAAAGCTTCGGGTGGCGAAACATAATCCGAGTTCGAATCAAGTGCGTTTTTCCTGCTGTCCTTACTCTTTTCCTGGGTTGCAATTAGACCCCCGTAGGAAAAAGCCGTGCTTGATAGCTCGTAGTCGGTGGCATCCATGGGCACGATGTTGCCGCCCAGAGACAGGATCATAGATAGGACACCCGCCAGAGGCATCAGCTTGTACAAAACCCAGAGCTCTTTGGCCGGGGCTCCAATCAGTGCGCCCGCGGTCGGAAGGAGACTCAGTGCACCAGAGGCCCCCTGGCTGGAATAGCTGGACAACGGACCGATCTCACTCAGCGCGAGAGACAGGTTCCCAATACAACGGGCTCGGTTATTGCCGTTCCGGATCTGGGCACCTCGGTGCCTCCAAGCTTTGAATTGGAACAAAGTCTGCATCGACGCCAAATCATCTTGAACTTGGTCTGTTTCGTTGGCGAAGGGTTGACGGGCCATGTAATCGAGGGCTTCACTGCCAGCACCTTCAACTCTCGGTACATTCATTAAGAGGCCAAGGCAGAGGGCTTGCATTGAAGCCAGCGTTCTCATGAGTCGGTAACCGGCTTGCGATGATACGTACTGGGTGTGGAGCCATAGGTGTGTAAGAATAACGTGTACCTCTGATGCTGTTGTCGACAAACGGTTCATCTTGACTAGTTAGGACCTCAGGTCGTGTTGCACAATCCGGTATAAAGGACGTGACAGTTAGGAGTGAAATCAGCGCTTGAAAATTGATCAAATGTTTAAAGCAAACAGAAAGAGCATTATCGTCGGGAGAGGTTGTATAACTTAAGCTTGGTGTTGGGTCTTGCTTAGGTGCTTTATGTATAGAACGATAGCCGCTGGGCCACTTGAGCCGCTTAACTCTGCGGAGGGAGGCAGGTATCACCGCCAAGTGTGTCACCTGAAACAGAGGAAAAGCAATGAGGGGCCATTGAGGGCGGGAGTCCTGCGAAAATTGCCTCATTCGGCCCCAGAAATTCCCTGCAGGATCAAAATCGCGTCTGGCGCAGGTGCCGGGTAAGCAGCGCTATGAAAAGCATGCCATGTGTCCCAATCAACAGTCCCTGGAATCGAACATAGCTAGGTTGCCTCCATGGTAGCGTTGTAAAGGGTCGTACCGGCATCTCTCCGGTTGTCGCAACTGCTGTTTCAGAGCGCTCGAGGCTACAATAGATCTATTACTTGAGTTGATATAATTAAATGGATTTACTAAGTGCATCCCGGGCCTCAGAACAATGCTGTCCTAGTTAGCAAGGGACCTTTGCACAAGCTGCATTGCATGGTGCAAGATCTCCTAGATGTCCGGATACGTAGACTCTTTATATGTATCTTGATCTTCACATTGGTGACTTTTTTTATTTGACTGACTTTGAGAAATCGGTCTTTAACTTCGCGTCGAGGGTACCTTGGTAATACCGGCCTTGCTGGCGTATTTTCGAGCCGACAAGAAGACCAGTAGGCGAAATGCCGGGGGGAAAGAAGTCGAGCAAGGAGAGAAATATGGAGGTGAGAAGCATTCAGCGGTCTAGATAGAGAACATCCAAGCCGCACGTGGGCGTCTGCATGGTTTCACAGACGGGCCTAACGGGCAAACCAGCAACGCCGTGATCCGCTCAGACAACCAATACTTCGTCCGATGTTTTCTTTGATCAAGGATGCCATCTAAACCGCTCAACGGTAGTAGAGAAGTTCCGATTTGAGTCAGCCGGTCGATGAACAAAGACACTAGCAGTTCAGAAATGCTCAAAGCAAAGCGATGCTTTGAACACGTTCATGTCTACCGCGTGGATGTCGGGAATCACCACGAGCATAGATTAGCATGGTGCCCAGAGGCTCTTGCTATAACTAAGCAAGACGGAGATTCATTCCGACCATCACTTCGCCGTACCTAGATGGAAAGGATTTGCGGGTTATCGAGTTCTTGCTGGCGTATCTTTCCATAAACCATTCCCATGATGTCAAAGTCTTCTTAAAAGGGAACATAGTGAACATAGTACAAGAGCTAACAACCGAGAGATGGTACGCCCTTAATTGTTCCAGCCTTGCCAAAAGGTTGGGATGTGGTGGTTGAGATTGGGTGATGGAATGACATCCACACTACCTTACGGGGAAACGGGAACGCCACCAGCCGTCCCATTGGACCAGTCGACATAGCCGAGGCGGGGGGCTGCAAGCATCCCAATTTGGGGCTTTGAGGCTCTTCGTGCCCGTCTTCTCCACTTAATCTCACAGCCGTTTAAATCGAATAATCATCAGTAAATTGTGGGTCATCTCTTAAAGTTCAACAAGGTTCTGGGTATCTCTTAGACGAAAGAGTGAGAAATTAATACTCCTAACATGGTCCTTTCGCCGAGGCTGAGAACGATGATTGCCTGCAATGACCGTGTGGGGGCTTAGCAATCGAGATGTGGTGCAACCTAGCTAGGAGCCGAGAAACGTGCAAAGTGACCTTGCAGTCAGCGCTTCCCCGGCCATCATGCAAGAGGCTGCCACCCCCGGTCATGTTGGGCACACGGTCGGCGAGACGCATAAGTAATCTAAGGGCAGGTCAGTACCCTGCACTTCGAATCTTCGATCCGTGGCCGTTATTACAGAGGGCTGAGGCTCGAAAATCACCGCAAGACTCGTCAAATTCGCGGCACAAGTGCCGACCTTGCCCCTTAGCGTCTCAGCTACGTCCCCCAACGATGCTGATATAAGTTGAGTGGACACTTCGTCGGAGAGCCGCCCAAGTCTGTGGTGACCCTCCCTGTAACCTGCTATCGCGGCACTGTTCCCTTAAGCGCCTAGTCATAAAACGACTGGCATTCTCACAATACCGCCCGTACTCGTAGAGTAAATTTTCACATGAAACACTGCCACCGTTGGGGTTCTTTTCGGGCTTGCCTTACAAACGTCGGCCCGAGGAACATAACAGGGCACGCAGGGCTAATTTGATGTATATGAAAAATGTCTGCATCCGCTTCTCTCGCTAAAAGGCCATATCATTGACTCTTTTCTTCATCCTTGAGACTGACTGCATTGCCTTTCTCAGCAGAATGGACGGTTCGGTGCCAGCCTCAGCTACCCTCGCGACTGAGTCGGTAACTCCATTACCAGTCACCTCCCAAGAGATCCCTCAAACATCTTGCCCATCTGTATGTAGAGAACAGAACGATCACGGAGAACTGCTTGACAACAATGGCCGCACATTCAACATGCCCGATTATACAATCAAGCAAATCAGGGATGCGATACCGCTTCATTGTTATCAACGAAAGACATTTCGCAGTCTGGGATATGTTGCTCGTGACATCGCGCTACTAGTCATTACTTTCTCTCTATTCAATCGCTATGCTACCGAAGCAACAGTGCAATCTGAGGCGTATAGATTCGTACTTTGGTCCATGTATGGTGTTTTACAAGGTTTTTTCGCAACTGGACTCTGGGTGTTGGCACATGAATGTGGCCACCAAGCATTCTCGCCTTACAAGGTCCTGAATGATACCATCGGTTGGATATTGCATTCTCTTCTGCTTGTGCCCTACTTCTCCTGGAAGATTTCTCACGGTAAACACCACAAAGCTACTGGTCATATGGAGCGGGACATGGTCTTTGTTCCACGAACCAGAGAAATGTTCGCGAAAAAACTTAGGACTACGGTTGAGGAGCTATCGCACGTTTCTGAAGACACGCCCATTCATTCACTCCTCTATCTTATCGCTCGACAAATTTTTGGATGGCCTCTATATCTCATCAACAACGAAACTGGTCATGACTGTCATGAAAGGCAACCTGAAGGGCGTGGTAAGGGTAAAGAGAATGGCTGGTTCGGCGGTGTCAATCATTTCAGCCTTGTAAGCCCTTTGTATGAAGCCAGGGACACGAAATGGATATTACTCAGTGATCTCGGAATACTTATTACGGCGACACTTCTCGTTGCTCTTGCACAAGCATATGGTTGGAGAAACATTGCAGTGTGGTACTTTGTACCTTATCTCTGGGTCAACCATTGGCTTGGTGAGTGTGTATTCTGATCTTTCAAGGACTATTTATGGTTCTCTGTTACTAGGCAAGGCTAAGCTAACTCTTACGTTAGTCGGAATCACTTTCCTTCAACACACGGACCCTTCCCTTCCTCATTACGATTCCACCTCGTGGAACTTTATCCGCGGCGCAGCAGCCACTATCGACCGTGATTTTGGCTTCATCGGTCGGCACCTATTTCACGGGATCATCGAGACTCACGTTGTCCATCACTATGTATCCACCATCCCTTTTTACCACGCGGAGGAAGCAACAGCCGCCATCAAACCAATCATGAAAGACCATTACAGGTCCGATACAAAAGGTGGAAGCATTGGATTTCTGAGGAGTCTCTGGAAGAATGTTCGCTCCTGCCAATGGGTCGAACCGAGTGAAGGCGCGCGGGGAGAAGGGGAACATATTTTGTTCTACCGGAACCGCAACCACATCGGTGTGCCTCCGGTGGACATGAGCCGATGATAAGCAACATGACTTTCGTGTGTCGACTCTATACTTGATCTCAGCGGAAAAAGGTCTACTTACGCCAAGAGCGCCATTGATGCATCACTTCTCATCTGCAAGGCTTGCATTCAAGTAGCGAGCTTGTGCCACACAGGCTGTCGCGGCATTTGGCACTTGGCACATTAGCAAGCGGCTAACAGCGTGGATGGTATCAACATTGAAATCAGCTCGAATCTCGGTGGAAGCGAAATCACCATTCGTACTTTCCAAAAGAAGCTGGACTGCGAGGTCGGAAAGCGCGCTCGGTATCGCTGGATGACGGCAAGATAAACGGGTAGATAGACTGTCTCATCTCCTGATAGACTACGATAGAGCTATATGCGCCTCCCAGAGACGGCAATGTTCCCCTGCTCGATCGGAATGTGTTGCTTGAAATTTTAGGGGTCCTAGGCCGTTAACGATGGGGAGCTGAGAGCCCCAGAAGAGCCTCGGTAGAAGCGATCCGCAGTCTACCCCCTTGAAGGATTAGAGGATATTAAGATTTCCTGCATGCATCTGATGAAGGAAATTCGTAGATCAAATAGCAGTCGGATTGCCTGATCCAGCCTATAGGGACACACGGGCGAAAGAGATATGGGTGGCAGCCCCTGCAAATTGCTTTCGGAAAGTTGTGATGGTTTTGAAATGTCGTGATTTTGGCCCCCAAAATGTTCGATCAGCCCTGGTCATGCGCTCTAAGAGAAAGATCTGAAGACGAACAACCCGTCACTGGAGGCCCTGATAGCCATAGAATTAGAGTCCTAATTCGCATTGCACACAGAGAACATCATATGCTATCGTCGCAAGGACTCGTTACAGTATACCAACCTGTGTGACTCCCTCGAAGCTTGCTTGAGCTGCCAGTCGACACTGGATAGAAATACCTTCAAACGATCCGGTCCGATCCGGTCGAGAAGAATCGCCCCAGTCTATATTGCATGGGCTTGCATTGACTTAAGGATCTTACCGTCGAGCGGCTGAATACGCGTGCTGCGCAGCCCGCATGCCGCTTCCAGCACAAACAAGGGTCAAGCCTCTACAGTCGAGCGGTGGTCTGGTGATACATTCCATCGGAATCAACGCGGGAAGAGATCTTTTAATAAATCCCGTCAGTGCATAGCCAAAATAGCGGCCCTCAAAATCGTTGACAAGAGATTCGAGATGCAGCTAAAAGGTAAGGCTGCAGAACTTTGGATCTCAGACATGGTCTTTGACAGGATTTGCGAGCCAAAGCCTCCACCAGCCCCCAGAAAATTTGGAAGATGGGCCGTACTAGGCAGAAGGCTATACTTATACTAGCAATACCTCGCCCGACTGCGTGGTTGGGAGATGCAGGAAGAGGGATCAGGGAAGAAGCATTGCATGTGTCTCACCTTTTAGATATCCTTATTTGTACTTCGATCACATCTCGGAATACTGCCTTTGTCAGTGGAGGAGCAAGGCGCACACACGGACGCTGGAATCTCCGCGCTCCCAGGGACATCAAAATGCGCGTTATTAACAGGGTGCAGTTCGCATAGGAGCGAAATTCCCCACATCAACGTGCATACGTACAAATAAAGTGCTTACCAAGTGCGGACGTGAGGCGAATATGGATTTGTATTGAAGCAGTCGAGCTGCATTAGCTGATTAACTGAACGATTGATTGATGGATTCCATCATCCGACTCCAGCTTTCCTACAGGGACGACCTTCTGTGCATGTTCGGGCGCAATCCCGCCTACAAGGGTCTCATCCTACTGTTCTACCAATCGCCACGTCTAACCAGCGTCCACCACCCCCCTCCACCACGTACGTAGTCCCAACGTCGGGCGTTGCATGGGCTGCGCCGAGGATGCTTTCAGCCTATCTACTCTTATCCTCGGCTATCGGCAGACCCTGGGACGTTCTGGCCAAGCAGCGCAGAGCACCGCCGATCAAAATTAGGTCAACGATCAGCCCATGATGTACCGATACTTGGAGTGTTTGAATCTCCATGTACGGTACCGTTACTCGCAATCCCTCGTGGCAAAGTTAAGACTGCCATCAAATGGGAGGTATACGCGGACATAGGTGTCATCGTTTCATTGAGTACCTGCTTAGAACCACAAAGCCAACTCAGACAAGAAAGTCCTACCAGCGGAAGTAAGTAGGTGCGCGCCAATCATTTGCTCTAGTTCTCCCACATCAGTAAAACATCTAGCTGCAGCTTCAAGAAACTACAATCTCGACCGTTCGCCTACGTGAGTCGCGCTCATTCGACGCATGCAATTATGTTGGCTTGGTTTCTTTGGAACTCCCAAGACTTCAGCTCCGAGTTTTTTCCAGATTCCATCAGAAGCTAATTTGCCGCAGTTCTGTTTTGACCAATACTGCATGAGGCTTAAGCTGTTGCTTGAGATACCTGGTGCATCTAAAGAAAGTAAGTGAATCTCGGGAAGAGGAATTGTTCTTATATCCGAAAGCTCCGTTCTCTTTGCGCCTCTAACGTCACTACTTACTGTGCCACCATCCATAAATACATATCTATGAGTACCAGTACTTTGACCAACAAGGGCCGAGGCCAGAGGCGGCAAATGCCCTCACACAAATGGGGGCCGCAATTACTCCCTTTGGCACAACCGATTGTTCTCGATCAGGCTGCCACATCGCGCTGCGTTGTCCTCCCATCCTTCTGGCGAATAACGGTAAATCCCAGACGTTGTGCAGAGCCAAGATCATAGGCAGCCTGAGGCGCAGACAAAAAATAGCCCCCCATCTACAGTCGCCAAAGTCGAGGAGACATGTTTCAGGATTGTCAGGTGTAGTTGATCAAAATGTCGACCGGAATTGACAATCCGCACGAACAAGGCTAAACTTTCCTTCGTTTCCTCTACCTGCTCTCTCTCTGCATCTTCGTACCATGAGATAGCGCAGAGAGGCTTGAAAGAGGCCTACCGTCTTCTTGATGTCCTTGAGTTTTACATTCCTCACCGTGCTGGAGTCGCACATCAATCCCCAGTCAAAACAATGGAGACCACGACAACTCCAAATGCTACAGAGCTCGCGGCTTACAGCCCAAAAGGCGCGAGCTACAAACCAGCGATGTACGGGCTGGGAATTTCCATGCCGTTGTTAGCGACGGCCGCGGTCGCTCTACGCTTGTGGCTGCGACTCAGGAAAAAATCGAAACTTGGTCCCGATGATTGGTTTATTGTGGCCGCTCTGGTATCTTTATCCCCCAAAATTCGAGATTGTCACCACGAATGTTGACGGTGCGAGGTAGATCGTTACGTATGGCCTCTGTATAGACATGCTTCTAGGTATGCGACGCGAATGTCCCATCCTAGCTTGTCAAAAGCCACAGCTGACAGTCCATGCTACAGACGCTGCCCTCGGAACTTCTGGTGGTCATGACTACTATAACGCCGATGGTTCGCCAAGGGACCTCAAAGAAGTAGTATTCTCTGATAAGGTTTGTGCATGGCTTGGCAGCCGCTTGATTCCCTGTGACTGACGGCATCTTAGACGGGTTGGACTATAGGATACATTGCCATACTCTCCGTTGGATGCACAAAGTTTAGCGTGCTTTTCTTGTACCGAAGGCTCTTCATAACACGGGGGTTTCGGCGTCTTACTCTGGTGGTGATGTTTATTGTGGCTGTGGGCACCATAACTACCTTTGTTCTAAACCTAGGTAGGTATCTTCGTGATCAACCTCTCCCTCCCTCGTCGATACAGCTAACGTGTTCGCCAAGTGCAATGCATACCACTCTCAAAGCAGTGGGACGTAGTCCACTATCAGCAAAATTGTCTTAGCTCGCGTGGGTTGTTCATTGCCATGAGTGCGACAGACCTCCTCACAGACGGTCAGTCCCATCTTCGCCCAGCCCACTTTCGATTTGCACTAATCCCCGGAGAAACAGTCCTGATCCTGACCATGCCTTGGCGCCAAGTATGGCATCTCCAGATGCCTCGTCGGCAGCGAGTTCTCCTCATCGGCGTCTTCCTTCTCGGCTTCTTCGTCGTCGGGGCGGGTATTGCTCGATTTTACATCGTCGCCGAGTCGGAGGTAGGCCCTCAACTAGACACTTCGTGTAAGAAAGTCCTCGTTCACCCGTCGCTGTTGCGAAGTGTTCTGACTTTAACGTGGTCAGATACCCACGCACCTGCGATATACTGGACCATCATCGAGGCATGCATAGGTGTCGTCAGCGCCTGCCTGCCCACCCTCCGGCCCCTGGTGCCGATGATCGAACGCGCATGTAGCCGTGTTTTCCGGCGGCCGAGAAAGTTGATCAAACGTCGATTAGATCACTCCTGGCCAGACTCGGAGAAACAACTCGACCCCGGCGGCGTGCGTCGCGTCTCATCGGCCAACGGCTTCTCTGAGAAAATCTCCGCGCCGGATGAGCTCGATCGTCTGGAAGAGAGCGACATGGGTATCCCTCAGCTGCCTCAGTTGCCTCCAATGGCGAGATTGAGCATGGTATGAAGCCATAAGGGTAGGGAAAGAAAAAGGTGGATGATGTTTACGGCGTGGTTCCATCGCCTTTTATTACAAGCATGTCCAAGCATCCTTAGCTCTCGCGCTTGCCGTCGGGTGGCATTGAATTGTTTTGATCCCGTGTCGCATTATCGTAGAACGGCTTTGTAGTAGACCAATCAAGGTTGTCGGCCTTTGATGTCATGTCGTGAGAATTAGGTTTGACGTAATGGGTAGTGTGCGATGCAGAGGCCGATATCTCCGTGCGTCCACTAACACATCCTGGCGACCTCACATGGCGAGAGCCAGCCTTCCTGTATCAATAAACCGCATAAACCCGCAAATTTCAGCAAGCCTTGCCAGACCCCCAGACGCGGAGATCGGTAGCCATAGCTGCCTGAGTCTTCTTTATACCGACTGTGTCAGAACATGATAGGGTTCACCAATCACCTCAAATGATGTGCATTGTGTTGTCGCTAATTCTCTACAACACATCTCGCCAGGGTCAAGATATCCACGGTCACGTCGCATCTTTGGAACTTTCTATACAGATTTCTCTCCAGTAGCACGTTCAGCTTCTCGCCGAGCCTGTTCCGCTCGTCTCCTGATCCGTCTAGTATGCCACGCACGTCTCCAAAATCTCTTGTTGACGTTGTCTCGAACATGTCCATCTTCGTATTGTAGACTTGTGGGGAAGAATACTTGAACCATTGCAAGTCCTGCCCCGGGAACCCATTTCTCTAGCTCTTTCAATGCGCCGTTGACTCTCACGATATTCCGAGGCTCCCGCACTGGTTCCAGCCATGCTGGAGTCCCGTCGGTCGTGTCCACCGACTCTAGCCATTTCGGCATCTTCGTCCGGTCAGATCTGCGTTGATCTACCCAAACATGAAGTGATGACACATCCCGCTCTGCCTCTTGCAGATCGACGTTAGGATCCGGGTCATCTTGAAAGTCTAGAGACTTTCCCGTTATTGTTGGGATGCGCTTGAAAGCAGCAAGCTGCAGACCTGTGGTGGATGATGACCTCGTTGCTCCAGCCGCGTAGGCGTTCTGTACCATTCACAGTCCGCCAGCCCCAACCAGATACCATGCATTCTGCTTAAGCGCCGAAACACTTAGCAAGAGACTAAACCACAAGCCTGCCAGTATCACACTTGCAATAGGTGTTTCTGGACGGGGGATTCCTTTAGCCGTGGCGAATGTCTCCGGGTCAGGCGAGCCTTTGCTCCCGATCAAGACTATGATATGCTTGTGGCCGTTGCCTTTAGTAAGGCAAATGATGTTGTCTTTGTCCAGCATTCGCCCCGCCCACTTCTCTTGTCTCCACTGTGGCAAAGAACAGGTTATCAATGCCAACAGGGTTCCAGATAGTACAACCATCATTACTCCCCAGTCTCCGTGGCGAACCCAAGGAGGGATAGCAATACCGATTTCAGCAATGATTGTTAGCCATCCTAACCACCAAACATGGTCTGGCTTAGGCACCTGTAGAGCTCCAAGCTCGAAGATGTCGATTCGAATTGAATTTTTCTCCTCGTCAACCGGGTTGCGGACCTCATGATCTCTCAACAGACGGTCAAGAATCCAGGACTTATTCTCTCGCTGAAACCCATTGGCACAGTTTACCACAATAGCTGGGTTTTCCACCGCGGGTAATAGCCTCCTATCCCCAACGGCAGATAAAAGCTGGCTGAATCCGAATGCTACCCAGCCGAACGAAAATGCGACCGGCGTGAGTGGAACTGTAATGAGTGGCTGCATTCGATCTTGGAGTTCTTTATGAGGTTGTATAGGGCTCCGTTGTTTTAGACTTAAGGGATGTAGAGTATACCCTATCATCTGGGCAATTATTTTCTGTACAATGTCGACACCAATGAGAAGAAGCAGGCTGAGTACATCCCCAGAGTTTCTCCACCGGCCTCGAAGCTCATCCGCCGTGGCGTTTGACATTGTACCTTACGAAAGAGAAGCAGAGCCCTTTTGAAGCGCACGAAGTACTCGGCAATCGATTAGGAAGAAATTCCCAACTGGGACGTATCTCAGATGTTGGGCATTGGCATTGCAGAGCCGACAGTGCAATTGGATGAGTGACTAAGCGTTCGGGCCAACATCAATCGATCCTGTAGCCATTGGATCCAGGAGAATAATCCCATAGTTAATGGCTATGTAGCCGAAGACCTCTCAGGATTCGCGTAGAGAGGCAAGCCCAGTCATATCGCGCCTTGTAAGTCCAGGCGCGATCACGTGATTAATAACGCCACCAAGCCACACAAGGCTCTGTGATAAACCTCTTGAATTTTTACTCTGAGCTGGCTGGACCTTCCTGGCAGCCAGCTCGAAAAGCAGCAGTATCTGGTTTCTTTGACTTCAGAACGCTGGAATGGACGTTAATAGCCGAAAATCAGATTCTGCTAACAATTCTTGCCAGCATCTGCACCTTCTTGCTGTGCGTCATATTTTCCCCAGAATTTATCTACTTACGAAGATGGAACGGTCGCATAGATGCACAGATTCACAACGCTTGGCCGCCAGCAGAAAGCGGTGATTTAGATCATGGAGAGCATGCCGCAAATATTGGGAGCCAGACGCATAACAAGCGTAAAGAAGGGAGGGAAGGAACCGAGGGACTTGCCGGCAACAAGATAAAGGAATGTACGGCACAATCTTTAGCATGGACTCAACATTCGTGTTTCATAAGCGGGCTACTAATTTTGTGACTAGTACTTGAGATTCTCATTGATGTAATTTGCACCGGCTTATCGTTCACCCAGTTCTTTCAGCAGCCAGACGCACCAAGGCTGTTCGTTGTCTATGCACATGACAATCCTGAATTAGGGAAAGCCGACGACCGGCTGGTGCACGACATTATCAAATACTTCGGGAAAATCAGATCAAAGACTCGCTCCGATCGAGTCCCGGTTCTCTCATCTGAAGCACCAGATTCGGAAGCGCGAGATGACATACTCGCTAATCAGTTCAGCCTTCTTCCAGAGAAGATTGCCATGAATCCTGTCGACAAAGTTCTACTATGCTATTCGGAAGTGCTCCGCCATTACTGCACTGGTCCAGCCGGTCGAGACTACATAAAGGTAATTAAGGATACAGGGATGCGAGAGGCCCAGAAGTTTCAAGTCAACGGTAGCGGCGGCATTTCTTCGAACAGAGAGCGAATCTTATGCATTCGAGATGCAATTCGGGCAGCCGTCAATAGGCATACTACAGATCCAGGCTTTCACCACGTTCTGACCGAGATTGCTTTGATCGACTTGCGCACTTGGGCGGACAACAATCCCTTGACTATTGTGCCAGTTGACTTGCATTCTATGCATACAGTCCTGAGAGACCTCCAATTCCTGAGACCCACTCAGCATCATCATCTTCTCCCACTACCAGAGGTAGCAAAGTTTGATCCGTCAGAACTGACACATCGGCTATTCTTCAAGCTCATGCATCGAATTTACGGAGAGCTTCCGGACGCCGTGATCTGGCTGCAGGATCTCTACTTTAGAGGCATCAAGAAGCTCTCGAAGAATGAGTCATTGTCTATTGTTGAATTTTAGAAAGAGCTCCGAGCCGAGGTCTTTGAGGAATTGGAGAGGGCTCCGGCTTTAACGCTGATGGATTTGGCTTCGTCTCGCCGTTTTCAAGCTGGGGGAGAGGACCAGATGAGTGACATACCGACTATGAGGCTCGAGTCACACGAATTTATAATATCTCCACCATTTCAAGTTGCAGCAGACTTACTGATTCCACCAACCGAGCAACAACTTAGTACGTTTTAACTCTTGTCTGTTGACTCGATGACCAAGCTAATAGAATTAACTCTAGGGCTTCTTCAAGCTATATGGTTTCCTAACATGAGAGTGAGGTCTGGAGACATTGCCTTGCCGTATCCTGGTACCCTTGATTGGCTATTTGATCATCCATCCTACTTAGAATGGCTGGACCGGGATTCTGGAATGCTAGGTATACGAGGCGGCCCAGGTACTGGAAAATCGACTGCACTGAAGGCTCTTCTATCCAGAGAACAAGCAAGAGAGAAAAAAACTCATATCTGTCTTTCTTTCTTCTTCTATGGTCGTGGGGAACTTCTCCAATGGACAAGAATTGGGATGTATCGAACTTTGCTGCATCAACTTCTTGTCATGGCTCCATCCGCGGGAGAAGGTTTTTGGTCCCTAGCTCAGAATATTGAAGATCGCGGCCATTCAACATCGTGGTCTGCAGACGAGCTTCGAGGTCTGTTTCTCCAATCTTTGCTGACTATCTGCAAATCAGCTCGCACTCGAATCTTCTTAGATGCGCTTGACGAAGCAGGCGACGATGAAGCCAGGGAAGTAATAGCAGACATGCGACAAATTAGTCGAGAGGTGGGCCGCGTTGCCAGAGGACTGACAATCTGTTTCTCCTGTCGATACTACCCGGCAATTGCAGTTGACAATGGCTGGGAAATTAAAGTCGAGGACTATAATAAACATAGTATAGAACAATACGTCAAGGCTGCCCTATTCGAGGATTTGGGTCTTTCCCCTTCTTACTCCGATAACAGATTGGAAAAAATCGCGGAATTAATCATTGAACGATCTTCTGGATTTTTCGTTTGGGCGGTTCTCATTGTGCATTCGGTACAAGAGGGACTGCTCGATGTCGAACTACCAACAGAGCTATTGGACCGCATCAAGGGGCTGCCTCTGGACCTCGGGAATCCGTACGCATCAGTTCTCCACCGCATTCAAATTGAAAGCCCCCGAGATCGCGATATTGCAGCAGCAATCATCCAGTGGATAAGATTCTCGAAGAGACCAATCACTCTTGAAGACTTAAAGTATGCGTTAGGTTCGGATCCTATTCTGTTGATGTCAGAGACGAAATTGCCAAGGACACCTCGACCAATCGTCGACGAAGACCACGAAATGCTCACCCTTGTCGAGAAATCCACGAGAGGATTAACGAAGATCCAGGAGTGGACATTGGAGGACGGAGAGCGGAAGTTCGTGGTCCAATTTATGCACCACACCGTCTTCGAATTCTTCTCAGACCTTGAAAATTTCGATTGGTTTTTTCCAGAGTCCATGTATAGGTCTAGTTGGGAAGGGCAAAGCCATGCCAGGCTGGCACAGACCTGTTATAATTTCCCAAAACGAGAGATGTGGAAAACCTGCCCTTTTATAACCACGCCTCCGCTTTCTACGTTCACCACGCGCTAGAGGCAGAAGATTTCGGCGTTTCGCTGGAGGCCTTGTACGAAGAAATGCAGAATGGAGTATTGGCATAGTTCTGTACCATACTGCGTTCCAGTTGGCATCAAATGATCTGTTCCGTACCCTTCCTTTTGATCATCACTCGCCTGCGGTGAGATTGTCCACTAGGGTTTTCTGGCCATGGGTCAACGTCGCACGATATGTTAACGCCATTCTCAAAAACCAACCTAACATAGCATCTGAATCTGAGTAGCAAAAGGAGATCTGCAGCCTAAGATGTTCCAACCCCGCTTGCTGCATATCATGGCATCACCTTGCATGAATGAACCTCCAGTCTACCTACAGCAATACATTTTTACTACATTGACCAAGATAGCCATCTATCATTTCCTCTCCCTGATTATTCATCCCATGTTGCCGCTCTCTTCAGCTCTTCATCCCAGCCAGTCGCCAAGACATCTTTTTCCCGACCAACGATAACCCCAGTATCCACCACTCATTCCCGAGAATGTCGACGCAATACGACACCATCGGCTCTAACTTCAACCTCATGAAATCCCTCCCCGTCACCTCCATCGAAACCTTCAACGTCCGCTCCGCCCTCCCCACCGACCTCTCAAACACATCCGTCCTGGACCTAGCCTGCGGGACGGGCCGCTACTCTCAGCAACTCATCAAATGGGGCGCCAAACGCGTCCTGGGTCTAGACATCTCCCTGGTCATGATAGAGGCGGCACGCCAGGCAGCCGCAGCGGAAGCTGACAGCAGCGGCAGGCTTGAGTACAAGGTCGCCGACTGCGGGAAGCCGCTGGGCCCGATTGCCTCGGAGCCCTTCGACGTGGTGCTCGGCGCCTGGCTGCTCAACTACGCGGCCAACGAGGCGGAGATGCGGGTGATGTGGGGGAACATTGCGTCGAACCTGCGGCCCGGGGGCATGTTCGTCGGCGTCACCCCCTGGCTCGAGGGGCAGGAAGAGCACGACCATTTTGGCATAAAGGTGGAGCGCGTCGCCAAAGTCGAGGGCGGGCATAAGATGCGTGTGACGGCGCACGTTGGGGGTGATGGTGGCGCAGAGGGGAGCGACGGGAAGGTGGTTTTCGAGAACTACCAGCTTGAAGAGGAGATTTATAGAAGGTCTGCGGAGGAGAGCGGCATGAAGGGCGTGGAGTTTCGGCTGCCGGAGGTATATAATGGGTTTTGGGAGGAGTATAGGGGGATCCCGGAAGGTTATCTGGACGGGTGGAGGGAGAGTCCGCACTTTACCATTTGCGTGGCGAGGAAAGAATAACACTAGGGTATTTTCTTGTCGGCGGTCGGAGCCATGGAGCAGCGGATAGATTTTAAATAGGGACTTACATACATCCTTCGAGCGTGTAAAATTATGTACATAATGAGCATATTCTCCATCACAGAACCAAGAGCTCGAGAAAAGTGCGGGACCTCTTGACATTTTTTCGGTTTGTCGATGGGTGTGTTTGGCATCTCTCTTCTTAACGGGCGATGTTGGCCAACTGGCAAGGCTTCTTTAGTCGAGGTGAACGAGTCTCTCAAAGCTTTGTGATATAAAATATATAGGACTAGGCCAAAACTTCCTTTCCTTGAAAGATGCTCCGGACGTGATCTCGATGGACCTCATACGACCCATGTCTACACATGATAGTTAGAGACAAGCATTATGGTTTTTCCACTTACGACTCATGATTATTGCAGGGATAACCCAGGGTAGGATCTCCGCACAGGGATTTCATAGGGCCGTGTTCCTGATGATCCTCAACGTTCCCCGGAATGTACTTGTTTGCATTTGGGGGTCATGACTAAGAGTATGCCGTTTTTTCCAAGACAGCAGGCTCCCGCTGCAATATGAGACCCGCAACAATACGAAGATCTTCCGTTTCATCCCATTGGATATCTTCAAACCTCGCTTCCACCTCTTTCAAGTCTCCCAGAGCTGCAATTTCGGGGGGCCTTGTGCTGCCTACCTCTTCATATTCCCCATCGTCAACTGCTTCGTGCAAATTATTGACGTTGGCACAATCGCACAGAGCTCTCAATTGGCTCGTCGCGCTGGTCAGAGCCTGAATCGTTGAGGCCCCGCAGTTGATTGTCTACGAGTGTAGACATCTTAAGACGAGGTCGCGCGGAGGGTCCCTGTCGGTGGTACGAGGTGGGAGAGCGTTTTCGGATTCGAAAGATTTACCGCTGGTCGGCGGTTCGGAAATTGTTCTTCTCACCTTTTCTGCGGCAGGGTGTCAGACGGCCGAGGCGTCTCGTGCATGGCGCGGCCTTGACAACCATCGTATGATGCATAAATACAGAACAGGCACGTCTAGCAAGGGGGGGTTCGGACCTTTTGTCTCACACGTCGGAGAAAGGAGTTTTCGTGCGTCAAACAAGCTTCCTGCTAATTTTTCAATTTCCTCTGCGCGAGTGGCGCGTCTCGCTTCCACTATCTGTCGGCGGATAGTTTCCCCGAAGATTCTATCCGGAGCGTGAGAGCCACGGAGCCTCACACCAGATTGCCGGTCACGACGATAAGGGCGTACGGATCTGCTTCTTCCCACTAACTTGTGGCGCTTTGCTATCCTTAGATACATTTACCCTCCCTCCCTCGGCTCCGATAGAGCGCTGTAGCGAACTTCCCTCCTTGGGCCAGTCGCAGCGATAGTCGTAACACAGAAGTCAGGCTGCATATTTCTAGACCAAACCCTTGACCATCATCTGACAGCCAAACATACGCTACCCTCTCAACCACTACACCACATCCTCACCTTTGAATACTCTACGCCCTAGGCGAACGCTGCGGGTCAGAAATATCTTAGGAGTTTCAATCCGGTGACGTCACTTGTCAGTCTTTGTCGGCGGTATTATTAAGCTTGCAGCTTCAAAGTTTCTAGAATCCACTCAAAGTGCACTTAGATACCGCCAGGCGCTTTCTACTCCCACGATATTGCCGTGATCCTAGCTAAACGGTGACATTTGATATTCTCTTGAATTTTCTGAAGGCACTATGGCCACACAAATCCGTAAACCGATTCTCATATCCGGGGCTGGCTTGTCATCGCTTCTGCTCGCCCGCTCGCTACTACGTTCTTCTATCCCGTTTACTGTCTTTGAGCGAGACCAATCTATTTCTTTCCGCGCTCAGGGCTACCGGTTACGTTTGTCGTCCGAGGGTTTAGATGCGATCGAGTCCGTTCTTGGCCCCGAAGGCTTCCAAAAGTTCTGGGACAAATGCGGCAAGACTGGAGGGGCCAAAGGCTTCGGCAGCATTAACGCGATCACGGGCGAGGAGATCTCAGAAGAACCAGAAAAGCGTAGCGAAGATGTGCAGAAGCCATCCATTAAGGAATCTCTGACATCCCGTGGCGGCAAGACAGTTGGCATCTCGAGAGGGGATATGCGTGCACTATTCCTAGAAGGATGCGAGCCTTTTGTGAGATGGGGCCATCATGTCACAGGCTACGAGCTGACACCCACTGGGGTACGTGCTATCTTCAAGGACGGCACGAAGTCAGTTGAGGGAGAAATGCTGGTCGGAGGTGAAGGCATATATTCAAAGGTTGCGAAACAACTGTCGCAGGGCAGGTTGAAGACGTATGATACCGGGGCAAGGGGTATACATGGTCAAGCACCAACTGCCGCGTTTAAGGACCTCGGAGAAGGCGTTTGGAGGCTTGCGGACGATTCCAAACCAGGAGGGAGACTGTGGATCATTACCAATGTGCGCCCTGGGGAGTTGGAAGATCCTGATATCCAATTTGGATGGACCATGGGCGGTCAACCAGGCGTCATCAAACCACCCGACGATAACTTCGCCATCTTTGGCCGTCCAGCAGCCGACATGGCGAAGTCGCTTACTGCAAATTGGCATACGCGTTTGAAACCTCTAGTTGAACAGATGAATGAATCGGAAGCAGCATTCTGGAAGATTACTTGCTCAAGTCCTTCAGGAGTGCCTCAATGGCCGAACGAACCGCGCGTGACTGTCATTGGAGATGCGGTGCATTCGATGACGCCAGCTGGGGGAATCGGTGCGAATACAGCAGTACGAGATTCTGCATTGTTAGGTAGACTGTTTACTGAAGCAGGCGGATGGCAAGAGGGTGTGACTGCGGCATACGAGCAAGAGATGAGGATCTATGGAAGTGAGGCGGTCAAGACAAGCTATGGCCAAGCGACATCGCAGTTTGGAATATCTATTGACGAGAACTCGTCACCGACGGTTGCTTAAGGGAAGTGCATGTCTTGGCACTCCCTTGTTAAACGTTCTTCACGAGTAGACATGTTTTCGAGACCGGAACTCAAAGCTCCTCAAAGAGATAAGAACAGTACGGCTCCTCTCAACCGAGCGATAGAGGATCCGCGGAAGAGGCCTGAGCGAGCTTGCAGCAGCCATGCCGCCTCTTATGGTGATGGGTGCAACATTGCTAGTGAGCTCTCCACCATGCAACAAAAGATTTCGAAGGACTTCGTATTGAAACCTCGGGATTGACAGGATTATGTCCTAAAACAGCCCATTTCTTTGCCATGGTGTGCAAAGCAGGTCTCGTGGCGTTGCAGAATCTAATAGTCAGCCTGAGCTGCTTTCCAGAGCCTACAAGCCGATAGGGTCGATTCTAGCCGGAACATTTAGTCAGGGTTCCTTTATGCAGCCATGGAAAGATTAGAGGTTCCAATACGCCCGTAAACGAAGGCTTGGCGCAGCGGATGACCAAAAAAAACTACAGCACTAGGCCGTTCTAGTTCAAAAGGAATTATCACGTGACTAATTATTTAGACGGCGCTGCGCCGCTGACCGGGCGGCATGACCCTACCAATCGAGTCAGGACGCATTTCGTAGGTTTTGGACGTGCACGACTTGGTAAACCTTATCTGGGAATAAGTCGGCCGTGTCAGGGAAGGGCCGCTCTTAGATCGCGGGACAGGTACAAGCGGACCGAACGCTGTGGTGAGAAGTTCAATCATACCACGCCAAAAACGACACGTACACTGTAAAGGTATTAAGCTGATATGAATTAGTCTGCTACACCGTCGAACGCCACTGTCAGGGGTCTTTGTGGGTGTTTATCAGGCGTCCGCCAGCCTCACACTATGACCCAATCGAGCGGTACATACACGATCCCACCCACCTGCACAATGTCTTGAATGCTCCCAGGTCGATCCGCAGCATTGGCCAAATCATCAGCGGAGTACATATGTACGACGAGAATTGTAGTGGCACGAAATGCCGCAGTGGCTGCTTGTACTCGACCATTTAAGATGTCGTGAGTACCCCCTTTCGTCATGTCGCTTTTCTCGTGGGAGCTGAAAGCGTGCAATTTGACGTCTATCCATAATGTCTATCATATATGTCATATTTCCTCTCGTGGCATTCGCTACGAAAGTATTAACAGCCCCAGTATATCCTTGCAAGGTGCTTCCCAATACCCCCGGTTGGCCCTCACTTTCCGATTGGCAAAATCTTAACACAACGGTTGGTGGGCGGCTATCAGCCGTATCTGCCCCTGGAGCAGTTTGTCATCCAGGGCAAACTGGCTTTAGCAATGCATCTTGCTCAGCCTTATCAGCTCAATGGGGAACTTCTATTTATCATTCAAGCAATCCATGGACGTCAGATTACAATGACGATACATGCCTGCCGGATGCAAGAGCCCCATGCTCCAACGCGGGCTATGCCGCGTATGCCATCGAGGCGATCAACACAGCAGATGTTCAAGCTGGAGTACGTTTCGCCACGGAATCCGGCGTCCGCCTGATTGTCAAGGGGACAGGGCATGACTATCCCGGACGCTCCAAGGGGGCCGGCGCGCTTGAGATTTGGACGCATCGCATGTTAGGCCTTGACCTAAATCTTAGCGCCCAGAAACGCGCAACCAACGTAACCCACTTTAATGGAACCCAATCTATCGGAACTCTGAGGATTGCTGCGGGAATGCAATGGGCTGATATATATACCTATGCAGGTGAGCAAAAAATCACCGTCGTCGGTGGTGCACATCTCAATGTCGGCATCGGAGGCTGGATCCTCGGAGGCGGGCATGGTCCGGTCTCAAGTGTCTATGGTATGGGCGCAGATCAAATACTCGAACTCGAGGTGGTGACCGCCGACGGCGAGTATCGGGTGGTCAACGAAGCAAGCTATCCGGATCTGTTCTGGGCTCTCCGAGGAGGAGGCGGCTCTACTTTTGCTGTCATGTTGTCAGTTACTGTTAAGGTGTATCCATCGATTGGAGGGACAGCAATCCATTTCTCTTTCAACACGACAACAAACCCAGATCCTTTCTGGTCTATCATGGCTCGTTTCCATACGCACATGCCAGATCTAGATGTGGCCGGGGGAATGGGATACTACTATATCACACCTGTCTATGGCTTAGTCGCTGGGATATTCCTCTTCCCACAGAAAACGGCACAACAAGCAGCGGATGTTTTGAACCCTATCCTGCGTGACTTGGAGACTTTTGGTTACCCCATTACCAACACATCCTCTGTCGACGACTTCAATGATAACTTCAGCACCTACTGGTTGAGTAACCCGCGGGAGGGAGTCGGCTTCGACGGCCGGCTTGGGTCATGGCTCCTTGACGAAGCGGCTCTGAGCACAGACCCGAGCACACTCGCGACACAGTTGCGGAAGTCCACGCCACCAACAAGTCTCTTAATTGGCCATCTTGTTAGCGGACCGGGTGTCCGGGAATACAGTGGAAGCAACTCAATTCAGCCCGCGTGGAGGAAGACTATTGTCCATGCCGGTAAGTCCAATCCATAACGCGCAATTCTTAAAATTGACAGCTCGTACGCAGTTACCACCCGTATGTGGACACCGCTAGATTTGGCACAGAAAGCATCCGTCACCACTGAACTCCGCGATGTCGGCATGCCTGCACTGAAAGCGCTGGCTCCCAACATGGGTGCATACCTGAGCGAGAACGATCCCACCAATCCGAACTGGCAACAGGATTACTATGGCAGCAACTACCCACGCCTGCTTTCAATAAAGCAGCAGTGGGATCCAAACGGAGTATTCTGGTGCAAACCGTGTGTCGGGAATGAACTGTGGGACGTTGCTAACGGTCCGAGAAATGAGAGCACGCTCGAATGGGGTGTCGGCCAGTCGTCTGGCAGCATTTGTAGGAAGTAAGCCGCCAAACCCTGTAAGGCGCGGTAATTTTGCGGGCCAGTGATTAGGTCAGGGTCCTGATGCAGGGTATGGCATTTGCCAGGGGCTTCGTCATCAAGCTCTAGATAGTGTAGATAGTTCTCCTCTGCGTAGTTAATTCGAGATGTCAATTTAGGATCGTGATGCTAGCTTCCAATTCAGGATTTCTTTCATGCCTACTTCGTCCCTTTGGAGAATGAGAGATTGTCCGAACCCGTTGTAGAAGCTGGCAAGCTTCTGAGTAACTGAGACCATTACACAAAACGTCAGGCAGCACTCATGATGGAAGTGAGCCTTACGAAAGGATCGCAGCCGTAGACGTGGTCGTACAGCGGCGTGTCTTAGAGCGGAGTCCTTGAGGGTGGGGGCCATCCAGCCGTAACTGACAGAAGTCGTTTGCCGAGTCCAACGTGCTGCAGTGGAACCTCGGAATATTACCTACATAAAACTATACATGTCTTTTATGCTATAGGCAAGGTTATGAAGGGAAACACGCTTCACTGGCGTTTTATCAAAATATTCGAGTATCACAATGGAACATGTCGAGAAACTCAGGCTAGAAAAAGAACAGTCAACCCAGATAACCAGCTTCCAGTTGAAGATCGGCAATAACTGCTATCACTAAGCCTCGCGTCAACGCGGATTTCCGTCGTTTGCGGCATGTGCTGAGCCAAGGTGAAACTTTTCTACTAAAACCTTTGAACCAACACTTTATAAGACCCAAGGTCCGGCGCCCACAGGGCAAAAGCAGTTTTATCCCACACGTCTTGTAAGTACTTATACACTTGCTGCAGCCGACAAAAGAATCGTTCCCGAATGATTCTATCTGACATCGGCCCCTTACCATCCACAGCCAAACTCAAGAGCCGTGTAGACTTGAAGCTCTTCATGGGGAATTCACTTCATTCGTCGGATTTACAACGCTTCCTATCCTACGGGGCGGCTATCCGTGACCCCACGCGTACACGAATGCTATGGAGTCCCATTTTCTTCAAGCTTGGCAGAATTTCTACACGCAAGGCGTTCCTACTTTTCCAATCGCTCTCTACACATGCCTCCTATTTCCGAGGCCCAATTCAGCATCCTTGAACTTCAAATAAACTGATGAAACCCCGGCGTCCCCAGCATCTGCCGCCACTGCTGCCCGTACCGCATCAGCAGCAGCATCGGCAGCCAGCACACAAACAGCAGGAGCGCGAACGTCGTCCACGCCCAGCCGAAGCCGATCCGCTCGGCCAACTGCAGCCCGAAGAAGCCGACCACGAACGACAGGCCCCGGGCGAGGTTGAGGAGCACGCCGCTCTCGGGCGTTTGCGGCTTGTAGCAGTCGCTGACGTAGGCGTAGATGCACGTGGAATTTATCTGGAGGCCGAGACAGCCTTGGTAGATATGGGGAGTCAGCGAGTATGGGCGAGAAGGTTTTTTTTTCCGCAAAAGGAACTTACCAATAGCCAGACCCACGAGTGGCGCAACGTAGTGCTTGTGCCGCTCAATGCACCACCCGAACGTGATCATCCCAGCGGGCATGAAGATCGCTGATAGAGTAGTAAGGTATAAGCGATGCTCCGGGATGCGAACTCCGTTGTTGCGCCGCGAAAGACGGTAGATGATGTAATCGCTTAGCTTTCCAGCAGAGAGTTCACCTACCAGGGTGCCGATGAGCAGGGACACGCCGGTGCAGGCACCGATGGGACCGGCTTTGAAGTGGTATTTGGCGGTGTAGATCTTAGCCATGGAGATTGCCGGGAGGACGTTGACGCTGGAGTAGATCAGTTTGATGGGTGGAACAAGGGGGAACGGTGTGATAGCGTACAATGTCCAGGACCAAAGATAAGACCAGAAGGGAATCATGATGCTCGGGTATTTGAGCATGTAGAAGGAGGTGAAGAAGTCCATTGCCTTCAGCTTTCGCCCGGGGATCATGTTTCCTCGCAGGTTGAAGAGCATATCCCAGTAAGTTCTCTGGTGGGTGCGCTCGGTCAGAAAGCCGTAGTGCCGTGAGAAGAGTGTTTCGGGGAGCAGAAAGACCGCTGCAAGCATTGAAGCGGCAGTGCAGATGCCTGGCATCCAGTAGTCCTTTCGCATAGATGAGCATGGTCCTCCGGAATAGTCGCCTGATCACTCACCCACTGCCAGCCAGCGGCTTGACCAAGGAATCCTCCCACTGAGGCAGGCGTCAGTGGCAAGGAACATTTTTAAGCAGCAAGACACCTACTGATGGCTGCAATGTGCGCGCCATTGGTAACGAAGATGGTATAAACCCCAGACTTCTCACCCCTTTCGTGAAGATAGAACATGTCAGCTATGCAAGCACTGCCAACCTAAGACATGGTCGTTAGCCTTCATGTGCAAAACTTCCTCATCATACACATACACTCATCATGCCTCCCATTCCACACCCATTAACGGCCCGGCTCACGACCAAGGCGGCAAACGTCTTGGACTTGGCCGCCCCGATCTGCCCAAAGATGGCAAAAAGCTGCGCCAAGAGCGTGATTGGCCTTCTTCCGTAGCAGTTCGTCAGTGGCGCCCACACGAACGAAGCAACGCCTCCGAAGATGATAGCCGTCGTGGTCGAGTAGGTCACCCTCTCCACGGTGTGATGAAAAGCGTGGCTCAGGAGCACCAGGCTTGGATTGATGACCGCGGCGTTGAAGGGGCCCAGGAAGGCCATGAAGCTGACTTGGACCAGCACCGTCCATTTGAGCCATCGTGGCCAGTTCAGAGGGTCATCTTGCCATTGGCTTGGTTGAGGTATCAATGGGAGGCCATGGGTGTCGAGCTTCAGGCTCGAGATAGTGTACTGTTTTTCCGCGTCGTCGAGCTGGTCGATGCCGAGCTTCTCGGTTGCTGTCTCATGGAACTGTTTCTGGGCCGAATCCTCGGTTCGTGAGGAGCTCGTATAGGCCATGATGATTATGTTCGATAGAATATGGAGAGACACGGATGTCGGCCAGCAATATCATCGCCGCGCGTGGCTACGATGGCGAGGCGAGTTTTGTCGATGAATAGCTTCATGCCCCCAAAATGAGTCGGCTGGATGTCTTCAAGCGGAGTCATGACTCGGTCCACGTCATGGCCTTCTAAAACAGGCGGCATCAGGCAGTGTTCGAGCTGAGATTTAGACCTGGCATGGGAACAACTGGTCGACATGGTTGCAAGTAGCCTTGGACCCTAGCGAGGATGAAGAAACAGCAACGGTCTTTTATGGCGGGGTACGCGTACAAGGAGGTCCGACCAATCCACCAATGTTCGGGAATGCCGTTACCGTATCTAAGCTATTAGGTGCAGGTCGCAAGGCGCAGATGGACTATTGCAGTTAAAACGTACGGAACATGCCGATTCTTTGAGCCGGATGTTTAAGCATAAGAACAGGGGTTATACACATGGCAGTTGGAAGGGGAGGAGAAAATACAGGGGTAGCGAGCATGACATGCAGATACCTGAAAACGAGCTTTTACGGGTATCATCATGTCAGTATGGTTGTTGTTGGATGTGTGATAATGAGCCTCGGGATGAGATTTCCTTTTCCTCTAGACAACTTGAAGTTCCCTGTTCTTTTCTATTTCTTTGTGTTTTGGTCTGAGCAAGTTTGCCATAGGGTTTTCCTACTTTCCCTTTCGGTCTATTTCTAACCCGAAATGGTTCGCTGGAGGATGTCCATGGCCTTAAGCTGTACTGACATGCTGAATAGCATATTATCATCGTTGGCTGCGGCCTTGCCGGCCTCACCACGGCTATCGCATTAGCAAAGGCCGGTCACGAGGTCGAGATACTCGAAAGTGTCCCAAAAATCACCTATATCGGCGCCGGTGAGCCCCCCATCTCTCAGACCACTCAACGCCGTCTTCTCCTAATCTCTCTGACAATTCCACAATAGGCATCCAAGTCTCTCCCAACTCCTCCCGCATCCTCCGCACCCTCGGCATCGCCCCCTTCATCCTCCCCTACTGCACGGAACCCCTCTCTCTGCGCATGTTGCGCTGGAAAAACGGCCAAACCCTTGTCGACATCCCGCTCAAGCAGACGTCCCTTGACGACTACCACTCCCCTTACTGGCACATCCACCGCGCGGATTTCCACCGCGGACTCCTGGCTTGCGCCACCGACCTCGGTATCAAGACTTGCCTTTCCTGCCGCGTTGTGTCTGTCGACCCTACCGTTCCCTCGCTTACCACCGCGGAGGGCAAGGTGTTCTGCGCGGACCTCATCGTCGCGTCCGATGGCTTACACAGCACCGTCCGCAACCTCGTGGTTGGTTCCCCTTCTCCACCTGTCCCCACTGGTCAGCAAGTCTACCGGGTCACCCTCCCCGCGGAGCGCCTGCATGGTCTGGACCCCTCCTTCGACGAATTAATCACCGTTCCACGGAACAACCACTGGATCGGCCCCCGCGGGACCGTGCTCTCCTACCTCCTCGAAGGCCTCAATCAAAAACTCCTCAACCTAGTCTTAACAATCGACACCCGACTTCCGGATGGCGTGAACCAGAGAGCCGGATCCAATGATGAGGCGCGCAAGGCTTTCTCGGGCTGGGATCCGCGGATCGATAAGATCCTAGAGCATGCGGAGAGTATTCTAGAGTGGCGACTTTACACCCATAATAAGATCCCGAATTGGGTGCATCCGGACAACAAAGTCATTCTGATTGGCGACGCGGCGCATGCAATGACGCCATACCTCGCGCAGGGGGCCGCGATGGGGATCGAAGACGCGGCGATTCTTGGTGGACTACTAGAGAAATATCCCTCGAAGGAGACGTTAGCGGAGACGCTAAGGATGTACGAGAAGCTGAGGATTGAGCGGACGGCGCGGGTAGCAGAGGCAAGCATCGGGAGCCGATGGTTCACGCAAATGGAGGACGGGGAGGAGCAGAGGGGAAGAGATGAGTGGTTGTTGAAGCATCCGGAGATACAGAAAGGGCATATCAATATTAGGAGTGATAAGGACTTTCTAGACTTTTTGTTTGGGTATGATGCTTATAACGCTTTGGGGGAAGCGATAAGGGAAAAGGAGGGGGAAAGAGCGGCGGAGCGAACGGGGATGCGACGGGAAGGTGAACTTTATCCCTTACGGCTGGAATCGAAAGATACTTTAGGATCGCAGTCCCCCGCTGTCAGCGCAACGGGGCCCTTGGAGGAAGCTTGGTAGAAGGATCCAGATGCACAGTCCTTTGCGACAGCAGTTGCAGGCCAGCTATAGAATAGTTAAAATCTGAAAGAAGAGGACGACAGATTCATGAGGTAGAGAGCGAAAAGGGTGAGCTGGATGAGCTTGGTGGTAAAGGCAGCATGAGACCTATGAAAGCGCAGAGCTCCATTCGCATTTATGAAGCCCTCTGATCGCGAAAATGGGGAGTAGTCCGTTCTACAGCCAGCGGCGTCGGATAGCCGGATGATAATCGATGATCCATTCCCGTTCCTTTTGGATGCTCGTTCGGGGTGGCAGTGTTCGATGCTCGATCCAACTGACTTTCTCGGCGCCACAGAGAACGAAGCCACGCGCACTCTCAAAGTAAATCGAGTCGGATAATCCTGGTAGTTGAAGTGCAGCGCAGTAGGTCAAAGTACCGCCAGTGAGAAAAGGAAAGAGCTTTGCCACTCCGTGGCGTGAGGACATAAGTGCAAAGAGGGGGAGCTGATGGTAAAAGCAGAGCGGGCAGTCTGCCCTAGATCACTCACGTCAAAACGAGGCGTTGAGTATAGTTGTACGCTGGCCAGGACTGCCAACAATGACGCGCGACTGTGTCTCTTGTATATATGTCTATGCCACAGTGTAGCATAGATTTGTGCTGTCGTCGAAGTTAAGGGAAACATGTGGTGTACGTAGTAAAGGTAGTGAGTAATCTGGGCGTTGTACTTACACGTAATACGAGGATACGAGCATGATTGATCACGTGATATACTCTTTCTATGGGCTATCACGTGATTATGGATCGTTAAAATCGATGGATTTAGCCCCCACAGCACAGACAGAGACCGTTAAATTGCGCTGTGGGGTGGTTTTAAGGGGTGTAGCATCCAATGACTGCTGAACGGCATCTCCGTTAATACTGACCCACTCGCTTCAGTCCCGAATGAGGGAGAACGTCCAGCCGAAGGCGAAATCTTATGTATCTCTCCCACCACTACCGTTTCCGACGTCCTTCAAACGGTTTGCCGTCCGCATCCACAATGCTTATCTCGTCGAGGTGATACCGCCATGTCTCATTGAAGTGCCAGCCGACGTAGCTTGCAATAAACCCATCCGCGTATCGAAGAAGCTCGGAATGCGGAGACAGCACACTCCGAAACTCTCTGACCTTTTCGATCGTGTAATCGACCAGTTCATCCAGTGCCTCTGAAAGCTCCACATTCTTCGCAGCGGCCGTATTGCAAATGAAGTTGACTCGCTCTGTCCCTCGAATGGTCTCTTTATAGAATGAAAGAATGTCATTGATGAAGACAATGCAATCGCATATAGCCGGTACTGCAGGTAGATAAAGCTCGCGATATTTAGATTCGGGAAAAGCGTCTTCCGGGAAAGCCCAGTGTGCCCATACCTCAGCTAGTCCCGTCTTGACGCGGAGGAAACTCGGGAAGCTTACAGCATCCCTTGGTGGCCTCTCAATTGTACACTCCAAGATACCGCTCTCTACGTAATCAATAGTTGCTTTGATTCCCATAGACGCTGCGTAAGGACCTTGGAAGGTGTCAAAGTTGCAAACGCAACTACCAAAAATTAACACCCAGACAAATAGACTTGAATGTGAGATGACAGACGAGATGATTAATTGCACCGGGGGAATGGAAGTTGATGGTAGGTACCTACGCGGCTATCGACCCAAGAAGAGGGGAGCATTGTTTCTCGCCCCGAATCAAACGAGGTGCAAATGTCCCTATCGTGGCTGCTACCTCTTCGGCAGCGGATTTGCCTTGCTTTCCTGATAAGATATCATCATAGACGGTGACAAGTAGGCAGAAGGTGCTATAGTGTAGACGATTTGCGCGAGATATATCTGGATACATAAAACCGACCCCCAACGAAACCGATTTCGCGATATTGAGGGATTGAGTCTTCAAGTCTTCTGGCCATGTCTGTTCCTTAATGTATGTGACTAGTGGTTGATATACACTGTAGTCATAGTCGTGTTCGGGCATGCGGAAATCGATTTTTCCAAGAAAGTAAGAAACAACATCCTGATAGGCTTGAGGAGATGGTGGCTGAAGAGTGCTTGGGCTATTTGCCATTTGAGACAATCGACCGTAGCAGAAGAAGGCCTCAAAGAACAAGGTTGAATGTCATATTGGACAAGCTCGTCGTCGTCGTGGATTTAAAAGCATTCTAACGCCTCCACAGCCTGAAACACGCAGGACTTTATGATTAGCTGTACTGGCCCTTGAGCAACGATGCAAGGATGTACCCCTGGGTCTAATCCGTGCAAATCCGATTCGCCCGCCAATCAAGTAAAAAATGCGAATATTGCGACCGTGTAGCGTGTATGCTGATGACTAATGAACAACAGATCTTAGCTTGGAAACAGACTCTTCGCGCAACAGGGTCCGTTGTCTATTAAATGCTGTAAGCACCCCTAACGGTCCTCCTGTAGGACACATAAGCACCAGCCAGCGCAAGTTTGACAATTGAAGGGTAGGCACAGAAGCACTTCAAGTCCAGAGTAGTAACGCTATCACTGAGATCTCTTGATAACGAGATCTCGAGACCAATACCTAGTGAATCGGATATGACATCAACCTACCTTCTCACCGCGTGCGTGGTACGTCCACCGAGTTCGAGATGCTGACGAGGCTTTGTCGAGGCTAAGTGTTGGTTCAGGTTGCGGTCGTATACGCGGCGATAAAATGGGTTAAAGTCCGAAATCATCCGCTTTCTTGCTTTCCCGGGCCCTGGAGCGTGCCTTTCAGCAATGTGAGTAACCTTGAAAAGCCTCAGATGATGGATTCATCACTTTTGACTCAGAAGAGGTCTATCTTATGGGAGTTCTGACCAGCCGATTCCGTAGTTGGCCTACGCCCGCTGGTGCCTTAGCGGCCGGCTCCCTTACAAGATAACCAAGCTTCACGAGAAGTACGGCACGGTTGTTCGCATAGCCCCAAACGAATTATCCTTCAACACCTCGGCCTCATGGCGAGATATCTATGGACAGCGCAAGGGACACTCTACCTTTCCAAAAAGCGACTTTTATGACACCGTACCGTTCGCCGCCAAGGTATATTCGATGGGAGCCCTGCGAGATCCCGTTAAACATGCCGTAATTCGTAGATACACGAACCCGGCCTTCTCCGATCGGTCTTTGAAGGATCAGGAGTACCTCATTAACAAGATTGTTGATGTCTTCATTGAGAAGCTTGGCAAGGTTGGTGCTAATGGACAACCTGTGGACCTCGGGTGGTACTTTCATCTCGTCGCGTTCGACATTATCTGCAGTGTAACTTTTGGCGAGTCATTTGGCGGCGTGTCGACTGGTACAGAACCGCCGTGGCTTTCTTTCATTGTCATGAGCCTGGGATTTGGTGCCATGGTGGACGTGTCCAAGCGCTTTCCACTCCTTGCAGCCGTGATGCGGAGACTGTTCCGCGGTCCGCTAAAGCGGCTCCTTCATGAAATGAAGTCGCACGAGGAGTACACCATAGATGTCGTTGAAAGGTGCAGCTCCAGCTCAATCCCATTATGGCGTGAAAGCCTTTCGAAGCTGACTACCATTCCAGGCGCATCAAGGCCACCGTGTCGACCGACAAACCGGATTTCATTGGCCGCATACTCGAGGCGCGAGATAAGTCTGACATTTCAGACATTCAACTTGCAGCGAACAGTTCAGACTTCGTTATCGCAGGAAGCGAGACAACCACAAGCGCACTAGCAGCCATTATCTACTATGTGCAGATCACCCCGGGGGTCCAGAACAGATTAGTAGATGAAATACGGTCTGAATTTCAGTCATCTGACGAGATATCTGCATCATCAGCGGCTCAGCTGAAGTACCTCACTGCGGTCATATCAGAGGGCATGCGGATGTATCCTCCACTCCCTTTGGCACCGCCACGTGTTGTGCCCCCCAGCGGAGACACGGTCGATGGCAATTTTATCCCTGGTGGCGTGAGTAAAAGCAAACATCGGATCTATAAGTCGCATCATTAATCTTGCCACAGACGATCGTAAGCACCAACCCGTTAGCTACGACCATGTCCCCAATCAACTTTAAGGAACCATGGGTTTTCCGGCCGGAGCGTTGGATTGGCCCAAACGAAGAAGATGACTTGGCAGCTAGCCAGCCATTCTCTTTGGGGACACGATCCTGTATAGGGGCGAAAGTGAGTGATTTATGCCGACTCTGCCATTGTCGAGTGTCCACATGGAGCATACTGACACCTCATAGCCTTGCCTGGATGGAGATGCGGATGATTCTGACAAAGCTCTTCTTCAATTACAACCTTGAGCTGGTGGACAAGGAACTGGATTGGCACGGACAATCTGAAATGAAGACTCTTTGGCAAAGAGTTCCCTTGCTAGTGAAGGTGACGCCAAGGTGAATAGTTGAGTAAACGGATCGGTAGATTGCTGCCGGAAGTTGCTCAAAGTTAGGTCGATCGCCTCTCACAGCGATAGGAGACAAGCCATATCTAGGCGGAGGGATGAGAAGGGGAAGTAAGCTGCTAGGAGCACTTGAATACTCCTGCCGATAAACTTTAGAACTCCTTTAGTCGCTAATGTCGGTGTCTGTTTGCGTCGTCTAGAGTCTGTACATTCAGGATGGGCATGGGCCGTAAATTAAGTAGAACGACTTGTGGTAATCATCGACCTCCGTTGTACAAATTTGACAAATTGAATCCTCTAGGCTAATCGCTTCTTAGAATGACCGCATGGAGGACGGTGTCCAGTTTTGCTCTCCTAAATTTGGCTTAGGCTTTCTCGTAATACCAATTCCTGCTCGATTTAGTAGAGACAAATTTTTATCGACGGCAAGGGGTAGTCTCAGGACGATCACAGTAGCGTCTTATTGTCTTATAGATTTGGCTGCTCATCAGATTGTCAACGAAGGCTCCAGTGGTCCGGGTAAATGCAACAAAAAAGCATGCACAAAAGCGGTTTATGGATTCAATCGTAACTCTTTTGTCACTATCGAGGAACCCTTTGCTGCCATCCGGGATGTGTGAAAAAGATCTTTCAAGACGAAACCGCCGCAAATAAACGCTTTGGGCAAGAGATAACGAGCGTAAAGACAATCAGGTACTTTTAGAGGGCCGACTTTTGTATGTATGTAATTCTTTAGGAGTAAGGTCAATTAACACTGCGAAGATGACGGCCACAGTACTCACCAAAACGCCATAGGTGTTGTACCAGCTGGTGAATAGCATAGCTATAGACTAAAGGCGGCTGAGATTGCTGTTCATGGGCTCCTGGTTGGTTACCGCTGTGCTAGACATGTTTAAAGAACTTGTCCCTCTCCGTAGTGCGAGGTGAGAGACGGCCAGGACTTCATTCAAGTCGCGCCGACGTCGGGAAAACGGATGTAATTAAGACTTGAGAGCCGACAAATATTAAGAATGTTCCACAGTCGCTAGGAACAAGGTGAAGAATAGGTTTATAAATTCGTGGGATAGGAAGAAGAGCTCCGGCGGATATCCCGAGTAACCTCCGGGAATGCCAAGACCGCGAGAAGGCGCCCCCCACCGGCGGATGATGGTAATCTTTAGACACCTCGACGAGCACAGTACTCATCATACCTAAGTTGCAGAATGACTAGTGATGACCAGCAATTCCTTGACGTGGTATGTGCGAATGTTTATCATTTGAAATATGGTTCCTGATCTTGACCAGCTTGCGTCTATCCCTCAAGATGCGGCGAACTACGCTGCTGCAGTCGCGGACTATGTGGAGCAGCAATCAGAGCACCTAGCTTGGAGGATCCGAGAAAATTTCAGCGTCGATGCTTTCTCCTGGCTGCCGAAATCGCTACGGCCTGAGCCATCACGGTCGTCTTCGGCGTTCTGCAGAAGAACTCCACCTCCGCCACAGACACTGTTGGGAAAAGCTTGCAATTGGATCTCAGAACATAGAACAGTTGTGGCCTGCGCGGTAGCATTCACGGGCACTACAATATTCCTCATACATAGACGACGAAAGCACCACTCCCGCAGACGTCGCGCCAAGCGCAATGCTAACGGCACAAAACGAGAAGTAGTCATCCTTGCCACTACCTACAACGACCCCATCTCGAGCTCTGTAGCGCTCGACCTTGAACGCCGCGGCTATATTGTATACGTAACCGTCTCGAGCCCCTTCGAAGAGAAGCGGATACTAGCTGAAAAGAAAATTGATCTTCAACCCCTCTGGCTCGACCTTACTTCCTCGGTCCCATCTCCATCTGTCGACATCCACCCGAATTTCCTCCCCATCCAAGCCCTACTCAAACCCCGCGCCACCTCCTCCCCGTCACAGAATGCGCATCCTTTCACACTCGCTGGTCTCATCCTCCTACCCTCCCTCATAGCATATTCTGGTGGCACTCACGGCCCTCTTGCTACCCTTCCGCCATCAACCATCATCGACACAACAAATACCCACCTCATATCACCAGTCCTAACCATACAACAATACCTCCCGCTCCACGCCTCCTACATCACAACCCGCCCAACAGGCACCCCACCACCCACGATCCTTCTCGCAACCCCCTCTATCCCTTCCTCCCTGCCGACCTCCACCACTCCCCTCGAAACCGCCCTCCCATCCGCCCTCCGCTCTCTCCTTCCCGGTCTCCGCCAATCCCTCACCTCAGGTTCCGTCGTCGACCTCCGCATCGGCAACATCGACCTCTCTACTGCCCTCCTAAAACCACACCATCACTATCAAACATCGCCCTCGCCCTCCCCGAACCGGGCCCCACAACTCAAACTTCCCTGGCACTGGCACCCCTCCACGAGAGCGCTAGACCTCCAATCCCGCCTCCTTACCGCGCCCGGTAGCCACGTCCGAGACCTGCACAACGCGATCTTCGACGGCCTCGCGCCAGCAAGGGACCTGAAAATCTTTGGCAGCAACATATACAAATTAAAAGGGAGAAAGGAGGAGGTCATCTTCGTGGGCAAAGGAGCGTGGATGTATCATCTTATCGGGAGCCTGGGCCTCGGGGGTTTGGGGTTGAGATGGAGGAAGAGCGACGAGAGCCGCTGGACTGAGAGGACGGGGACAGAGACGGGGGAGAGGGAAGGAATGCTCGCGGGCAGCCACGGCGGAGGAGAGGGGAGCGGGGTGTGGGAGAAAGTCTGACTTTGGGGCGGCGGAGGGACTCAGGGTTTTGGGAGGGCTTCTCAGCTCAACTACCTTACATATGTACACGACGGTATGGCATAGGAGGGGGGGTTTCAAAATGACAGTACCGCCCACCAACCCCTACGACAGAACTCAATGCGAATAAATAAATAGATCTCTCTCCTCCTCTGCTCCTCTGCTCTCCTCTCCTCCTCTTCTCTCTTCCTTCAGCCATCCCAGCCGCACTTCAATCTCAATCTCAATCTCAATTTCAATCTCAATCGTAAACCCCCCCTCTTCTCAAACTATCAAACCCTGCGGTGCGGTGCGGTGCGATACAGTGCGGTACAGTGAATTAGCAAACTTCAAAAATCGAAAATTCAAAATCCACAACTCGGAATTCACAATTCGAAAATTCGAGAAGTCAAAATTTAGAATCCAAAAGGTCAAAATTCCGTCTTTGTGAAAATAGAATTATTTAAAAAATGATGGGATTGGATTAAATTAGATTGGATTGGATTGGATTGACCTACCTTACGTAGAGCCGCTTACTATTGGTACGCAGAATGCAGTTGGTTGGTTGGTTGAACATGATGGGTTGATTGATTGCTTGAGTGAAAACAATCCGGAGGCCGCGTCAGGGCAGGGCAGCGCAGGGCAGCGCAGGATAGGGTTCTTTCTGAATGATATGGGCACAGGATGATGTTTATACCGTTCTATGGCACCGCAGCCTCAAAACCATCGCAAACTCTTCCCCCCCACAACCAAGACTTTTGAGATAGCCCTTATTCCCAATCTGAGCCTGGTAGAGGAAGGAATGAACGGCTGTGGATTAGCTGGTACACACTACATACCCTGCAACATAGGTTTTTTTATTTGTTCATTTCTTATACGTATAGGGGCGACTCTTACATATTACTTAGTCCTAAATAGTAGATCTCTTGGATCGAAGAATTGCGTTGGCAACTTTCCACCGTCAACACCACCACCACCCACCCACCCGGAGAGCGATTTCTTGTAGAAGGGGACTCTTGGGAAGGCTGAAGAAGTACCAACCACCCCTCCTTCCATGTTCGAAAGTTTTCTCTGGGAGGGGCCAGCGAGCAGCTCGAGACACCTCCCCGGAGCCGGCCCAGCCTTGTCTTTCCTTTTCTTTTCCTTTGTTTGCCTTACCGTATGTAGCTCACTTTCCCCCATTTCCCCCTTGCTATGTCATGTCATGTCGTACATGCTTGCTTGAAGCTCGAGCTCGTGCCTCAAGGCGCTCTCTCTCTCTCTCTCCCCCCCCTCACCCTGTCGAAAATCCTGCATCACGTCCTTCTCTGTCAAATCCGTCCGCTGTCCCTTTTCCCTTCTTCTTCGCTGTCACGCGTACCGTCTAGGTACGTAAGCGTTGTGCTGGCCCCCATTTCCCCTCCCCCTTTCTCTCCAAGTAGGGAAGCCGCAGAAATCCCATCGCAAAGTCAAGGTCGTCGGAGAATAGATGAGAAGAAAATTTTACCACACCGGCGGCAGCGGAACATCAACGTCCCGCTTCCGTGAGCCTCCGCTGGTGCCGGTCGAGGTCGGCGTCGCCGCCGAACTAGAGCTCGACCCGCCTCCCAAAATACTCCCCAACCCCGCCTTCCTCAGCGCGCTCCCCACATCCAACTCCTGGTACAGCGCGCGGGCGCCCAGCGACTCGGCAAAATACGGTATATCCACGCCGTTGACCACGCTGCGGTTCCCCTGGACATACACGGGGAGCAGGCCGGTCTCGCGGTACGTCTGGTTCGCCTGGAAGAGCTCGAGGACGAGGGTCTGGTTGGAGTTGGAGCGGAGGTTGAAGACGTTCGGGTTTGGGGTGTTGGAGGAGGCGTTGTAGGGGACGAGGTGGAGGCGCTCGATCCAGGCCGTGCCGAGGGAGACGTAGGAGGGGGAGGGGACGAGGGGTGGGTAGATTGGGGTTGTTAGGAGGAAGGTGCAGTTTCCCTAGAAATTGTAAAGTTAGGTGGGGGGAGTTTTGGGAATTTCGGGGAGTGGAGAAGTGAGAAAGGGAGAGAGAGAGAGAGAGAGAGAGAGAAAGGGGGGGGGAAGGCGGGACGTACGTAGTCAAAGGTGTTGACTGTCGGATTGGGAAGCGTGACTTGGACGTTGATGTTGGCGCCGTCGGGCTGGGCGGTGGTGAGCAGGGTGACGTTCTCGCTCTTGAGGCCTTTGAGGGAGTTGAAGCCTAGGGATCAAGAGGTCAGTGCACAGTCTTTCTCCTGTGGTGGGCACGTAAAATCGTCTGCGAAGGGGACATCTGAAGGACACTGATAGTGCGCGAGACAGTGGTCGATGTCGAGAAAAAGAATATTCACCTTTCTGCACTACCAACTTGTTATAGTTAATATTTGCCCTCGGCAGCTTGCCTTCCCTCAAAGTCGTCTCCCCTTTTAATCTGACTCCTACATTGTCCTGAAGGAAGAGCGCCTTCAGGTAGTCCGTAAACCCAGGCGTGACATTGATCCGCTGGGTTACGGTCTGGAGATCGCCATCATGTATACTATCCTGCTGCGGAACAGTGGCATTTACAAAAGGAATCGGCGATCCTCCTTCAAGGGAGAAGTGAGCTTCGAAAGAATATATGGTCGGGTGGTAACTGCTCTTGGTGCCGACTCGGCTGCCAATGTGGACCGTGACTTGATCAGGTGTCGGGTCGGTCAGAGAAAGATTGACGGCTGTAAGTGTCGAGTCATCTATCTGGTTTTGTGCGATATGTGGGTAACCGACGTAGATGCTTGGGATAGGGTCAATTCAAATCCTCTCTTCTTCGTTGTATATTTCTAACATTGTAGGACACTTACACTGGTAATGCCACAACGAGTACAACTATAATAAGCACAATGAGGTAGAGCCACCACCAGCGCTTATTATGTGCTATCCATCTTTGCTTGAAGGGCGGCCTTTTTGTTGGGCCTTCTATCGGCGAGGATGGGTTCGAGTCATGCTCGGCACTGCCGAGGGTCTCCTTCTTGCTCGCCATGTCGCGGTCAAAGTTATCGTATCCTGTGGTTACAGAGCCGGGAAATTGAGAAAATGTGGAGGGTAAGTTCTTTACGACTGGACTATCAGGGCGGTACGCGGTGTACATAAAAGGAACAATGGGGAAATAAACCGTGCACAAAGTCTTCAAGAAAGCAGGATCACGACAACGACGAGAGTAAAAGTAAGCTGTCCATGACCCGGGTACCAAGGCGTCGGCTCTGCCGATATCTATACTCCCACCAGGTTCGGAATCCTCACGCAACGTAGGAAGATCAAGGATCCTATAAAGCTTTCCTCCCCGCTTCTCGGAGAATTCAGAACTGGGTCATAAGAAGAGGGATTGGTGCATGGAAAGGTAGTCAAAAAGGCGTTACTGATTACCAGCTTTTGGAGCTTGCAAGTAGAAGAATGCGTCACATGCAGCGCATCCTCCGAGGCAGACGGCAGGGATTTCAAGATCCGCTTCCCCAGACGTTCCATGGCGTGCCAGATTGGGCGAGGGTAGGGTTTGAGGATCGACCATGCTCGTCGCCATTGGTGTGGGAAGCAGCAGGGATAGAGCGAATGGTAACCCTTCCGCTGGACGAACTTGCCGAGGCTTTCCCAGGCAAGTATATGGCAGAGGCGAGATAGCATAAACGATGGTGGTGAGTGAAAAGGGAAAGGAGTGGCTGACATACAATTTGCTGGAGAAGGTTTGAGCCGATTTGGCGCTTTGACAGGGCCGCTATCGGGATACCCTTGAATAAGGCGACAGATCCGGGGGAGTGGGGACTCGCGGAGACGGTGGGGAGAGCTTTTTGCCTCCTACAGAAGCAGGAACTTTGAGCTTATTTTCGCCCAGTTGCATTGGCTCGCTAGGCGAGGTACGAATAGGGCTCTTGAAGTCGCTCGCGTCCGGTCGCGCTGCAGCTGTTCCCCCCAAAGGCGCGAATAGGAACGGCAACGCAGAAGCAGGCACCAAATACGCAGGCCAGGATCCTCGTAGGATGACTTCATCCAGCATTCGACGTCGCCGTGAGGGGAAGCTAGATGAAGACCAGTCTCGTGCCTCGGAGGAGAAGTCGGAATAGTCTCGAGGTCCGGGGCTGTGAAGTGTCGATCTGGAGAGGGCGCCAGTGGCCACCGTTAAACTACTGACCCCGTAGCCTCGGCTTGACCGCCTTTTGCCAGCGTCTGATTGCTAAGGGCGGCCTGGCGTACGGCGCGCATTTCGAACGTGAGTGATAAGGCGGGCAGGCCTGAATTGGGTATGCCTTTCGTGACTGTGGGAGGCTCTTCCCGAGGTGGCCGAACGATTGTCCTCCCATACACGGACTGTGTGTTGAGTTGGTTCAGTAGCAGTGGGCACCGCGGTCTCGCGGCAGGTGTGATACGCTGAGGCCCAGGAGAGAACGCTGCCAACGCTGAGGCAGCAGCTGGTCTGGGCATCACGTGACCTGCTTTCCTACCAGGACCAACCTACCAGTTGCGAATTATGCAGCCTACTTGATCCTGATGTCTTCTAGATACCGTGCCTCCTATGGACAGATCTCTTCATTTCGTTTTCTATGCCATCTAGACACATTGCGGGCTCCAAGATCCAGTCTCGACCTTCGGTAGTATTCCCCCAAGCTGTGACACTCTCATACATAGACATTATCAGTCATATCCTCGTGAGCCTTTCCGACCGACTCCACATGCAGTTTGTATGAAGCTCAAAATTAGATCCGACAAACGTCCCAAACCCCTTCCCAAATACAATATGTGGCGCATCACGTCCTTCAAATCGCCGCCTGGGTATCAATGCAAAGAAAAAAGTGTGCTTTTTGGCGTATAGAAATCTGAATTCCAAAGATCGACGCAATCACGAGGCCTTGTTCGAGTTCTTCCGTCGAAAAATGCTCCGGCTGCGGTTTCGTGGCTGCTTTTGATTCTTCTTCTCAGGCGTGGCCGGTGGGTCTCGAGTCGGGACATAGCGATCACTATCATCCATGTATTTCTTCTTGTAGATCCTAAGTTTCAGTTAGCGATGTTCCTCCTTGGACATTCTCGTTTGTCATCGAACTTACCAGCTGTTCCCGACCATACTCATCCCCTTAGCCTCAGCTTGTCGATAGAATCTAGCTGCCTTCTTCAGGTCTTTCTTCGTCCCAATTCCTTCGGCATAGCAGAAACCAGCTTCTGCCAGAGCGTCCGCATCCCCCCAACTGCCCGCAATCTCGAAGCACCGCAACGCCAGCGCCTTGTCCTGGTCGATGCCCCAGCCGTGCAAGTGGCTCTGGCCTAGCTCGTAGATGCTCAGGGCAAACTGGGCTTGGCGAGCTTTTCGGGCTGCGAGATCGGATGCCGCTGTGTTGGGGTCTTGATCATCGGCAACTTCAAGAACGGCACAGTCCGCAGCTTTACGCAACCATTGCACACCTTCCCGCTGATTCGGCTTCATCCCCCACCCATGTCGACAAGCCAGCGCATACAGCAACATGCCAGTTGGATGATTCCCCATGGCCGCGAGTCGGAGATGGTAAGTTGATTCTTTATAGGATCCGCGTTCATGGCTCTCGATGCCCTTTGCCACATGCTCGTCAGGAGTCATCTGAGCGGAAGCTGTACTGTTGGTGTAAACAGAGAAGGGACGGACAGTGCTGTTGGACTTGGAGGACAGAGACTGAGACTCTTCTGGATCGGGCGGCGGAGGCGGCTGACGAATAGCTCGAAGATCGCCACGTTCGACTGAAGAGCGTCGGGACGTGGCAGAATGGAACGACTGAGCGGGAGAATGACCGGACTTGTGTGGTTGCGTTGGGTTGTCGGGAGTCATGGGTCGGGAGAAATTGAAGCATTGCTTGGTCACAGAGTCAGCAGTGGGTAATGAAGATGTGCTTTTCGAGAATATTTCCTGGTCATATGCAGAATGAGGTGGTGTTTGGAAGAGGGGCTCTAATTCGAAATTCGGCGTCGATAATCCGGCAAATATGATTGAATTCCGAGAAACCATGCGGCCTCTTGGTAGAGAAAACTTGGCGTAGGTATACGATTGATTTCCTTGCAAATATCCGTCGGAAGTTTCTGACCGCGCATCTTCCATCGATAAAGGCGTAGGAGGGTTTTCGACAAGAGAGAAAGATGGTCGGCTATCTTGTGTATCGTATGACTGTTTTCGAGAGACAGATTGAGTATCCGATTTGATGCTAAGATTAGAGCTGCTTAGAGGTCGGGAAAAGTTGAGATATGATTTCGGGCGGTGAGTACCTCCCATCGATGTTTCTGAGTTTAGGGATGGTGATCGTCCGTGTCCGGGAACGAAGGGAGAAATGGGAGAGTGAGCAGAGATACCGCTGCTACCGGAGAGCTTCCGCGGAAACGAGAAGGTTGACCCTGCATTCGAGCTTGTGTAGTCGTCATCAGAGCTTTCTTGGGCAGGTCTGGTGTTTGGCGGTCTAGGAAAGGGGGCTTTAGGAGGAGACAGAGTCGTTGCGGCCTCATGTCCGCTTGGTTGCTTCTCTTTCAGTACCGGCACTGCATACGAGGGTGGGTAATTCTTATGTATGTCTTGTGGGCTTTCCTCCAAAGATGGAAATCTTGAAGAATCATTCTCTGGCGAAGTCGACCGTACTCCGCCGAAGTAATCTTCAGCTTGTGACCTTGCCAGTGCGCTCGGCCGATCCATCGGAGTTATGAAATTGTCTTCATCGTCTTCGCCATTCTCATCTTCGTAGTCCAGCTCTGGGATGCCACTAAATCGAGGGTATTCGGAGACTGGACGAAAACGGGGCTCTTCGACGTGTATGGGCTCGCTGGTGTCTTTATCCGACGAGTCCGATTGCTGTGAAGAACCTGAAAAGGCTCGGAAATATCCAGGTCGATCCAGTTGTCCCAGGCTTTTGGAAACCATGGCGGGGGGCAAGCGGCTTGCTCTTCGGCCTTGCTGTGCAGTGTCATCCAATTGTTTAGCCATCAGCCGACTCTGCGCTGCAAAAGCGTCGAGCGGGGACAGCGCCGGTGGAACCTCGCCATCAAAGTGCTGAAATCGCGGTGACGGTAACGGTAGCTTTTCCTTGGAATCGTTTGCTTTCGACTTCAAATCGAGTGTAAAAGCTGGTTTTGCATCCATGGTGGCGACTGTACAGCGGCGGCGATCAGGCCCAAGAACGCTTTTGCTTCCTCAATTCCAGCTCATGCGCCGTTCGGCTTAGAACCCTTTCGCACAGTGTAGGTGAGTCTGCGATTGACACGAAGTATCAGTCGCATCGGAATGGTGCTGAGCGGGCGTGCAGGATCGAACTGCGGGTGGTGATTTTGACAGCTGTTGGCGGAATTTCGTCGGCGGTGCCACGATCGTTCGGACGGGTGGATGCGGCAGCGCAGGCGGACGCTACGTTCGACCAAGTGTTAGGCGAGAGTGGTTATTGCAGGAGGAGGACGAGTTGGGAGGATGCAGGCGTGGCTGTGGTGGTTATTCAGTCTGGTATCCAACACGGCGGTGGCAGGGTGAAGGAGACTGCGTCGGTGGCCAGGCGGGCCGAGCGTTAGAGAGCCCTCAATTTAGCAGTAGCGCGCATGCCCGTCCCCGTAACCTGCCCTCCGCCGCCTCCAGGGGCCGCTCTGCGCTGTCGCCCAATCGCAGTCCCGCCGGCGTTTCTTAGGCTCTGGGAGCGACGGCAACTCTTCCCCCTTTTCAACATCGTAGCCGCTCCGGATCCGCGCCGAATTGGAGGACCTGAAGCGCGCTGAGACTCTCTCTGACGAGCAAAACGAGCGCGGTCGTTGTTTGGGAGGGCAGGATACCACAGCACGGAGTCCACCAGCATCATGCGATCCCTGACCGTGGCAAGTGCCGCACGGCGATGCCTGCAGTGCAGACTGCAGTGTTCCATTGCGACTTGCCGTACGGGCCCATCGTCGGCCCGGCTGCGAGCTGATCGCCATAGCGTGTGCCCGTAATATCCATCGCGCTCCACGACAGGCTCACAGCCGTGCAAAAATATATTCCTACTGCAACGCGGCAAATTTGGCAAATTTACTGTGCCTACTTTTCCATGGCACTGGATTCCGCCGTTGAGAAGCTACTGCCAGTCTATCTGCCAGATGCCACGGTCACCCCGACCAGACCTCAGGCGCTGAAGTCCATCGCATGAAGCACTCGGACTACGGCAACGACAGAGCTCGTCCGCAGGATTTGGAAGTTTGGAACGGCCGTCTTCAAGGGTTCAGTTGACATGAAGGGTGATTGGAGGGTCTGCGAATCACCGTCCCCAAGGTGGTGTCAGTGGAGCGGTCTGGGGCAAAGGTGAGACGCGCGCACGGCCACCGCACAGCCTTCCCCATGCAGCGCATTATTTTATTTTTGAGCTGTTTGCCACTCCAATCCATGCATGCAAAGGTCTGGCTCGCAAAAGGCCAGTTGAAGACGTTTTGAAAAGCGGCTCTTGGCAACAGTAGCATGACAAGGAGCTCCGTGACAATGAGCTGGAGAAGCAAGCTCTGTAGTCCTATTAGCATTTCTGTTCCACGTAGCGCCACGTAGGAAAAAGTTATGTAGTCGGTGATGTCAATTGGCCAAGACATTCTATAGGCGTTTCAAAGCCTCTAATCAATCTCAACCACATAGGCTCGCCGGATTCTAGACCTTCCGTAGATCCTCCGTCATGGTCATGCTGTGTCCCTGTGGCATATCTGATGTCCCGGACGACAGGAGTAGCGAGCCGTAGTTCAAGATAGCATTCGCGGATAGTCACAGCAAGCTTTTTCGACAAAGATGCTATGACTTTCGGGGGATCCGCAACATGCATTCGAAACGAAATCCGCCGTAATATTTTAGCTTCTTAACGTTCGCACGCTAGAACATGATATGGCCATCTTCCACCGCATTACAGCAAACCCTCGATATAAACAACAGCGCCCAGAAGAGATTCTTCTTTCTCATGGATATTAAATTTGGTCAAAACCTCTCGACGAACGCCGGAGTGATATTTCAGAGAAAAGAGAAACCGATGTGATTCAAAAGCGATTTGTCAGGGCCCTTTCAGCCTTTGGATTGTACACGCGATCGGTTGCTTGTATTGAGGGTTTACTGTACCCGTCGCCGATATTATAAATCGGTTGTACCGATCAATCTCTCATATTCCGCTTTACAGTCAAACTCAACTTCCTGCAGCACCTTCTCAGCATTGTTTACCTATCAAAAGGGAAGCTGCAGTCTTACCCCATCAAGTGGATGTGCAGTTGCCTTAGCCATACGCCAATATCCTCCAGCTATCATAGCCCGATTTGATATACCAGCAGGCGGTTCATGCGTTGTCTTTTCTTTGAAAATTTTCTTAAGTATTTCGTGGCCGCCAGGTGCCACAACCTCGAGCATCCACCTAAAGAGGCACAAATAGGGGTATTTATCTGGCTCTCCTTCAGTTGTGATGATGATTTCAGTGAGTCCGGAATAAAGAGGATTTGTGCAAAGGGGTTTGTGGTAAAGCCGGCTTGCGAAACCCTCAAACTGGACTGCAATCTTGCGGACGAATTGTCGTTGTCCACGGTTGCGGATAGGGAGGAGCCACTCTTTTACCTCAGTCCAGCCTTCAAAGGCAAAGACGGTGTCGCTATACAGAACAGGCATTCCCTCCCTGTTGATTATTTGGCATGTCCGAAGCAGCTGCCTAGACACGACCTGTCTTCCGTTTGGCAGGTAAAAGGGCAGCGGATCAACGAAGCTACCGTCTGGAAGCGTGAAGACGTATCGGTGGATTCTGATTCGAATCTCCGGAGGAAGATCAAGAAGAGTGAAGGATGCCACAATTCCGACCGAATGAGGGATGTCGTCGTTATTCAGAACGCTCTGAGTCGAATAAACGAATGTCAAGGCCCAGTTCGAGGTGCACTCACAGGCTCAACCTTGGTATCATGATCCAGCGGGATCTCCGACTGCCCGAGCTCGCGGTTGACGCTACGCTCAGCCTTCTCTCCAGTCTTGATGTTTGTATTTTCCCAATTTATTCTATTTTCTTCGTGGAGATGGCCATTTCTGGGAAGTTCCTGACTGCTCTGTGGATATCTGAGCTTCTTCATACAGATTGACAAGACAATGCACTTACTGGTAGTCCGCCGATTACCTCTACCCGCTTGGGCATTGTACTTTTTGTTGTCATGAAGTGCAAGGCTTGCAAGCAAAATGTTTGCTCAGCAATAAAGAGGCTGCAAGGTTCCTCTTCCTGTGTCGGATGTTGAAAGAAAAGTTGAGTTTGTATGAAACCACAGACTGCTAGTGAGGCCTTTACATATCTTGGCCTGAGGAGCGTGGATAAACAAGCGTGAATCGGTGGCTCTCCCGCGTGATTGGCTGCTTGGGGCGAGCAGTTTTCCGTGTTATCATATTTGCCCTTACCACGTGACTAGCTGCATCGCGAGCAGCCTTTCAGAGTGACCAAACTGCACAAGATGGGCCCTAGACAGGCTTGAGAGCATTCTTTATCCAATGACGAGAAAATATTGACCGAATCAATCGGCGTTCCATGAGCAATCAGCAAAGCACCCTGTTTCTCGAGACAATCTGGATAACAATGTCATGTCAAACGCCCCCCTTCCCCTCTTCCTCCCTCCTCTACGAACCATGGTAGCCCATATCCATTCCCTTCCTTCCGCAGGATCCCCGCCCTCGAAGGCTCAAAGCATACGACGAACTTTCTTCGTCTGGTTGTTTGACTCAAAGGCTTCTATCCTATTGAGCCCATCCCATACAAGACCATGAACGCCCGATACTTGAGGGAAATGAAACACAAATACAAATACAAATACAAACACAGACACGTCCCCTCCCGAAAACCCACTTCTCTACCTTGCAGTCGCGATCATCGACAAGCCTCTCCCCTTCTGGACAAGTCTACTCTCAGCGCTGGACTTGATTTTGTGGGGAGCTCGGCTGTCTTCTCCGGGTAGACGAAAGAGACTTCATACAGTCGCTTGACCTGAAGAGTGGACAAAAGATGGCAAGAAGAAGGATTCGAAGAAGTGCTGACCATTATAAAGCCCCTGAATGTATAAGTGGACACTAGCTGTCGACATGAAAGTGTTCTGCTATTGCTCGGTCTGTGGCGACTATGCGTCCCCATGGGACGATCTGGCTCCTGATCCCCATCTACTCCTGCTCCATTCTCTCTAAAATACCCTCAGCGACTGGGATGAACCTCTTTGCGGCGCCAGGGACAAGCAGCTGACGTTGCCTGCAGCGGAACCAAGACAATCTCCCATACCGCGATACGTTCTCAGAGCCCAACTTCTCTGGCGCTCTTCTCGCGCGATGTTTGACTATCAAGAGTGCATCCCCCCATCATTCAATCGATTACACATCTTCCTTCCTTACCGTTTCAATCTTTTCGACGAACCTACCTTGCTGTCGCATCATCTACAAAAAGTCATAACCAGGCACTGGAAGAGGGGGGTTCAAAGCAACAAACTTAGTCACAATGCCGTCTTCATACAGCCAACGAAGCTTCCCAAAAACAATTCCTTCGTTGTTTTCTCCGAAAGGCTTTCCCTCTTGCAACCCCTCTCTCATTTACGAACTGTAGCGTCTGCTTTACGGGCTAGGGGACACAATGGTTTACTCGAAACATGATTCTATGGATACGGATATCCCCTAGTCTGTTAGAAATCCGCCATTCTTTTGACTGGACATCCCTCTGTCCGTGCCAGTTAAGATTGAAATATCCTAGGTTGACACGGACAAAGGGGTATCCAATCAGAAAAATGGCGGGTTTCGGATAGAGTAGGGGATAATCGTGGATGGGTACGCAGGGTATCATAAGGCAATATTTCTTTGAAAAGAGCAAGGCTCATTCTTCAGGAAGAACTAGAAAACGGGCATTGTCCCTTCAAAGCGCTCAAAGGGATGTCTCTATCCGTGAAAAATTTTCATTAGGAGGGAGGATCTAGGGAAAGAGCACAAAGTAGGCTTCACATGGATATCTCGTTCTATGTACCCTCTAGAGGTATACAGTACACTCTCGATATAAGCAACCGATTGCGCGTATAGTTTAGGGGCCCTTTGGAGCTCCAAGGAATCGCTCGTAAAGTTTCAACGCATATTATCCTTGTTAAATGTCACTCTGGAGGTCGTCAAGTCGTTTTCGTTGAAAATTATACCTCTGTGACAAAGGGCAATCTTGTGGAAATTATTGCTTATATCGAGAGTTTACTGTAGAAACAAAATAGGCAATACCTTGAAAGCTATTTCTCGAACGCACCACTACAAGCAATGTCTAACCACTTTTCGCCCCATTTCTTCCTCCTCCTCGTACACCTCTTTGAGCGCTTCCTTGAGAGAAAGCGCAAAAACCCTGTTTGGGTCCATCGTAGAACTCCCAACGGTCACGTTCGTCTCCCTTGCCCTCTCTAATACCACCGTCTCGAACATCGAGAGCGCCCCTGCCGCCAGCTGGTGTGCGCGCTCGGTCGCTCTATTAGCAATATCCATGCAATCGTAGCAGGCTCTGGACTGCGGATCATTAAGCCTCTCTGCTATCTCCGGAAGCATTGGCACAGTATTACGGGCGAATTTCTGCGAGAATTGGCAAATGGATAATTCGGTGTCATGATTCCACCCCTTTGCGAGTAGATTTAGCAAATTCTTCCATCCTTCTGAACGTAGATATTCCTCTTTCAAAGGATTCCGGACCCGTTGTATCTTTGCGACGCTTGCCATGTGGTGGCACATCAAAGCAAGGCAGACCTGATAGTGGGGCTCGAGGAACTCGTAGATATACAGCAGAATTTCTAGGTGGAGGCTGAGAAGCGTTAGCTCGTGCTGCTTGGTCAATGACCCTGGCAATGGCGTCTCATGGGCGATCTACGAGTAAAATTAGTATTGAAGAGCAGAGGAAAGGAGATTAGCTTACATCTTCCGGTAGCTAAAGCAAGTCAGCATCCTGGGGTGAGGTGTTGCTCGGGTTGGGAACACTTGGTGAAGTCATCTTGATAGAGAAGTGGGTGGATAGTAGAAGAGGAGGAGGGGTAGAAAAACACTCGGACTTGGAAGATGTGTCGAGGCTGAAATAAGTTGGACGGGGGGAGCAGTTGGGGTTCGTAGAATGGGAAGTAACAGCAGCGAGAGCGGTCAAGAGGACGGAGCAGCTATCAACAGTGAAGTAAAACTGGCAGCTGCCCGAACACCCCATTGGAGAGAGGAACACATCCACATCCTGAGCTGTGAGTCCAGAACCGGTGGAAAGCTTCACGAAGAGCAGGCAAGGCTCGCATTTTCAGGGCAGACACCTCCTTGGTCAAAAAGGATGAACAGTTTTGGTCTTTGCCATAATATGCACAGGTATGGACTGCGTGACGAGGTCACCCAAAAACGGACTCTTACACTCCAGCAGCCAGCATTCTTACAGCTCAAAGTGAGCGTGCTTTAGAGGAAGGTCTAGGCTTGGGGATTGCGGACATGGTCCTTCGGCGAGCCAACTGAGTCCAACATAGAACAGCACTTCTAGTAATTGAAACTTTGGAGCCATTTTTTTGCCCTGCGCGCGACGAAAGTAGTAGCCTACAAGAAATCCGCTTACCGTGCCATTTTCGGGGTAGAAACAAACCAGTACCTTAAGCTCGAGATCTCCATTAAAGGTGTTTTCTGTTATATCCAAGGTCCGCGTGTCAAATTCGGGAGGATGCAAGTCTATGGGTCAGGAAGCCTTATCCATGCCGATGGATATCAGGAGCAGTTGATGAAACCTTTAAACCCCGTGGGACGTCCAGCCCTTTTAACCCCTGAAACTGTTGTCCCGAGAACGGGCCCACACTACACGAAAATTTTACCGGGCCGGTTCCGCTCACCCAGCTTTTCTCTTGTACCACTTCGGCAAAGGATTCAATGTCAATTTGCAACAACATCCCTCTCATACTCTCCCTTCTCGACCCCTACCTTCCCTACGCTCTTCCTCTATACCGCCGCATCCAATTCCATTCCACCCATCTAAATCCCCCGCACGCTTGCATAGTCACTTGTCCTTCTGTTCAAGAGATCTCCCATACTCCCTCGCTATCGCATTCTTCTGGAGAAGAATCTATCCTTCCTTTCACTGCTGCTCACATTGATCTATCTCGTGGACCAGAGACGCAGATATGGATCTTTTCCACTCTCGAAGTGCCCCCCTCCGCCTCCTCAGACCCACCACCTTCCCAACACGGCAGTATCAAAGCGATAGTCCAGGCCCAAATCGCCGCCGTCCTACAAACATGCTGCCGTGACCTCGCTTCACTCCTCCCAACCGAGCCCCCTCACTCCTTCATTACAAATCAAAAGGCGCAGAAGCGCTATGGCAAGATGGATTACTCTCGAAGCCGAGTGCTCATCGGCACGCTACACAGAAGCTTACGAGAATTGATCCCAGAGGCTGTGGTCAGGAGAGTAGACGCGCCGTATCTGAAATACATCTTCCGGGAAGAAGGAGCAAGGTTCCGGGGATGTGGGAACGGGGAAGCAGACGGCCTTCCAGAGGGATATGTCTACGGGAATTTGAGCGAGGAGGATCTGGAGAGGGTGGTCGATCGGACAGAGATTCCGAGGTCTGTTAAAACGCTGAGGACGCTGTGCGGGAGGGGTATTTTCCCCGAAAACGGAAATGGCCAGATCGGGAAGGAGGCGGTTGCTTGGGGTTTCTTGGGCGTGGATGGGAGTTTGTCGAGTTTGCATACAGAGGTTGAGCATCGTGGGAAGGGTTTGGGAGTGCGGCTGAGTAGGCATTTGTTTGGGAAACAGAGAGAGACATTTGGAGAGGGCGGGGCGGACTGGGCGCACGCTGATGTCGCGGAGGAAAATGCGGGCAGTAGGAGGGTAATGGAAAAGGTAGGTGGTCAGGTGATGTGGAGGAATGGGTGGGTGGAAATTGAGCTTGAGGGATGGTTCGCCGAGATGAGAGGAGATATAAACTCCACTTAAAAATACGAAAGGTTTTTGTAAACACAGACATTCTCAATATTACTGATGAGGTTAAAACGGATTCAGTATCCCCTTAAACAGCTAGAATGATTCCTCGAACGGGAACAAAATGATTGGGCCCGCCGCGGGCCCTCCTGCGAGGGTATTTATCGGCCCCTGTCTCAACTGTCAAGCCACTTCAATTGAGCTTATAAAGGCTGCGAAGAAGGAGATCTTGTTCCCCAATAAGTCCACGTTGAAAGGTTAACCTATTCAAGAAAACTTCGAACACGTTCGTTCAAAAATCCAGACTGCAACTCTTCCAGAACAAGGGCTCGATGGCGTCACGAAGTTCGGCTTCGCGAAGGAGGCAATACTTGGCAGTCGCCTCTCTGACGGTCTCGATTACTGCGACTTTCTTTGCCCTTATTCATCTCTTCCTGCAAGCCTTGTCCGCATCAACAATCTAAGATGTAAGGCAAACTTTGAGATACGAGCATCATGCAAGCTCTCATAAGCCGGCCGAGGGCGCGGCGACCACTGCGGAACGGGTGCCGCAAGCTCCAATCTACGCTTCTAACGTCGATCGAGCCCCTCTTCTAAGATTCACCAATGAGGTAATAGGGTACCTGACGCTATCTTGTTTCTAGATACCTGGTAGACCTCGCGATGGTTACGCATTTGTCAGGATCATGTAAGGTAGAGTGTGTGCCGCATGCAAATGGTCGATTACCTTCGGCCAATGGTACTCTCGTCGAGTGTCCAGGGTCAAGCTCTCCACTTGCACCCAACCTATCGCCATGTTGACCTGATCTTATAAATGCCTTCGATCGCCCGCTCTGCATAACCGTACCAGCTCAATCTCATTGCTACTTTCATCCCCATCCATACGTATCATTGATTTCCAGAACTTCGCAAGTTTACCGTTCGAACTCTCCCACCATGGCTCCTAAGGTCGCTATTGTCTTCGTAAGTGTGCCAATTGGATCCCTCGATCAACTTCGGCGAGCTCGCCGCCGAAGGCGCATTCGGAAATCCCCTGATGCCTCATCATCAATGTATACTTACGATTTGAAACGTTTGGTTAATGACCAAGTCTGCAGTATTCCATGTATGGCCATATCAAGACTCTGGCCGAAGCCGAGAAGAAGGGCATTGAAGCTGCCGGCGGAAAGGCCGACCTCTATCAGTACAACTCCGACCTCTCATCCTTAGCCTCGTTATACGGTCTAGCATACAATGCTAACAGCCGACTAGGATAAAAGAGACCCTCCCCGATGAAGTTCTCTCAAAAATGCACGCCCCTCCCAAATCCGACTACCCCACCATCACCCCTGACATCCTTAAAACTTACGATGCCTTCCTCTTGGGCATCCCCACGCGTTATGGCAACTTCCCAGCCCAATGGAAAGCATTCTGGGATCAGACTGGCGGGCTGTGGGCGAGCGGCGGTCTCTACGGCAAGTTCGCCGGACTTTTCGTGTCCACTGGCGGCCATGGTGGTGGGCAGGAAAGCACCTGCATTGCGGCTATGAGTACTTTGGCCCACCACGGCGTGATCTATGTGCCGTTGGGATATGCGAAGTCCTTTGGGCAGTTGACCAATCTCGATGAAGTCCACGGTGGAAGCCCATGGGGTGCCGGGACCTTTGCCGGCAGCACTGGTGCTAGGCAGCCGTCGGCATTGGAACTGGAGATCTGTGAGATACAAGGCAAGAACTTCTATGAGAAAGTCAACACGGTGAACTTTGCGTGACTAGATGGTGGTGACCAGGGAGCTGGTGCAGCAACCTCTGGTGGTCAAGATAAATCTGCATCAGCCGCACCTGCAAAGGAGGAAGAGGGGGCGAAGAGAGAGCCGGAGAAGAAGAAAGATGAGGAGAGTGGGCCATGTGGTTTGCCGAAGAAGTGCGTGATACTGTGAGCATCGTAGTAATGATATATACGAATGACAAATGCAATCTGAAACAGGTTCAATCAAGACTGCGCAGCACGTGTCGACACTGGGCGATCCCATGATCGACATGACAGGGCACAGTGACCTTCGCACACTATGCGTGTTAAGCCACGACATCACAGAAAGCAAGCTCATTAGCAGCGCAGCTTAATAATGGGGTTTCCTTGAGAAGGATCATGACACTCGGAGGAACAACACTAGCACTTCCACAAGAGCTTCGAGATTGTCGAGTCTCTATATTCCTCGCCTTCAAAAGGAGCAAACCTGACCGAACCCAATACGATAACCACCGCCTAGGGGAGTCGCATGCCAAGCGCTCCAATGACATTGGTACCGTGACAGATGCTCTCGAGATCGGGACCTTGCCTTGTACCACCCAAACGACGTGGGATGCATGGCTCCACATGGTCTTACCTTTGGAACTGTCAACTGACGGCTCCTTGCAAGGCTGTACGTACGTAGCCTCAAGTATTCGCTACTAACGTCTATTGACCATCGTGAAATCGAATCATATACATGGTTCGTATGTTGCGATACATCTGCCAAGCGCTGAAACAATGACTCTGGCAAAGCAAACAAGTAGTGTGTACCGATATACTCACTTTGTCTATTACCTATGTCACTCTACAAGGAAAATATGTTGAATCTTTGGCTGGCGATGGAGGCCGTCATACCAGCAGAATTGTGCCTTCGACCATGCGTCTTATGAATTTGACTTGCTGCGGATACGCTTCCCTTGGTTTCTCGAGCACGTTCCGCTTCGAGAGTGCACTACACTATGTCATCACATTCTTTGTTGCGTTGCTCTTTTCTTATATGCGAGAGGTCGGAGACGATAGGGTCCACACGAGACCCTGTGTATCGTGGACCCGGTTTCGCGCTCCGAACGCTAACTGGTTTAGCGATGAATTGCCTATCGAAGCGAACTTTGAATCCGAAGCTCGCACCGGAACGGGATATCTCTTCGGATCCAATCCATATGTCACAGGTCAGTAAACTGGTCCGCAGCTTTGTAGCTGGAGGCTACTTGCACTAGAACACCAAGAGAAGAGCTTGAGCAATATCACGAGTTCAAGCAAACGAGGTGACGAGCAGAGGAGCAAACCATGGTCCAAAGTCGAGGGTACAAAAAGATGCTACGTACACCTGGTACTATGAATGATGCTCAATGTTGGAGTCCCCAAGGGAAAATTTTTACTTCAAGATACGAAGCAGGTATCCAACAAGGACAATCTCGGTTCAACATGAAGTTCATCTGTGCCCTCACCCTCGCGCTCTTTGTCTCATCAATCTCAGCAGCCCCAGCCGACATCGCCGCCCGCCAGAACGGCCCATCGTATATACTTGGGGTAAGACACAATGCGGTGATATTGGCGAGCCTTTCTGATGTCAATCCAGAAATGCATCGATGACTTTGCCATTTGCCAACTTCCCAATCATCAATATCCAAATTGCGACAATGCTGCGCAGGTAAGCAGCGAAATACCCTGAAAGGTTAGATATGGTGAGACTGACCACCGCACCCGACAGTGCACGAGGAGCGGCAATGCTTGCGAGTACGTGGTCGGCAACAAATTTGCAATCTGCACTTAGGTCAATTGTGGCACGTGGATGGTGTCAGAACTGTGGATTGCTGGAGGCTGTTAAGGTCGTGTGGAAGAATAGAGCATCGGTCCTCCTTAGTTTGACACCACCAATCCTTGCTTGCCTAGGTAGATAGAGTTTCGAGGCTGCTGAATGTTGCCGCTAGATCTTCTCTAAGACACAGTGGCTCACCTCTCGGTTTTGTAACTTGATCGTTTAAGACATCTCCTTTGCGGATCTAAGACCGCTGATTCATCGAAATGGCCACGCAATCGCCGCTATCGTAAAAGCGGTCGCCGGTCCGTAGGTCGCGCCTAAGGGCTCTCCACAAACTGCGAGAGAAAAGCATCTTGAGTAGGAGTACCCGCGAAAGGTTCCGCTTGACTAGCTTTCCAATTTCGTAGCTTTAACTCCTCATTCTCGTTCAGGTTGTCATCAATGATCCTCTATTGCCGGACAAGCCAAAGCTTGCACTAGTAAGAAAATGAAAAGGCTTCAGCTTCAGACGACATTTGTACTTTGAATTCGTCGAGTGTCTTGATCTCGGTGGTTGGCGATGGACGCACGCCGAAGGTTGCAGTAAAAAGCACTGTCCACAAGCAATACGTGGGTATGAATCCCTATATCAAGCGAGAGCTCATCAAATCGATACCTAGCCTCTCATGGCTCGGCTTAGATTGATTGGTTGCTTCCCAAGCAACAAGCTCTTGAACTTCTTGCATAAGGTTTGGTTACTTGGGTGTCAAACTTCGGTCCATGGCTCCCATGCTCCCCGGTACGGTGAAAGCATCAGTCCAATGCACCTTTTCAAAACCGGATTGCTGCTGTTCTAGAAATGTCTTTGCTGTTTGAGCAGCTTTGAACACGGTTTGATATTTGAATGCTTGTACTGGTCACATCTGATGCTCTGGCCTAGCGTGAGAATGTTGTCACACCTTCTGACTGTAGCTGCGTCGCTATTGTTCGTTTTTATCAATTGTCTACCTGAAAGGAGGGTTGCTTCTAAAGCTGACGATCACCTGGGACCCAGGAATCGCTTTCGTATCCAAAGGGGATACGTAGCATTCGGTGATTCGTATGCATCTGGCATGGGCACTGGAGTGACTTCAAAGGATGGTTGCCGCCGGGGCCAATACTCATATCCAAAGCAGTTGGCCGTTTATGCTCCAAAAGGCATCGACTTCCAGGATCTTGCCTGTGGTGGTGCAGAAGTGGACGAAACGAAAAAGGATAATATTTTCAAACAGATCGATCAGTGGCAAAATCCTGGCAACGCCGATATTGCCACGCTGACAATTGGCGGCAATGACGTGAGGTTCTATGGTACGTGCGTATTCTCCCCGGAAGTTACATCTCAAGGATTGTTTCGAATGAATTGTGTGTCTGATCCACTTTCGTAGAGGTATTGAGTGCCTGCGTTCGGTCATTCAAAACAAGGGTGGCCTCGGGCGACTGCAACGAGGAAATCAAAAAGGCCTACCATTACACAGACCAAGGGATATTCCCCCAAGGCCTCGAGAAAGCCATGAGACAAATCATAGAGAAATCCGATCGACATGACTTTGAGCTCTATATTACTGGATATACTGAATTTTTCAACGCCGACACGGAATGGTACGCTTAATCTGCTACCCGCGGAAAGTGGGAGCATACGAACTTCTTTTTAAGGGTTTCTCAATTGTCGCTAAATGCCCGCAGGTGCTCGAAAACAGAATTCAGTTTCTTCAGCGGGCCTGACCATCATCGTTTAAAGGTGCGATCCCAATTTTCCGACACTCTACCTTTCTGGCTTGATCGATCCAGATCTGCGTCCAGAGATTTAACATTTTACTGACCCGAGTCCAGTTTGTCGGCCAGATTAGCGGCCTACTTCTCACAAGGGATCGCCGACGTATGTTAAATCAAGTAGTCGCACACGTCAATTCCAAGATTTCGTCTATAATTCAAAGCTTGAACAGGAACGAGTATAACGGTACCGAACGCGTGAAATTTGTCGATCCAAATCCATTGTGGAATTCGCATCGCTTTTGTGACATCGATCCAGTCACCCATGCTGAAGTTCACGAGCCAGATTCGGATAGAGAAGAAACTTACTTCTTTGTCTCCAGCTTCTCGGAAAGCTGGGATGACATTATTCCTAAGATACCTCCTGGCACGGTGCAGAAGCGAGACGTTAGTGACAAAGGCGACACTAGTCTATCATCAGCATGCGTCAAGCTTGCAGACCCAGCCGAATGCATTGAAAGGAGTGGCGACTGGCAAAGCCGGGTACGATGCATCCTAGCTAGGGAAGCGGCCATCAATGGAATTGAGGAGCAGGAGATCGTGCATCATTACACACCCAGAAGTAGAAGCTCCGCATTTCACTACGCCCGTGAGGTTAATCGCCGGACTAATTGGGCGAAGACGTTTCATCCTCGGACACTAGGTCAAAAGGCGTACAGCGATGCCATTGTTGCTGCATTCATTGGAATGTAGAGTCATGCTGCAGGATACATTTCTCAAATATCAGTAGCATGCACAGCTCATTTTCTCCCCCAATGTAAGTCTCCAAACTTTCATTACCAAGCGTGGTCACCCATTTGTCCCGATGAATACGACTTGAACCGCAGCAAATCTGTCACCAGTTAGCTTAGGATCAGTACAAGATTTCAGCAAGCATACGTCGAAGTCGCGGAAAACACTTCGATGAGCTTCCCATCATTGAGGAACCACAGACATGTTGAGAAAAGGGCACTGAACACTCCGATTAAGGCGAGACGCGTGCCCATCTCTTTCACAACATACAAGACCACGATAGCAATGACTGGAAGTATAGAAGCAAGCATAGCTCCAATGAGATTGGCAGCTTTAGCTAAACTCTCATTAGGATAATATACGATATTGGTACCGTACTGCCGCAATGGCTTTTTCTGGATAGACCTGGTAAGCACCAGCGGTATTTCGCAACTCCAGGCAGGAACATCTTTACACTTACAAATTTTTTTCCTATCATACTATGGTACCTTGGAACCAACCAATCCGCAATCCACCTAGTCAATTTTTGCATATCTAATTGCCTTCCAATCGACATGAGATCCATCCCGTCCGCCCAGATATCTCTATCTCGCCCGGTGAAATAAATTGCTCCAAGAGTGGGCCTGCGGAGCCATTCTTGCAACGCTTGCAAATCACTTGGCTTTGGGGCAGTTATCTTAGACATCTGGTGGAAATGTAACACTGCCGTGTCTCAATGCTCTCCATTAGTATAAAAGGCACCTAGCGTAAGCTCGCTACATTTGCGACTGGTCGAAGACCTACTGTATTCCTTCAATAATACCCTGAGATGCTCCACTGTCTGCCATTGCCGGTTCACTGAACCATTCTCATCGGTGTGCGCTAGGGTATACCAATCCAATGGGAAATTCTGGATATCGTCCGAGGATGAGGCTGCGTTTGAAGCTTCTAATTTTCGGAGATCCTCCCTCAGGCCATAGATCTCCGCCTGCAGATAGAAAATATTTTGCAGATTGACGTCGCTGAAGCGAAGCACGGTTGCCAGTTCGGAATGCTCGCCCACGAAGGCGGCAAGCTTTGCGTATCCATCCATACTCATGTTGTGACGAGATTGAAACAACTCTCATATGCTACTTCGAGTGCCTTGTTTGGTGCGTGTAGAGCATAAAATTTAGCCCTACGCTCTGCCTTGCGCCACTGTGTTACACAAAATTCGGTGAATCACCATCTTCCGCTTCATCGATGAAGCTCCGAGTACGGTATAAGGCTGACACGTGGCTGCCTCTACCGACTCCCAGCCAGTCTTTGACGGTACAAAAGGTACAAATATTCCTGTTTATGGGAGCAGAGGACGAGGCTTATGACTACTTCTCTTGCTTTCCTAGTCTATTTAGGTTTCTTCTATCTTATCTGACTAGCGCGATCAACCGATAGGTCAAGCGCTCGGAAAGGTGTTCGCAATAAAGACAATCCCTCTTGTGAATCAAAACCTGAACAGAAATGGATCGAGATGATGGTTTTAATCAATCATCGGTTCACTATGCAGGAGATGGCCCAAGATCTGCCTTTGGCTACGACCAAGAATCTCAGAAGGAGAAGGAGCAACTTGAACGACTGCGGCGTGAGCAGGAGCGGAGGGCTGCTGAGAGGGAGAGAAAGCGTTTGGAAGAGGAACAGAAAAGGGGAAGATAGGCGCCGCAGGCAATAGAGTCCATGTTACTTGGGTGACACGAGCTGTGGGGGAAATCCGACCAGCAGTTAAAGTAACGGACATGATCAGTTCGGCGTCTACCTAACCGATATGGCGCGCTTTGGTGTGTCGGTGTGAAAGCGAAGGTTTCCTTTTCGAAGCTCACTGATGGACGATGGTGCTGGTATGAATGGGAGGAGCTGGGTGTTCACAAGTCATTGCCTGGGTGGAAGGATTCGGCTGTTACGGGCACAACTTACTTAATGTTGAGCCGCAGCCTCATTGAAGGTGTCTCCGTCTCATATAGTCGCTCATTGTACTTCTAAAGGTGAATAGAATCCGCGGGCATGGGAACAGCCACGATACCGCACTGATTGATTCTTCTCGTTAAGAGCACTATGCTACGCGCACCGGTACAAGTTTAGCCGCAGAAAAGCCGCCATTCCTCGGCCAGACATCCCCCCGTCGCGCCACCGAGGTCACCCCTCGCACCCACACTCTCCACCAGAAGCTCTAGCAGCTCGACAGGCCGTTCCTCACCGCATCTGGGAAAGATCTTCAGATGCTCATGTCGGATGACTGCATACTTCCCGGGGTTCTCGACCCCCTCATTCACGAATCCAGAGCTCCTTCGAGACCAGCTTTTGAGAAACCTTGGCACGCCGAGTCGAACATGTAATGTCTGCGCAGTGGCAACAGACCAAGGAAAAATCTACCGCACCATCGTCCCTCGACATGCTAAGCTTTGCTTGTCCACACCTTGGGGTTTGGAGTCGGGATAAAATGCCTGTGCGTTAGGGGAAGTGGTGTTGACTCTTTAAATGATACTTAGTCGCGTGGTGGACTAAAGTGTACCAGATTCGCCAATCCTGGTCGCGTCATTTCCACCCTTGCCCTACGCGAATTTCTTTCCATCGTCTTTAGCTACCTCGCGAGTGTAGCAGCCGAACAGGATCATGGTATTCACCGGCCTACGAGACAGGCTCGCTCGCCATGACTCGAGATCGAAGAGTCAACCGTCCGAGTCGTCGGGGGATGAGGAGCGGTCTGGATCGAAAAAAACAAGGGCAGATACATCGACATCGCGAAAGCCTAAAGCCATGAGCAAACTTGACAGCTACCTTAAGAGGGTTCCCTGGGGTGGCGGCAGGAATGCGGAAGCTGAACAGCCAGACGACTCAGACAGCGACTCTTTGCCCGAGCTCGGTCGGCCCTCAACCGCATCCCGCCCAGAAAGTTACTGGAGACGAATATCTTGGAGCGCCGGTGGTCAGTACGAAAGCTCATCAAGCCGTGCGGGAGGCCGATTACTTTCAAATCGACGTTTCCGACCTGGTCTTAGGCGACCTAGCACAACTTCTAGGCTAGACAGCTACAGGAACCGGAGCTGGAACCCTAGCAGCCAGTCTTTTCCTGCAATATCCGAAACTTCAGAAGAGGATAACCCTTCAGCCTCCGCTTCTCAGACGCATCTGAGTCGGCCTCAGACTACAGCAACCTTTGATCCTCGCACTAAACGGCTCTCGTGGGCTTCTGGTCTTCCAACACCAAGCCTTACGTCGGATACTTCAGTCGATGATCTTTCATCTACTGGAGCGAGTCGACCTCCTTTGAGACGACCAAGCTCGATATCGAGGGTAGACAGTTATCGGAAACGATTGTCCAGCAGCGACAGCAGTCAACCCGCGACGCCTCGATCTGGATCGTCTGGAGATGGTATTGCCCTTCACATGTCTAGACCGCCACAGATGCGGCGGCCTAGCGCTCTTGAGAACGTTCGAAGACGCCTATCTTGGGGTAGCGTTCCGCAGAAGAAAGACCAATTAGAAGATTATAATCTTGCGATAGCTCGAAGCATGTCTCGATCATCTCGAGGATCCGATCAGCTAAGACCTTCTACCACCGAGAGATTCCAGCAGCTAGGCCGAAGGCTGTCTTGGAGCACTGGGACTACAGACCAAGGCACCGATTATGGCACATCCTCATCCGAAAACCTCTCCCTTGTCAAAATTGTGTCTACCGAAACCTTCCAACTTCGAAGGACCAACAGTGACACGACCGCCCTCTGGGCTACGCTGAACTCTGCTCCAGCTCTTGAATCGATTACCCTGTCTCGGCCCGAGATTCCCCAGAGTAGCCCTCTTCTTTCTCTACCGACCGAGCTTCTACAGCTCCTCCCTCGCTGCCTTCCTCGGAGCGCCCTCGTGTCCTTGCGCCAAACCTCCTCTCGACTGCACACTCTTTTCTCCCGCCTTCCTTCCTCTTCTTCATCCAGCCTCACCGGGACCGCCCGCTTCGCCTTCCTCACCTACCTTGAGCGCGATAACACCACCCGCCTCTTCCCTATTCCACCACCTCGCACCCTCTGCGGACATTGCCAACGCTTCCACCCCCGCTCCGCTTTCCCATCTACCATGCACTCTCAGCCAACTGCGTTCCGGGACTGCCGCCAAGTCTGGCTGTGCCCACATAAATCCCTCTCGTACATCCGTGCATCAAAGATCCTCCGGCCCCGCTCCGACGACACAGACGAAGAATCATTCCGCGCCCAAACCCTATTTCCCTGCTCCCGATGTCGGGATTCGATCCGTCATCGCGCTGCTGCCGACAACTCTGCCTGCCTTTTGACATCAAAGATCGCACTTCTCCAACGTCCATGCCCGGCGGGAGGACATTTCAACGGCGAACTATTTCCCATCCGCGACGTCTCTGCCGCTCTTCGCGCGTTGAACTTCAAAATGTGTCCGCATATCTCCATTGGAGACCCATTCTTGCTCTCACGCTACTGTCGTGCTTGTTTGGCAACAAAAAGCATGAAAGCGCTTTTGGGGGAGAGGCTGAGCGGTTGTATCAGTGATGTCAATAGTGAGAGACTGGAGGACGGGGGGAGAAGGAAAGGAAGTAAATGCAAGGGTGGCTGTTTTGTTAGGGGGTGTGGGACAGGATACATGTTTCAGACAAGGGAGGCTTTGGCGCCAGATGGGGCAGGGAGGAGACAGGTCTGGCTACTGCTGGTCATATACAGATGGCTTGGGGCACTGCAGCCGCCAGCGGAGGATGGTGCCGCCGAGTTTGCAGCAAGGACGACGGAGGCGGTCCAGAATGCGGTGGATGAGAATGCCAGCGACGCCGACGCCGGTGCCGGCGATGCGGTGGGAGAGTTGCCCACCGTCTCCGAAGATGCCTCCGAAACCAACGAAGTTTTCGTCGACGCACCAGAAGATCACGAACATGACATTGGTCAAGCCCTTAGGTCTCCGAAGATTGGGGAGAAGGAACCGCTGTGGATTGGGCATACGGTCGACGCGGCAGAGAGGGTGGAGATGCGCGCCAGATGGGAGGAGTGGGTAAAAGGCACAGGCGGTGGAGGGCGGTGTCTACCGGATTGGAACATTTGTTTGTTGAGTACTGAGGATGAGGGACTGAAACGGTGAGTTGCTGCCATTCATTACTACGTTTTATCGGAGCAAATGAGGCGAGGCTAAGCCTGGAAGGACTTGCTATGTGATGGAGCTTTTTTGCTAACGTTTCTCTTGAACAGAGCAAGAGCGAATGCTGGTCTAGAAGGGCTGGCAGGAATTCTGTCAGAGAGGATGGGCTAAAAACACGACGTGAACGGAAGGCGATGGCTCGGTAGCTGACGGTTGTGCGACGAGCGCAACAAAGGAATGGAGTGTTACGTCGATATCTTGCATGTCACGGAAATCCCTTTCCCCCTCCATCAAGTTGCTTGCTGGATTGCGCGAATATTCTGGCATCTACCATCTCATCTCATTCTCAGCTATCTCGTAATTCCGAGAGGCTCACTGCATCTAAGCATCAACAAGCATAAACATTTTCCAGTTGAGCGGCGTGGTTACGTCTACCTAATCACATTGTCAATAACCTGTACAAAGTCGTTTCATTTGGACTTGAGTAGACAAAGCACTCATGCACTTCAAGGACCGTGGTTTCAGTTATGGTAGGTTTTCAAGAGGCTGCAGCAAGACCGATAACGTGGCTTCGATGCCCATGTTACACGATTTATCGCTAGACTGCCCGGTCACGTGTAGATAAGGAAATTTTTGTGTACTTGCTACTTGCGGAGTTGTTCTAACGATGCTGTTCTGTTTGCATGACTCGAGCAACACGCTCTGAGACTGTGCAATGCAAAGAAATGTAGTGACAGTTTCTACAGCGAGGTTATCCTCAAAGACATGGTTCTGCTTCCTAGCCCGATTGGTTCAGCCAATCAAGATGCAAGCCAGCTGAACCCCCGGTTGCTGATGATGCCTTCATGTTCGAGCTGAAACCATCGCTTTCTCATAGGAAACTCGCGTGGATAAAGTCTAGAGAACGGCAATTTGAAGTCATAGGGTTGGTAAGAGCTTTCCCAAAGCCTCTATCCCTCTCGAACTTCTCACATAGAACCATCGGCGCCGCTGGCCTGAGGGATCACGGCAAAGCAGTGCATTATGGACGCCTCTCGTCCACGGATGCCTTTCCCCAGGCATTCAGCTGCTGTATTCTCAGACTCTGATACTAGTCTCGGTGAACAGTTCGAACCGACGCCACCTCACGTGGCCTACATTTCTCTCTCCTTCTTCCTCATTCTCTATGCCCTGTTCTCCCGCTTCATCCGGAACCGCCTCCACCTCTCTGAGCCGCCGTTGGCTGTGATCTTCGGTATCATCTTTGGACCATATGCTCTGGACATCCTTAGTCCTCGTAGTTGGGGACTCGGCGACAATGTCGTTCAGGAAACCACGCGCCTTATCGTTGGTATCCAATGTTTTGCTATCGGGATCGAGTTACCCAAGTTCTACTTCTCAGGCCATTGGAAGAGTGTCTTGGTATTATTGGGGCCAGTAATGGCTTTTGGGTGGCTAACATGTTCGCTGTTTGTGCACCTGGTGTTCAACATGCCGTTGCCTGCATCCTTCATCATTGCCGCTTGTCTGACGCCTACTGATCCTGTGCTGGCGGCCTCGGTTTTAGCAAACTCGAAGTTCTCGAACCGTGTACCCTCTAGGATCAAACATCTATTGAGCGCGGAATCTGCTACAAATGATGGCGTGTCGTTTCCGTTCCTCTATGTTGGGTTGTCTATTTTAACAACGACCAGCAAGTCGGCGGCGGCTAAGAAGTTTTTCCTGATCACAGTGCTATGGCAGTGTATCTTTGGAATCCTTCTCGGATTGCTTATCGGCCATACAGCATACCGTCTCCTCCGATTTTCTGAAAAGCGGTCATTCATTGGCCGACCATCATTTCTCGTTTTCTATCTTTTGCTTGCGATCCTCTCAGTCTCGATGGGCGCCATTCTTGGAAGCGATGACTTCTTGATCGCCTTTGGAGCCGGAATTGGATTTGCGAGTGATGGCTTCTACGCAGCTCGTACTCAGCATGTCGACCTACCGAATGTGATAGACCTTCTGCTCAATTCTTCCATGTTCGTCTACTTCGGTACCATCATTCCATGGGAGGAATTCAATCGAAGAGTTTCCAACAGTGTATCGATCACGCCAGGTCGCTTAATTGGCTTCTTGATCCTGGTCCTCCTCTTCCGCCGAATACCTTTTGTTCTTGCCCTTAAACGCTTCACTCCCCATATCCGCACCTACCGCGAGGCTCTCTTTTGCGGCCACTTCGGCCCCATGGGACTCGGCGGCCTATTCCTAGCCATCGAAGCAAGAGCTCAGCTTGAAACTGGCACGTCGCTTCCATTACCGTTCCCACCCAATATCCCAGATGCCACAGACGAGAGGATCATGACTGCGCAGGCTATCTGGCCCATCGTTAGCGCAGTCGTGTTTACCAGCACCATCGTGCATGGACTCTCGGTCCTTGGAGTCAGCCTTGGCAGCCACTTTTCAAGGAAGCCGTCCGAACGTGCGCCGCTGCTGGGCGGGGAGGAAGATCGTCTTGAAGGAATGATCCACAGTGAAGATGACTCTATGGAGGATGAGGAGGAATCAAGCCCCGAAGAATGAATGCGAGACCAGGGGGCGGAGTATGCACGGCTGCAAGAATGGAGAGTCTACGACATGTTATCTGCAAGCCTCCCTTAGGGGTTGGAAGCGGTCAGGGAAATAGCTTTCTGGCTAGTGTGCGGTCAGGGTATGTGAATGATGCCATCATCGGAGACCGCTCGTCGGTTCGCTCCGCATCTCGACCCTTATGATGGTCCTCCGGATTCTGCTCCTGCCGCCCGACCAGCCTTCTACATGTACAAGGCTACATACCCTGCGCAATGTATTGATGCGTCAGACACAGGCTTTGGATACAGCTTTGGGGGTTGGCATTGGCGCAACCCGCGGGTGGGGGTGATGGGTAGAAAATATGGTACGATAGAAGCGGCGTCAGAGACTGGGCCTGCAGGGGATTGGTCAGGAACCGTAGAAGCTCAGGAGAAAGAGAGATATCTCATGCCCAACCTGGCATGCCAAGATCGCGCGATCATCGCCACAAATGGGGCAGGCGAGGTAGAAGCTTTCCTCAGCTTCGAGTCTTGTACCAGATTAACCAATTAGGGGGCTTGAAGGCGCGTATCGCCGGTTCTCGGGCTTTCTGCCCGTTTGTCCTCCCCGTTCCGCCTGATGCGTCGACTAATCTCAAATTCCTACCGTCAACCAGCCCGAAAAGGCTCGAATTTGTCACTGTGAATCTGTGTCTATAGAGACTCGACTCTCTTTAACTACACCTGCAACGATAGCCGAAGAGGTGAATTTTTCTGTATATCTATATCCGGACATTGAAAGTAGAACAAATTCTGAAAAAAGGCATTAGTACCTAGTGCCACCAACGCCCGAAAAAAGGACACCAAGCAACTAAATGATACCCAGGGCCGCAACCAGAGAAGATGAGTCACGTGCGTGAGCAGGAGCTCAATATACTGAAGGAATGTTTCTGCGTTTCAGAGTAGGTGGTTTATAGTGACATCATGGGCACGGGGTTGATGAGAAGCGTAGCTGCAGGCTGGTTAAGAGCCTTCATACGTAGGCGTGAGGGAATGGCCCCCAGCTTCCGCCCATAATCCTCAAGCGGAACTGCTCATCATGGTGACCCTTCAGGCTTGGTCTGTGGCGGCTTAAGCTCCGCTTACGGGCTTGACGGCTTGTGGCCTAGCCGGAAGTTCGCCGAAATGGTGGGGTTCGTTGGGCGTCTCGAATGGCTTTTGGAGACAGAACCCTGCCTAGGAACATCGCATCCCGCTTTCGACAACACCACCGCCATTTGACGCACGCCTTGCTGGAGAAGCTTTTCCGTCCTGAAAGAATCGGTCAGTCCATCTTGACACGATCATAGTCCCATGAAGCTGTCACGACACATTCACAGCTTGCGTAAGAAAGCCAACTTTCCTCAAGAACATTAGGTTGATGACTAAAGCCGGTGAAAAAATGCCTGCGAATTGGTTCGCTGCTCTCTCGAGAGATACAGATATGGCTTGTAGACTTCAGCAAGCATATTCCATGGTCAGCTTACCGTGCCATGGACTGGAAGGGGGTATTGAAGGCGGGTATACATCGGGGAGATAAAATGGTCCTCGCATGGGAGGGGTTTGATGCATTAATTTTCGTATTCTACTCCGCTGAGGTCTAGAGAGACTGCTCCCAAATTGTACGATTCTTATGCTTAAATAACCATGGCGCTCTTGGCTGCACCCCTTGCGAAATCGCTGGTCGAGGGGCCTAAAGACGTAATTTCTGTGTTCATTCCCTCTAGTTCCTTGTATATATATATATCTGAGGTTTCCCTGACGCAGGCCTTCAAACTGACCACGTGACCTTAAATAGCGCCTCTTGTTCCTCGAGTGCGGGCTAGCCCACGCCGGCTCCAACCTCTAGCGGCCCTTCAACCACGCCTACATTCTTGTCGCCTTCGCAGGCTCCGGTAATGCGCTCGACGGTAGTAGCAGCGGTACGATCTTAGACCTTTTCGGGTCTAAAAGTGAGCCTGTATCCGAGCTGAATGAGCCGCACAAAAGTGGACCATGATAAGTTGAGGGTCAGCCATACAGTGTGATTCGGAACAACTGCGGAAATTTTGCAATCAAGCTGACGGAACGAATTGTCAAGAAGAAGGTGGAGCGGATCGCTGGCAGGACGAATGTGAGCGTCAGGACGGTATGGGAATCGTGCTGAAAAGTTTTCTTGGTTCATTTTGCGGAGGCAAGGGGACTCAATTCAGGAGTAATGACAGACAGATGGAGTCGAAAACGAAGCGCCTAAGCAGAAACTTGTGCTTCCTTCAGACTCTGGTCGAAGTTCGTCAGACCTCCTCTCTCATGATTAATAGCATAAACCAGCCGCAGGATGTCTTCAGAAAGGGGTGCTTTTCTGTATGTAGCGATCGCCAACGCCGTCCTGATTAGATTCTTGATCTCTCGGCCGTTGATGTCAAAATCTCTCCCCAAACGCTGGAAGACCGATATCTCCCAGTCTCGGCAGTCGTCACTATTGCGTAGAAAATTAGCCCAGATGGCAGCCCTAGTCTGCGTTCCCGGATGTTCAAAAGGCACTTTTAGGTGAATTCGAGAGCTAAAGGCCGGGTCAAACTCTTCGACGCGATTAGACGTTAGAAACATAATGCCTTGGTAGTATTCTAAAAGCCGGAGGAAGACGGTAACGAAGGCGTTGCGCAGCATGTCGCCCGAGGTGCGTTTGGTGAGAAACAAGTCAGCTTCATCCAGGAGCACGACAGCGTTCCACCGCATAGCCCGGCTGAAGATGTAGCGTAGCTTCAGCTCTGCGTCGGAAACTCTTGTGTTAAGCTCTGTAGCGCTTATCGAGTAGGAGGCTTTTGAGTGAGCTCGGCAACACTCTCTGAGTGGACAATGGGTTAGTTCGGTTGAGACTTGGTAAGGAGCGCTCACCTGCTGTCAATGTCTTGCCAGAGCCCGGAGGCCCCTCAAGAGACAAGATAATACCCTTTCCTTTACCTGTCACTATGTCATCAAACCGCGCAGCGGTCGCATGATGCGTTTCGACCAGGGCCCGGATTGTTTCCTTCAGCTCTGACCGCATTTCTAAGAGGTGAAATGAGTCTGCCTTGAAATCTATTTGCGTTACCTTCTGTACAAGGAAAAGGGCCCACCTCTTGTCTGACAAACCAAAGCCGCGTACTCGAGCAGGACTTAACAAGGCTTCTTCGTCAGTCATGACGTACTCATCATTGTCCTTCAAACATTGGACACCACTGAGTATGAGCTTTTTACCCTCGCCTGCTCTTGAGAACAATCCTCCGAACGACGGGAGGACGAGATCCTCGGTATGTCGATAAACCTTGCTACTGGAGTTGTACGGTATTTGGACGTTTAGCGCATAGCCATTTGCGCCAATAAGCTCGTCGGAGAGATATGGGTTCGACCGCACATGCAACTCTTGATCAAGCATGATCCTTTCTTTGACCTACTGCGCGTTAATGGAACCAACATAGGGCCAAAGTTCGACCTACATAATGGATCTCGAGGACTTCCATGGCTGCCGCCCGGCCTTCTGGAGGATCAACCCATATTGGTCCTTAGTCGTCAGCACATAGAACTGAGTGAAGGAAAGTATACAAACCATCATACTGTCGATGTGCAGGGTGAATCAGACCACGCCAACGATGCCCCCTTTCCACAAGCTCTCGGTACAACTTGTCACGCTCAACATTGTCCAGGAGCTTCACTGGAAAGCAATCCATCTGTTCAATGCGTCGAGATGAACCAAAATGACCAATAATAACAATGTCTTCAACAGGACCAAACTTTCCAGCGTTATAGCCCCATCTCCAGGTATAGACGTAGAACGCCTTATCACCCCTGTCGTTCAACTTCTCTTCGCAATGGACCACACGATGTATCTCCCGAAAGTGTTCTGTTTGCACAACAACATCGTCTTCAGCGCGGAAGAAGGTCCAGAGAGGGTCAAAGCGAATTCTCCCTTTTGGAATTTCTTCCATGTATATTTTCTCCATTGGTCTGATATAGAGAGTGAAAAATCTCTCCGTCAGTACCTTCAAATGCGTTCTTTCTTCCTCGGTTCTTTCGGGAGCATCGGCGTACGCTGCCAGCTCTTTGCGGTAGTGGAATAATGCATCATACGGTTTTCTGATAGTGATGGGATCTGCTGCTAGGTTTAGGAAGGCATAGCTAGCGAGGATAGATCGCAATGCTTCGCGAATTATAGGAGAGCGGACTGCTAGCTCTGTATCAAGCGGGGCTCCGTCTTTGTTGAATTTGCGGATCACTTGCAAGGCGAATTCGCTGTATCTGCCTGTGTCTTCCTTCGCTCTATTGAAAGCACTGGTGATTGTGATAACCGGTTGCTCACTGCCCGGGCGTTCTTTTTCGTCTATTTCGATTAACTCGGTACGAGTAACCCTTGCTGGTGGAGATGATTCGGCGATACCGTCAATGGTATCGGTACTCAGTGCATTCTTACTCTGGCTTGTATCTGCCTTAACTTTCATCGCACTGGATGTCGCATCGTTATACAAGTCGATGAAGGACATTTGCCGTGTCTGAGCTATCTATGTCATACACAGCAGGGGAGATAAAAATTAATTGTTAAGATGTGGATTTGAAAGAACACACGAAATCGTCGCATTTACGAAACGATTAGCCGTCTCTTACCTACAGGCTTAATTAAATGCAGAAAATGAGAGATAAGCGGTGTGGAAAACATGTCCGAAACTGTCTAGAAGCAGCCTTACGATACTGCAGTGGCTTTTCGCATTTGCTGGGAGTTTGTTGTATGATTCCGAATCGATCACTGCTTTTTGACCAACAACTTGCTGGCAGCTAAGGAGGATTGTGGCTAAGAGCCTGGCAGAAGTGGTTCTGGTTTGAAAAGGCGCAACTCAAGAAGCAAAAATTTGCCAGAGGCCGAACCCCACGGTCAGCACCAAGCCCTTCAATCCATCCCACCATCCAACTTGTCCTTGTGTCTACATGCTCAGCCACACTGTTATCAAGCCTTTTATGCATAGCGTCACGGCCACGACGTATAGTAGCCCTTGCAACTGAACTTATTTCACTCATTGTGCCGCATCGAAGCGAAGCAAGCGTCTTGTCCGAGCCAATCGCCATGATTGACAAGTTGGAACCTGCAGCACCGTAACTTTGCGGTTTCGGTAAGGCACCCAAAAGGCAGTATTGCTACTGCCTTTAAGGCGCACCAGAGGCTCGACAGCTTGACGTTCGCAAGGCTGAATTCGCGTCCCTCTTACTGTAAGTATCTGGTATTCGCAGAGTGGCATAAACGCGACTTTCACTGGTGAGACACACATAGGGCCGTCATGTTTCCCAAGTCTTGCCATCTCTTATCATCATTTGTAAGGTACCCTTAACAAGGTCGCCAAATATGTCAGATTCCCCACAGCAAGATAGTATATCGTGGAAAACCCAGATTGAAGTCGTAAACCCCGTAGAGAAGAACGATCCCGGCTCCCCAGGCTCGGATGCCCACAAGCCTATCAATCGCAAAGCAACAGTAAGGTTCGTTGTGGTCAATCTCAAAATTTTTCTGATGAAATATCTAATTCCATTCGAAAAGCTTTTTAAAGCGCAGTCATCCTATACCAAATGGCCCAACAGCGCGCTTGAGACGAGATATATTGCTGCGGAATGGACATATTTTCAGGTTGAATGAAGACAAGATTTTTGACGGCACGCAACAGCACATCAAATATTCCTACAATGGAACAACGTTGACAGGTCTCGACAAGTACCATGACTGTACTGAATACGGCATATCCGAGGAGTCCGAACAAGGCATCCTTCGACAGGAGGTGCGCCGTCTCATACGAGACGCTCAGTCGGAGGAACCCCTCTTGTTTCATGATCCAAGCATTGAAATCACTGCCGCCAACTTGGCGTTTGAAGACATTGCAAATGTCGCAAATCAAATACGATGTAGTACTGATATTGTGAGACTTGACAGTGCGAGGTTATCTCTTGAACATGAGGTAGTAGACATCGGGATTTGTATCGACAACTTTCGAAATTCGCGACGACGATTAATGGGTCGCTTCAATAGCGATCAAACTCGCGTGCAGGGCTCGGAACCAAAGCTTCTTGAGCCGCCGGAGCGGAATCAACACCTTTACTTTGCTCTTGTGGACTATATCACCTCATCAATCGCTCGTGTGATTGTGAGAATAGCCTCTAGCGACTACTGGAATACGCAATTAATCTCATGTCTTGCATGCTGGGCTGCCAAACTCAAGGTCTTATCCTACGACCCACGACGCTTTGCCATCTTTAGTATTCAGACCGCTGAGCACGCCATCGAGCAAATAAATTCAAGCTTCGCTTCCAAGCAGACCATGTTTATTAAGATCAGAGTCGTACCTGACGCCAAAGCCGAAGATGTGGATACATTAGACACAGAGACCGATACTAGTGGACGATATCACGCTGAGAAGATTTTGTTCAATAATCATGTTCAAAATCTGATTAAATTTGTTTTGAATGATCTTACTATTCCTGACGACAATCCATCCTCTGCTAGCTGTTTCGAAGTCTGTTCAGTCATTTATAAAGCTGGTGTGGAAGGTGCTCTCGACGGTGCTCTCACTACACTCAACAGTGACAGGAGTGGGGAGATATCTGCCTCATCCGATCCTTTCCGGGTTAAATGCTCCTACACAGCCTTGGAACTTGTTTCGAGGAATCTTCGCAGGATCAAGAGATGGGTAGACTCCGAACCACCCCCAGCCCTAGCGCTTACCGATCAACGAACAAAGATCAAGTGGGATTGGGAAGACGCAGGCCCTGCCGAGCAATCCAAACATGAAGTTATCGAGACCTCGAATGTCAATCATGTCATATCAGTTGTGGTGCCTTTGGCTCTCTCAAATACCTTCATGACAAACACCCTTGATCTTCTTGTCGGTCTTGCAAGCAGCGGAGTTGACGATAGAGACCCAATTTTACAATTCGAATCTCCGCCAAGGGACTTCAAAGCTCTTGTGACGGTATCGACAGCTGAATGGCTAGTTCGAGAGCAATTGTTGTCTCGCAGCCGCTATAAAGACGATGAAATCAGATCTCTAGCCAAAAGTCCCATGCGCCTTGGTATTCGACGTAAGTGTCCTCTTCGATTCAATGCTTTTTCTGACAAATCGAAGCTGGAATCAATGTCTTCAATGACGATACGGATTGCGGCAAACGAATTGACATGTCGACACAGGATAAAGCCACAAAAGAGCTTGAGCGCTATCACCGGGACAAAGCGAGTATGGACAAATGGGTAATTGCTGAAGACTCTGTCACCATCGAATGCCGTCGCTACGTCCAGATAATCATTGCAATAACCATCTTCATCGTATGCGGCGGGATAGCAATCCCGTTCTCTGTCGGGCAGCGAATCCGGGGAGTTGACCCGTTCCAAATCACCACTTTTGCCTGGGTCCTCGCGGGATTGATTGCCATTGTAGCAAAGAGCCGGTATGTGAACGAGTGGCCTTGGCATGACTTTATCCATGGCCATGTAGTCTGTCGCAGCGTGAAAGATACATGCGATGTCACCAGGCTAGACCCTCAGAGTGTGCTCACATATCTACTTATGGAGGAGCAGACATCGACCCTGAGAACTAGGGGACCGTATAATGGAATGTTCTCACGCAAGACGGAAGATAGCAGCGGCTTTGCAATCGACGAGTCGGTCCATATCTCAACTATACTTGCGAGCGGCTTTGTGGTTCTAAAAGTTATGGACGAGTTCGGTGAGCATCTCATTTGCCTCGATGTACGTAAAGGCACAAAGGGTGGGACGCTGTGGCTACGCGAAACGTGCGAACACCTTGCCTGTATGGACCTGGAGAACTATGACGATGCTAAGACAACCCAAGAGCTCAGCGCAAGTGTCAATGCCGCGTCGAAGGCTAAAAAGCCGGCAGGAAAGGCGCGTAATATCAATAAGGTGAAGAAGCTGAGCTGGGTCAGATTCCGTATTAACCGCATTCTGGGAGTATACATTGAACCTTCAAGATTTGGATAGCGTGCCAGCCAATCGTGCGCGGTACGATGCGGTACCGCAAAGAACCGTGATGTCAAAGATTGGTCCTGTAATGACAACTCCTTATTCTTTATGCCCCCGTGATGCAAGCTTTACGGACGCTTGATTGCGCTAGCTCTGCCACACGTTAAAGATTGGATTTTCTGGGTATAGCTATTCAGCTGCCTCATCTGGCAACGAACTTGGGACAAGGAACGTTCCGCCGCTAGCTGCTTAAGATCTCCACCTGATCCTCGCCATCTTCCTTGGTCAAATGTGCTGTAGGAGTTTTCCCTAGTCCATGCATGCGCCATTCTTGCGCTTAATGCCACATCATGTCTTGTAATATGTACATGTTAACGCAGTGCTACACACGCTTGTTACGACATTATCTCGAAGAAAAGCAAATATTTGGCAAAGTATCCTCCAAAAACCGACGTGGAACGAGAGACTTATGGCTAACAGGGGCCGGTACAAGGGCAGCCACCATACGCCAAGGATGCCCTGATTTGGGAGCTTCTAAGAAGTTGCCACAAAAGCCCATCGTATATCTCGTCCTTTATGGAGAAAACAGGCGTCGCTTTTCGGTCTTCGTACTCTTTGCGTTGTGTTGGGTTGCACTTGCAAAAGCGCAAGGGACTGTTGCCTTGATGATTTTGAGATTTTTACCTCCCAACTACTAGCGGACTGGCGACCGTAAATTTAGTGCTAAGGCTATGAAGTTGAAAGGGTTCAGGCATATCCGGCGCATCGTATATTCTATCGAGCAGAAGTGGTCCAGATGTAACTCTTTGTAAGTTAATTGGATGTCGAGTTGCTTCCGCATCTTGATCACGTCTTAAGGTAAATTTATTTTATATATTGTCAAACAAATTTGTTGTAAGATGTCAACGCCCTGATAGCTGTACGTTCATTGTTCTTTGATCCAATTTCCCAATAACTAACATTATAAAGCAATCGGTAGAGCGTGAGACTCTTAATCTCAAGGTCGGGGGTTCGAGCCCCCCTCAGGGCTATGCTTTTTGCTCCCCCACTTTTCTGTCCTTCCTTTTCTCCCCCCCCCTTTTCGGGCTTATGATTCTTTGTTCCTCCCTCTTTACATCTTTCCTTTGCTTTTGCAGCGCTGAAAGAGAAGAATGCGTGTGGAACTCCTTCCGCGTTCATCTGTGCCACCACACTGCGGCCCCAAATGGCGTTCCCTTGCCAATCACCGTTCGATGCGGCTCGCCACCCTTTGCTGAACCTCGCCTTCTCCTGTTCCCTCGTGGGCAAGTCAGCCAATGGTCTAAATAGAAGCTTCGAGATGAAGGGTTGTGGCGATGCGCCTTGAGACTTGGCTGTTCTAGGGCTATTGTCGAATTCGCGCAAAAGGAATTTCTTCTTTGACCTTTCTACGTCAGGGTCGAAAAAGAGTATACATCATCTTTCCGGTCTTATACGACTACATCTATTCCATCTCTTTCCTTGCCAATACCCTAAGCGCAGATCATAAATCTTTCTAGTGCCTCGAGAAACACCCTCTAGGCTTCTTAACTACCACAGGCACTCCTTGCAGCCATTTGCATTCTCGCTTGCAGCCTTCATCTGAATCTCGTCTTATCAAAATTATCTCCTCTCCTATTGAAAGCGCTATTTTGAATATCGGAGAATGGCTAATTTAGATCCAAACAGCCCTCTTGTCTTTTCCTTCTCCTCCAACCGATCACTACCATACGCTATCGGCCCACCTTCTCACTAGCACTTTGCCAGAGAGCGATTGCAGGCTCCGCAGCTCCTCTGCAAGTCACGTCTCTTCTTACGCTAATATCGTTGACTCTTTCACCTCTACGGCGATCCACAGGGAGAAAAATGCGCTAGACTTTATAGATCTCACCTCAACAACTTAGAGTCGCATAACCTCATCTCTGCCATTCCCCCTTCCGCTCCTCTACTCCGCTCCCACAGAAATTCAATGAAAGGATCCTCACTTGACACATCCACCATCCTCGCAATCGTATTCGGCGTCATCGGATTCTTTTCGCTAGTGGTCGCAATCCTGCAGCTGCTCGTGTCAGTCAAGATCATGAAAAAAGAGAGAGGCCCCTGGTACAATGTCAAGAGGCTCTTCAGGTGGAGGAAGTCGTCTCGAACAGGGTTTTGGAAGTAGTGTACGCGCTGGGAGATTTCTCTTCCTACTTAGAACATTGTCTATGCAGGCCCTACAACGAAATTCGCGTTGCTGCAATTTCCCCTCGTTCTCGGAAAGCTAGAGGTCGAAGGTTTTTCTACGTCCCTGGATTTGGAACCGTGCTGCACTTAAGTGATTGCCGTGTCAGCGAATAATATATGACCGAGAGGGAGGACTTAACGCCAGGTCCCTTAGAGATGGTCAGAGATAAAGAATGTAAGCCTGCAAGGTTAATACGCCTTCAGTCCTCTGATCAGGAAGAGTAGTTGGAATTTGCGTCCGAAACGAGCTTTAGTCATGTCTTCACATGGGCAATTTTCTGGTATACCACCGCCTGAAGCGAAGGCTTATTACTCTGGGATAATAGATCCAACGATTTCAGCAGCAGATACACCCTCTTTGTAAGGTATTAACGGTACGGGTGGCATTCCTATGTGCAGCTTCGGTCACTCCTACAGAGCTTTCGGAAGCGTGGCTCGTAAGCACCGGCCCTATCTTTGACGGGATTAGCGTGCCGAAAAGCCAACGATGAAATTTGCGGCAGCGATAGAGCGGGGGTTGGTAGAAGGCGTCGGGGGCGCTGCTATGGCCTTTTGAGTATACTGGGCAGGATTTGTTGGGGATCATTGAGCGGAGAAAGAAATGGGAGAAGACGAGTGGTGGTGGTGGCAGTGGCGGCAGTGGAGAAGTAGGAAGAATGGGGCGATGGGCTGTAGGGTAGAATCTATTCCTTGGTAGGAACAAGACGATTGAGAGAATGGGGTGAAAGTAAGGAAAGGAGGGGTTGGTCGACGAATATAGTAAATAAAAATCTTTACATCGTTTGAGTCTTTGTCATGTCATGCTGTGTTTAGTATGATCTGTCTCTCCATTCACGCCCAGTATTCCCCTCTCAGCACACAGACTGAGCCAAAAGCTGCCGGTCGTTTCGTAATATCCATTCCTAAAGAGTGACAGGCGTATTCGGCATTCCATAGTCTCAACGATAGCGCCACCCCTTCCTTGGCGCCAACGTCCGCTCACTTAAGCCTATTCCCAAGATATTCGGCCCTACCTCGCCGTATTTGACCTTCTTCCGGCCCAGCAACTCGACTAGCTCGTTGGCAGGAAGGTTGGAGCCAACTTGTGCCTGCGGGTCACGATTATCAACGTCAACACTGAGCACGTCGTGCGGCCGCGCCGCAACGTCCATATCAGTTCTTGCGTTCGCAATGGAAGGGTTGTGCAGAGCCTTGGCCACTTCTAGCGGCGACAGGGTCACTCTTCGGCCCAGGCGCCAGAAGCCCCAGTACAGTGGTACAATGGCGAGCAGAGCGGCGAATATGAGGCCGATTCCGATGCCGAGGATGAGCTGGTTTGTTTCGTAGACTGTATGATATATCTGGTATTCCCCCTCCCGCGTGATCTTTTGTGTGGGAACGTCGGAGCTCCGAGGTTCACTCCCCGGACTGATCACCGTATTACCAGTGGGGAAGATGTAGTCGGCCATCTGATGTTCCGCGATTGCTATAGAACTACGGAACATGATGTCTCGGATGTCGGCGAGCAGCTCTTTCATGGGCGAGGAGAAGGTGTTGTCGAGAATGGTCTTGCTGTTCGTGGTGCCTTTGGAGAATTGAGCATATGGAGCAGCGAATGATCCCGTTACGGTAATGTCGGCGCCAAAGTTCGTGATGTCACTTTTTAAAGCGATGCTTGAAGTAAAAAGATTGGAAAACGCGAGCCCAATCCCGCCCAAGGTGCTGAAAACCCCTGGTGTTAGCCCCTCATGATGATGTCCCGTTGCGCGCTCATCATAATCAGGCATGGGCAGAACTTTGACCACTTTATCAACTTTCAAATTGTCGTTCGTGTCAACTGAGTCTTTGGTCCAGTTAACCAAAGATGTGGGATGCCGCAGCGTCACGGTAGACTGCGTGACATTGACGGGATACTCAACTTGTGCCGGTATCATGGTACAGTTACGATTCGTAACAACTGGCCCCTCGAAGCCCTCCTTGTCGTGCCAAAGAGCCGTTAATGAGATCGACCAATCTCCCGGGTCAAAGCCGACCTTAAATACCGTATTGACTGGCTGAACCGCAATATTGTTCTGCGCCGACAGTGGTGTCTGCAACCCACTATGGCTCGCATGGCAGGTGTATTGGAATCCGATTCCCCTCAAAGTCGTAGCGCATGAGACATTCGAGCTTGAGGCGCATCCGTCAAGATCGAGATGGATAGGTGATTGAATTGTGTAGTTTTGGAGGATTTGAATGAATTGAGGAGTCAGGTACACTATCCCGAAAGTGTCATGACCTGTTGCTGCTACCACTCCTGAGAAGCCCGCTGGTAGGGCAGATGCGAGGACAGCAGTCATGTTGACATGATTTGTAGATACGACAGTTTTGGAAAAGCTGGCGGTCTGTAATAGTGCCTCTAGTCCTGTCAGAATGGTGAAAGCGAAGCTTGCCACGCAGATCCAACCCCATAATCTCCTTCGTAGAATGATGGCAAAGAGAGACTCACCGACTTCCCATTGGAAGTGGAGGTTTCTCATACTTTGACCTTGCAATACGTTTACCCACCAAGAAATCGTGACAGCTTCGGCAAAAAGAACAGCTGCAGCTTTGAGAGACACGAAGTTGAATAATGCAATCCATGCATTTACACTGATTCGCCACTTTCGGTGGTGCCCTGCCACATTTACGGTCGTAGCGCACCATGAATCAACGTCTTTACCGTCGGAAACGAGGAGGACGGTGATAGTGCCAAATGATAGCGCAATAATAAGCAGCAGACAAGTAAGGCTTATGAGTGGAAACCGAGCGGTGGTACCAGAGTGCCACGGTCTGTCTTTGGGTCCATTTCGTTCACGAGAAAGACGATAGGGTTCGTGATGAGTGTCATTTGCGCCAATGGCATAAGCTGTACAGAGGAGTTAGTGTAAAGATTTTGTTGCCGTGGGTCTTTTCAGTCAGAATGTAAGAACTTACCTTGTGCACCTGTCGCCTTTGGATAAGGCGAGATTAGTTCAGTAGATCCGTGTTGGAAGGCGTCTTTCATGCCAGGCCCTGCTAAAGGCTTGTAGCGAAAAGAGGTAATGACATCTTTCAGGGAGTTCCAACGCGAGGTAGACGTGCTTTTCATGGCGCGATCCGACGAGTTTGACCAGCTCGCAGAAATAAGGTCACGCTTACTCGAGAAGCATCAATAGATCTGTGAAGTAACAGCGAATCAGAATGTCGTGCTGGGTCAGATGTCTCTCGCTTTATTCAGCATCTGTAGAAGTATTGTACCAAATCAGTGAGGCTGGAAACTCACTAACATCGATAAGAGAGCTTTTGCGTATAGCGATAGTAATTGCACTCGAACTGATTTCCGACTGATGGAAAAGGAGTAAGACCGAAATATACTCCCATAGCCTTGGCCCTTGGGCTGCTTTGGTGGTGCCTTTATAAGGGCAGTGATAGAACTTTTGCCGAACCATTGAGCGGCTTTCGCGCAAGCCAATTTTAGAGCTATGAAGCCGTCCCACTAACAATGAGAGAAAATCAACAAATCATAGCTGCCTCTGCACCAAGGACCCAGAAGGTGGCGTTTCCAAGACATGGTTCTTCTGTGGTCGCATGTGATAGCTGCTCTTACCGAGGACGGAGACAAGGCTGCGAGCAATCTATGAATCAAGGAACAGACGGTAAGTGGATAAAGGCGACAGCGCCGTGTGTTGGTTTGGGGACCTCATGAACACTACGGTGCGCGCCATGGTGGCGTATCACCGGTACAATTTTGTGGGTCCTGGCTGCTAAAGGATGGTGATAGGTGAAGGTAAGTGCAGCAGTAGGACCTCAGCGCGAAATGTTCGGCAAGACCTACATCGTAGTAGCTTTGAGGGATTAGCTGCAAGTACTGATATATTTGAAAATTCTGCATCAGCTTAGAACATTATGCTACAATCTCGAGCCCACGAACGTGAGAAAGTGTTGAAAGGCAAGACGCTGAGGGCTGAGGCTATGACGACGCGAAAGAAGAACGCTGTGTCTTTAAGTGGATAGGTTTTTGGAAGGGTTCAGGGGCATGCAGTAGCTCTGGAGAATTCTGCCAGGCATCCTCACCTCGGGCGGAGTACTTGAAGAAGCATGGGCGCTTGAAAAAGCAAATGGTGGCGTTTACCAAGCAAATGCTAATGCTGGGGGTGGGGATCAGGCCATAGGGACACGCGAGGTTGTTGTAAGTGTGTGTCTCCTGGCGTAGTCTTGGAACAATCGCGAAGGATGCCGTCCTAGGCCGTTGGGCGGAGCTTATCATCACTTGAAGTGTATATTCTAATGTTATTCATGCTGGTAAGTAATTGAGCTTCAGAAAGGTACCTGTTGTATCGCGTGCGATGTATCGTAAGACGACACACCATGCCACACATAGCCGTCCATGTATGAAGCAATAGCACGTGTATTTGAGTGCTGCGAACGGCTAATGCACGTCTGCCATCTGCGATATGTTTAAGATGAAATTGGAAGGTTTGGAAGAAGTGAGACATTCAGAGACAAGGGGGCCTACAGAAGAGCCTCCATATGCCACTCATGAGTGATTATCGGCGTCCCAAATCCGTACCTAGGCCTCCCGGCTGACACCACGGTACAGATCCAACGTCGGCCCGCACCCCGTTCGCGATCAAACCGATGTGGCTGAGAAGAGGGAAGATGGTGGGGGCCACGTGGGGCTCGGCCTGACAGAAGTGCTCCCTAGACCGCCAACGCCGACGACGTTTGGCGGAAATATACCAATTAAAGGCACGCGTAACGCCATTGCCTGTCGATATTTTGACGATTGCAAGGGATCGAAAGGTCTAGGTATGCATGTTCCTTGATCGACAAAACTTTCTCGGCTTTCCCAAGCCTACCTCCCGGTCCTCATCTTCTTTACCTCTGTGCTTAGCAACCCCTCTTCCCCTCCTTCTACAACTCATAAGCTGGCCTCTTGCAGGAAAAGCTGGACGCGTCACGAATAACCGCGCAATGGCGCCCCAGCCTGTAGAACGATGCATCTACTCTGCTTGAAGCACATTGGCCAACGCGAAGAAGTTCCGGGCTAGCCCTATGAACAAGCATAAAATACCATGTGTACCCTTCCACTGCATATGCCCTGTCCAGCTCTTTCAGCCCATGACTATTTCGAACGACAAAGAAGGCAGATTATTCAGGCAGGGGCCAGGCAGTGAATATGAAAAGACCATAACCTTCATCAGGTAGGCTGCAGCTTTGTTGGTCTGTTCAATTGATTTCCTCTGTTGTCAAGTGCCTTACCAAATCGCAACAGACATGTCGGAAACTCAAGCAGCCATCAATTATCCTGTTCATATAGGCATATGGACGAACTGGTCCCTGGGTGGAAGAGTCACGGGATCGACAATCACTTTAACTCATCGCGATGTGGCGTTACTCCTGGCATTCCTGGCGATATTCATTACCTTCACAGGCTCTAGATTCTGGCGCATCGTTTGCTTCATCGTGTATAGGCTACTTCTATCCAGACCAGAAGTTCCTCAAGATGGATTGTACCATCAACGTCAGGCTGTCTTGCGTAATGCAAGCGATGAAAAGTATGGCTTCCTGAAGTTTTCTTAGATCCTCTTGGCTTGGCGGAGAAGGGCCTATCGGCCCTTCGTACGAATGCTACCTCTTCTCGGTACCTCTCTGGCAATTTTCGTCTCCTTCGCGCTGGCCAGCATATTCTCATTCAGAATCAGCTTGAGCATGGGTAATGAAGTTTTGATTTCAAGCCCGAACTGTGGAGCGCCCCTCAGCCCTCCTTCTGTTCATCCTACAAATCGACAAAATACGGAAATTTATAATCCATGGCTAGTTGAACGCAAGACCTCAAATACCAATTATGCTCAACGGTGCTATTCAGGGTCAGATCGAAGTGGTTCTACAGAAACAGAAAGGGACGGTTGCACACCATTTGTAAAGAGACAACTCAACAGCATCATCGATCGGAATGCTAGCTGTCCATTTGCTCCGACCATCTGTCGCAATCAGTATGGCAACATCAAACTTGATACGGGGTACCTGGGCGCTCAAAAGGATATTGGTACTAACCTGCCGTCTAATCTGGATTTCACGTTCAGAAAGGTATTACAGTGTGCCCCCTCTCAAGACTGCAAACTATCAAAAGAGTGCACACTACTCTCTGGACAAGCCTTACATGCAATATTTTTATGGAGCTACTCCTGGAAAACATCCAGTGCCCTTCACTTATCAAGTCGATGAGCTATCAGCGGATGAGGCAGCTTAGCGGCGTTTTAGGTACCCGGATGCCGACTATAGAGTGAAGTAAGTTTTCTACAGATGCTATGAAGCAGAGGTCAAACAAGAGTTTGACTGACTAGAGATAGCACTGCAAAGTGCTACAGCTACAACGAGGGCAGCTGTGACCCTGATTCGACGTTCGTACCAATCCAGGAGCTTGCGCAGAATGGCAGCGATACTACCTTAGTTTTTCTCTCGGCTAATGGCGTCAAGTTCACGGAGGAGGTTGACGACGCCTGGTATGCTGCACATCGCAGTACCAATGACACTATTGGCGCCCAGAGTTCAAATGCTTCCAAACAGTATTATATGACGGATGAGCCGGCTTCGGTTCTAGGATGCAAGGAGCAATATCAAAGCTGCGATCCAGCATTACCGCCTGAGCGAGGCTGTTCTCCTCTGTCCAGTATTGGTACGATTGGTTTTAGCTATAACGTACCGAAAACCGAAAGGGAGTGGGCCCTTTAGTGGGGCTTGACGTTTCAATCACTACCAACTGTCATAGATGGCCTCCGATCATCCTCCTTAACCGCGAGGTTCAGCTTGATACAGAGCATTCAAGCCCCATTACCGGCAGATCAGTGGCAGCTAGAAGTCGAAAACTTGCACAACATCATTCTAAGTTCTCTTCAGGGCAATTCCGTGGAAAATGCTATAGGACCTGGCGATCCTGACATGCTGCAATACTTTTGGACCAGACCGTCCAATGATATAGAGAGGTATATCTGCAAAAATCAGGTATGTGAACGGATTTTTGTCTGTCGGGCGTTCAGCAGCATTATGCTTGAGGTTAGCCTTGGATTGATCAAGCGGCCCTCAAGACTCAATTCATGGGATACCTGCGGGCTTTCTGATATCAGTCTTTCATCTGAGGCAATAGCAGAGTGTTCTATGGCAACTCCATCAACACATTCTTCACAAGAGTGAACTCTGTAAGATCTTTAGCGGTCGTCTCAGGGTTCTCAGAACATTGGTCACCTGCGGGTTCATCTTCCAAGCTCGTGATCTCATCGTCCCTACACTCCATAGCTGACACTAATCCAGAAAATAATCTCTACCGCGTATACAAATATCTCTTCAATGTGGCTTATAATTATTCTTGTTGTTGGAGCAATCATCATTACGCTCGAGCAATTACTGGAAAGAACCATCCTTCTCCTAGAGCGGCGCAACATCATCAAAACAGTAACCGCAGAATGGTTCGGCAACGGGAAGCTCCAGCTTCAACGAATGGCCCATGAAGAACTTGGGCTCGGTGATTGGGAAGGCTGTGGAGGAGAAGCTGTTCCCGTTACGCGAAAGGGTCAGCTTCTGGGAGTCTACATTACAAGAGACCCAGTTCACCCGAAGCTTGTCAATCCAAAGTTGGTTGCTCAGGAGGCTACAGACGTCAACGGCTCTAGTGATGAAAAGGTCAAACTTGATGCAAGCGAGATCGAGGTCAGCGGAAGTCCATTGAGCGCCCCGCAAGACAACAGCGAGAGCATGCGGGACAACCAAGAATGTGGTCAGCATGAAAGCGCTGCGACTGATGCCAGCGACCTCGAAGCGACACCGGCGACATCCCCCTCCCAGAAAAAGCCCGGCTCATAGAGCATGCACCTTTAAAGGTTTCGAGACCATTGCACCAATATCTCAGGAGCAATTTGACACATCTGAGCCTTACTGCAAGCAAGAATTGCACCTAGAGGTCACCTTTATCCATGAAAGCCAGATGCTTTCTATATTACTGTTGTAGGATGCCATCACTCAAAAAGCCTTTCAAGGCTTGGTCTTGGGGTCACCGAAGCCCTTAAAACCTCGAAAGGTGCCATTAAATCAATTAGGTGCCTCGTGAGTCCTGCTCGTATTGAGGTCTTAGTTTTAGATCGAATTAGCACAAGGACAGCCCCTAAAGTGGCTTGCTGGATATAGAGGTATTTCTGTTACGAATCCCATGGTTGTGTTGGATTACCTCAATCACCGAGGATATCCTCTGTCGATATCCGTTCACCTGGAATGTCATCATTGGGTCAGTTGGTTAGTCAATGGAGGACCTGTAGGGTACACAATCACCACAAGATCCCCCACATCGAGCTAGAATACCATTCCATTTACACCTGAGCTGCCTGTTCCTGAAGGTTGTACAACACATTGCATGCTTTATAAGCAATCTGCAGGTATAGCACCAACTTCTGCAGGAAAAGCTGTGCCGCTCCAGCCAACGGCATCGCCGCAATTTACATCACATAATAGGCAAGCACCTTTATCGGCAGATCTTTGCGACAAGATTTTCGCCAGTCTCTGTCAGGTCTCAGCCCGACCATTCAGCTCTCGAAGACACCCAGCAGAACCGAGACGCGCAAGGGGCAGCAAGAAGGTCACATGACACTCTATTCGAATGTCGAGAGAAGCCGTGGCGTTGAAGGTTGATGATGGATTCTGCTGAAAGTCAGAGAGCTGCGGTCCGCAAGTTTCGCGAAGCTTTCAGGAACGCTCCAAAGAATACCCCAGTGCATCAACTACAGGAGCATGCTGCACGGCCAAGATCTTTTAAGGGTCCAATCTGGGTGAGCAATGTGACAATTCCAGGTGTTTCTGGTGTGGAGAGTGATGAGCTGCGCGCAAAGCTGTGGAAGGTTTTCCAGAGTAGAAGCGACGGCAGCGAAACCTTCGACTACCCTACGGCACCGGTACCTCTTCAGGGTGAATGGATTGCCCCTCGAAAGAGTGCAACAGATCCAAACGGGTTGAGCGAGAGTGAGAAATTCACTCACATACAAAAAGAATGCGACACCTCTCTCACCGTGTTCTATCTTTCCGGCAATGGGTGGATGTGAGTAACTCTTCTTCCATTTTCTTCGCACAAACAGCAGCTAATAGCCAACCCCCACAGGCGCAGCGGACCACCAGGCTCTCGACCTTTGACTCAAGAGCTCTCTAAGTACAGTAAATCTCGCGTCTTCACAATGCAGACACGTCTCGCACCGCAAAACACTCTCCCCACCATTGTCCTCGACGCACTTATCGGTTACCTCTACCTCATCGCTCCCCCTCCGTCCGCCCTTCACTCCTCCATCTCTCCCTCCTCCATCATCCTTGCTGGCGAATCTGGCGGCGCGACCTTACATCTCGCTATCCTGCAGTTCCTCCTCTACTTTCTACCCACCAGTCCCATCATCCACATCTTCAACAACCGAATCCCACTTACAACTCTCCCCAACGGCTGTGCCTTCGTCTCTCCCCCTATGGACATCCTCTCCGCCTTTCCCGCCGCCTCCGAGAATGAAGAGATAGATTGGATGCCCGAACGCGGTCCCTGGTTCAACGACGATTTCCCCGCCGATCACATCTGGCCTTCTTCCCCCCCTCGCGCCGAGATCTACGTCGACGCCAGCGCGATGATGCACCCCTTGATCCAACCAACGCTAGGTTCTGACTGGAAAGGGATGCCTCCAATGTGGGTTGCGTGTGGGCAAGAGAGGTATGCCGACGGGATTAAGTATTTCGTGAGAGAGGTCAAGAGGGCAGGAGGCAGGGTGAAGTTTGAGGAGTATGAAGGGATGGTACACTCATTTTGTGTGAGCATGCCATGGATTAAACAGAGTCAAGAGTGTGTGAGGAGGTGGGGAGAGGCGTGTCGGGAGATGGGAGAGAGTGGGGAGAATTGGGAATGCTGGGCGGGGAGGGTGGAGCTGGGAGACTTGCGAAGGAGGGAAATGGGGTTTGAGGAATTGATCGGGATGGAGGAGCAGGAGGTAAGGACGAGGATGAAAGCGAGAGTGGAGAAGTTGAAGACGAGGGTTTGGAGAGGTCCGCAGGTGGGAAAGGCGAAGATTTAGTGATGCGGAAAGCTAAGTACTGTTTAATTAGACGTTTCTCAAATGTGGGAAATCACAGCACAATTTTTTCATTGTTCTCCGTTCTATTCTCACGACTATTAGAGAGATGCGCTCGGCCTTAAAGTACTGACGAGGCGCCTGAAGTGGCTTGCTGGATAGACTCGTCAGCGGTCTGCTTCGGCACCGGTACGGGTGGGCTACGGATGGAGCCGTCACTGCGGCTCGCGTGTTATCGGGTAAGCATACCCCGAGGACGGCGTATGCCTACGTTCCAACGACGGCACTCAAAGCTTCTCAAGCTTCTGACCTCCCCGGGGCATATCTTATCGATACAGATCTCGACTCGTCTTTAGAAGCCATTGTCGGAGACATCATGCCTTCATTGTTTTTCTTCCTTGCACTGCCACTCCACTTGTATCTTCACCCTGTCTATACAAACCGTGCCTATCTGCTCCAAAGCCTCCAGCGCCAGCTTGACGTGAGTCAACCTATTCTCAATTTCAATCCATCCCTAGGACAGCCTTGCGCATATCCCGGAACACAGTAGGCACTTTCCGGGAGGGCAGTCGAATTCCTGAGAGATTTGCGCATATAGCTGCCGAAAATATTTGAAGTAGTGCGTCGTACAGGCGGTACATGGATCAGCGTGGTGAGAACGTCCTTAGCCAGCCCGCGTTCCACTTGCCGTTACGGCCATCGCGGAAAGTTCTTCCACAAAAGCCAAAGCGTTCGATAAGCAAAGACTTGTGTCTTTTCCGTATCATTACAACCCTCGCACCATTTGCTGAGCCTCACTCGTAGACCTGCAATCGGCCGTAAACAGTACTAACATTTCGTGCTCACATTGGACGGGACATGGTAATGCAGAAAACCCCGTGCTTTAGAGACCAGAGAGGGGCATAAAAGAGGGCTGTTGAAATAGGAGATTGGCTAGGTTTCTCAGGGGTTTGGTGGCTTACAAAGACCCAAGCTGCTTGCTTGCTGCATGTGTCATCCCTCTGCAGCCGTTCTGGGATTAAGCCGTCTTGACTTGCGGCCTTATGTAGAAGGGAATTGAAAGAATCAAGCCTGGAGGGACACGGGGCGTTAGAAGACTTGGCTTTCTTTGGTAGATAGGCTAGGGGATCGTGGGACGAAAAGCGGTAGTGTCATATGTATACGTAAAAGGCAAGCTCGTCTACGCCGGTGAGCGTGTATCTGTATAGCGGGAGGTTACGGGTGAGCCATACTCATACCGTACGGAGAGGACAGAGGCTGGTGGGGTGACACTGCATGGCGGACGCATCTCCGCGCCTTTGCATCCTGCACACGATATTTTACGGGTACTGTTTGCGACCGGCCTGAGCATCTTGGCTCGTGTATCTAGACATGGGCTAGTCAAACTTTCTACGAGTACGTGGTTGGTCACTTTTCCCCATTTCCATCTTCTTAGCATAGTAAAACTCCCGTAGGAAAAATTGACGGATAATGTGTAATAAGAAATATTGCTCATCGATCGAAGATTTCTCATCCTCAACTCGGAAGTGGGTTGCAGCCGACAGGACTTTTACTTCAGAGGTACAAACAACGCGTCGGCGTAGGCCCTCCTATCAGCCATGTAGTCCTCCCTCTTCGGGGTTACAGAACCACCAGGGTACATCTGAGCGGCTGTCGACAAGCTCGTCTGCGGATACTGTATCTCTTCCTTGTCCCAATCCACGAACCCCGACAGTTGGCGACTGTCGGGGACCGTCTTGACCGATATATTGCTTCTGGACGCCAAAGGGGAGCTGGAAAGAGGTGCACCCCCCTGCGATATTGAGCTCCCGCGGTTGGAGGACCAGGAAAAGAGGCGGGCAGCGGTAGAAGAGAGCCGGGTGGACCATTCCATGTCTATGAAGAGGTACCGCAGAAGCGAGCGAAGGTGGGGAAGGACACAGCAGATAAAGTATGTACTTGGCTCCGCGATTGTCGATGACACCACCGGGACGGAGAGGTATGTGAAGTCGGAAAAGAAATCGTCGTGGGTCAAGAAGATGGCGAGACGGACGATAACTGTGATTGTTCCGCTTCGGAGTAAGAGAATATAAGTTAGTAGGGGGTTTGTAAGATTTCTCATGGCTTTTATTGTGACTTACGCTACCCAGGTGAGAAAGGTGATTAATAGACCGATCTTCTTCGGCTTTGACACCTGTAATTTGGCCAGGGATGGGATCGGCAAAATGAGAATCAAGACATCGATGAGAATATTCGGGGCAGCGGCCCATTCCCAAGAAACCATGAGGTTGCCGCAATGTCCATCTATGTTCTTGTTCCAGTTGTAATTGAGAGGGCGACACATAACGAATACGGTGACTATGCCGGTAATTCCATTGACGATGCTTAGTATACCGATCACCCAATTAAGGCCACGGATCCACCTTTGGACGAATAGTTTCGAGTATAGAGCAACAATGGCGAGCTTGGGCAAAGTAGTCGATGCCATGTAGATGATTTGCTGAAAGATCTGTAGCTTGAGAAATATGATCATCTTTTGAGGGTCTTCCAACAGCCAAAAAGCAAAGTGGCGCCCGGCGCCGCCAATTTTCACGAAGACTGAAGACTGTGTCAGTAATACCTCGAGGTATTGATTCCGCTACAAATGATTCGAAGTCGGGGCTCACGAATGCCGTTGATACAGCCTCCTGTACAGCACAAGAAGGCTGCCGGAATCAAGCACCATGTTTCAATGCCATGTGATGACGCCCTGACGGTAATCCGGGAGGCAATAAATAGCGCGAAGAAAACTGTTTGAAGGACAATGAAGACAATACTAATGTTCAATAATAGCTGACTGTTATCTTCTCGCAGATACTCAGGCGGCAATTGTTTTAATTGAGCTGGAGTCAGAGTAGCCATGGCCGGGGAGGAAGAAAACACATCAACTCCTTCAGACAAGTATCGAAAAGACAAAATTGCAAGGTCTGTAGTGCAGCATGGACTTCGACATGCCCAGAGGATTGAGAGGAGTTAATCTAATCCATGAAACCATCTCTTCAGGAACATGAGAGGAAAAGCTCGCCCGAATGGCCATGGCTCACTCGTGATGCAGTACCTTCGATCACGGCCGAGACGGTCCTTGCTTGTACGCCTTCATCATTTGAAACGATTGGGGGCCAGGGCGACAACATTGACTTCATTTGTCTATTTATCTGTTGTCGTTGATCAGCTCGTATCGACACCCATGTTATTCGAGCGAGTACTGCCAACGGAACCATGTGCACGGATTTTTGGGCGTACAGCACAGCCCGTGTTGAAGGGATCCCATCGCGGGGCTCACTGAGGTCACTGGGTGATTGGCCATTATCCCCCTCTTCCAACGCGTCCCAGCCCCCAAAATACCGGGGCATTCTGTGCAGCTCTCAGCTATCATGTCCCACATGTCAGGTATGCGATTCGTGATCCATAACTTCATCTAAACGTCGTGCAGGAACATTGATTGCATGAGAAATTCCTTGTTCAGCCGGGCCGCATTCGCATGTTGAACCAGCCTTCGCTCATGTCGCTGCTCACTGTCATACTTCAATATTTGCACACCACTGGAATTGGCAGAGGAGCAAGCTACAAGTGCTGTTTGACCGAGTAACGGCAAGCGAGGCAGCATTTCTAACGAGATTTGGCCATTCACAATATAATTGATGGGTTATGAAGGTGGGAGATTCAACAAGCATTGTCTCGCAGGGTTCGTTTGTGCATAAGCGTCTTTCGTATGCAAGTGACTGTCTAGGCATCTGGGCCCGAGATACGGGGGCTCGAACCCGTCAACCCAACCAGTCCCTGTCATTTGTACTACCACTTCAATGGCAGCTCCTGCGCGTTGAACCATTCGATTGCGAGAATGGAGGGAGCCATGCATATGCTGTCTCCGTGCAAGACAGCCGTTCCAGCAGTGAGATCTCTTCTACCTGCCCCAGCTGTACTTCCTGGGAGGATGGATCTGACCTCATTGCACGTCATGTTTCTGGGGTTCATAAGTTTGAAGCCTTACATCGGCGTTCGACCGAGGGTTAGCCTGAAGAAAGTAGTATTTCATGATCAGACTCGGGTAGACCAATTTCACAATATCATCAAAGGGTAGAAACAGTGCTCGCTTCTGCATCAAGTCACATTGACCTACAAGAAGCTAGGTCAATAATTTTCCAATCATTTTTGAAGCTTCGTTAGGACCAGCACGTCTTATAATATACGAATGATCGAAACGCAAGCGAGGTGTCAGCGGGGGAAAGCTAAGAGGTCCAATCCTCCTCTTAGCGATGTTCGATTTCCAAGCGGTATTCCGACGTCCTTAAGAGTGGCAGCAGAAGACTGGGATCATGTTGAAGACACGAAAGAGAGAAAGAAGATACAGAACAGAAATGCCCAAAGAACCTACAGTAGGCGTCATCCGAACTTGCGACCATCTCTTAAATTTTTAAACTATGTCATCTCGTTAACATTAGTCAAGGACACAAGTTAAAACTGCGTTTGAAAGCGTTCGAGCGATGGCAAGCTTCAGCTAATACGGGGTCATCTGCTTCTAGCCAATCTCAAATAGATACACGAGGGCAGAAACAGTCATCTACATCATCAAGCTCTTTGACAGAACACAGTCTAGGGCCTGGAAACAATAACACATTCTCAGGGAATAATCCCTGCACTCTTTCCAACCCGGACCAGCAATTTGAAGAGACCGACGGAGCTTGTGAAGGATATATTTTGGATGAGCTAAGAAGCAGTACTTACTCACAAGCCATATGTGGCGATGAAGGGCAGTCAGAAAGACAGTCTTCTGTCTCGTGGTCTCCTCCACCACATGCACGTCCTGTTACTGAGTGTGATGATGGCGCGCTCCGCGTGAATAAAGAAGCGGGTGCTTTAAACAAGGTTTGGGAGCAGTCCATAGCACTTGATGCTGAGAGTCTTGATATATCTGGATATCCGTCTTTGCTGGATGGACGTGAGCCAGAAATGTTCGGTGATGATGAGCAAATTTCACTAATGGGTCTAGATTTAGCCAACCGCAGAGTGAGTCGTAATGACTTTGTCCCCCCTAAACCCTACACAGGCAGCCGAGGCTGATTCAACAGGCTCCAACAATTTCCAACTGTCCTTCGAACCATCAAAACAGCGTTAAGCATGGGGATAAGCTGAAGCCGAGCAAGGGTAAAACTGCTCTGCACTTGGCAGCCGAAAATGGATGGCATCGGAATGTGCGCTTGTTACTCAAACACACTCACGACGCGCATGTTAGAGACGAGAACGGTCGGAGCGCGTTGCATTTAGCGGCAGCAAATGGACATGCTGAGACTGTCCAGGAGTTACTACTGGCTCCTCAGCAATGCGGTACGGATCTAGCTATCAATGCTCGCGATAGCAAAGGCATGACGGCTTTACATATTGCGGCGAAACAAGGAAAGGAGCGAGTGATCGAAGTTCTGCTAGCATACGATGGTATCGACGCAGGCGCCAGGGTCATGTAGGGCATTTGGGACTGAAGAACCATGGTGAAGATCTAACGCATATAGAAGGATCATTAACTTTCTCGTGGCCGGCTCACCTAAACCAGACTTTAGATATTTCTTGTAGTGACCTGTGCTCTTCTTAGCAAATGTCTAGGAAAGTTTTACCAAGGGACAAATTTCCGTCTTTCTTCGATCATCACAAAGCATAGCTTCACAGCTGAAGCATAATGGGCATCAATATTCAGCATATGGGATCTAAGATCCGTACATCGTTCTTGACTGACGTGGACAATCTAGTTATCCACGGGCTTGGTTCCGCACACCTTGAGTATTCCGAGACAACGCTAATATCGTCAGGCTTTGATCATCACTTGGGCAGCATCCCTGAGGCGGTTGACACTGTCTAAATCACTAAATGACTTGAGATCAGCCGAGAAATCAAAAACTATGAGATGAGGCATCAAGAGAGATAGAGAATTATGTCAATTTTCTTAGCCCATATTGGTGGCTGACTTGACATGCCGTTAGCTTATGCAATTTCGGATGCAGTCATTCCCGTTTTGTTCTTACCTGGGTTCGGTAGAGTTTTGTGGCAGCACATTCAGCAATCTCGTTGCGTTTTCGACCACCAATGAATACTGGAAACTTCCGTTCAGCACTTCGTCAATTTATGTTTCCCACAGAAGATCCGCCCTTTGAAAATGAGAGACAATCAGATGGAAACTTGGAATAAGAATGGGACCGGCTGCCAGTGGTCTGTACCGCGGCCACAGTACAGATTTTAATCCTTAATCTGCCCTGTGAGAGCGAAATTTATAAATTTTATATTACCGTAATTACATAATATTTTATATAGAAGAAATCATGTGCTAAAATAACGCACAAATCTATTAATTATATGTAAATTTTTCATATAAATCTATTAACTTAATTACGTATCAAAGTTCCGTATGTATTGTTTACTCATGTATCATATAATAAAAATATAATCGCGCGAACCGCAGTGTAGATTTGGTCTTATAGTCCGCGTTACACTGTGGCGTGGATATCTATCCGCGGGTAGCGCGGTGCAGAGCACTACCGGCTGTCACCACTAGTGGTCTGAATGCTCCAATTCCATATTGTTGAGACTAAATGAGACGTTCAATGACTGTGTGAAAATAAGGCAGCACGCTCATTGACCAACACAACTCACGTTCACACCATGGTTAGAAAACATGCTATACTAGCTGGCACTTTGCTAGGACCTTTTCCCCGAGCGCATACAACGAGGTAGCGCTGATGACATCAAACATAGTGACATCAGATTTCAGCTGCATGTGAATCCAGTTCCGCAGCTCCACAGCGCTCAGGGAGTCCACACCATAAGCAGATAAAGGTCTCACCGGCTCCATAGATTCCTTCAGGCCGAGACTTTCCGTGAGTTGTTGATTGATAAGCTTAATAGTCTCCGAGAGCAAAGTCTCACGGCTGACATTAGACTTTAACATCCTGCAAAAGGCTTGCACTGCTCTTGTACGGTCCTGAGTGTCTGCAAGTTGGAATCGCGACTTATCAAAACAGAGGGGCCTGAAGCGGATGTCTCGCACCAATGGAGAATCTGGCGACTGCGGAATGGAGATACCAGTGATTACCTGAGATTGGCTCCGAGAATCGATTGGGGAGACTTGTTGGAGGATGGAGAAGTTCACGATCTTGTGGAGCAGGCTCTCATTTATCCCAGTCCAAACATTTTTATCCACACGCGTTGCAATCTCTGGGTGCTCATGGATATACCCGACGTCTTCAATAATCCCGAGGTCGATTGCATGTGCTGCAAGCCCACGTTTTCTCCTAAACGCTGCAAATGAGTCTAAGAAAGCATTAGCGGCTGCGTAATTAGCTTGAGCTTTCTGGCCAATAATTCCAGAGATACTGGAAAGCAGGGTAAAAAAGTCCAAGGGACGGCTCTGTCGCATTGCAGCATGGTGGAGATTCCATGTGCCCTGCACCTTCGCCTTTATTGCTCCATGGAAATCGTCAACTGCCATAGATGAAAATGTTTTGTCCTAACTGATTAGTTTTCATCCAAAAGATATGAATAAAGTCCACTCACACGCAATACCATTGCACCTTGAATAATACCAGCAATCGGGTGACTGGATCGTTCGAAAATTTGTTCGACGTCCCCAGCATTAGAAACGTCTCCTTGAGTAAGCTGGACATGTGTATCTAGTGCCTGAAGTTGATGTAGAATCCCCTGCGATTGTAGATCTCCACAGCCACTTCTTGACATGACAATTAGACGTTTCGCACCTAGTCGCGCGAGGTATATTGCAATGCTTCCGCAAACACCCCTCAACCCTCCGACGACAAGATATGCAACGTCATGCCGAAGTTGGAGTGAATGCGGCGCTATACGCGTCGGAACTCGAGACCTTTCTGAGGAAACATCCGATATGATTATCTTTCCAATGTGCCCAGCGCTCTGCATCGATCGCATTGCTTTGTGGATTTCAGAGAAAGGGAAGACACGAACCGGCGAGATCGGCGATATCGCCCCATCTCTAAGCATCCTAAACATCTTTGCGATATGCTCAGCTTTACTGGATCGTGTAATACTAGGATGAGATAGATCGAAAGCAAGATAACTTGCGTTACGGGAGAAGGGCTCCATTGAGATAGAGCGGCGTTCCACCATATGTCTTTTGCCGATATCGATGAATTTGCCGCGGTCCGCTATACATCTCCAGGATTCATCTAAGAGTTCACCCGTCAAAGAATTCAAGACGACGTCAACTCCCTTGTTGTTGGTGGCAGCCATCAACGCAGGCACATAAGACGCGGATCTGGACGTGAAAACGCGGTCCAGCGGGATGCCAATGTCCTCAGTCAAAAATTGGCACTTCTCCGAGCTACTGGCAGTGACGAAGATCTTCACCGTCAGCAAAGGGGCAAAATTGACAAAGTAGGGCGATCACCTTCGCCCCAATATATTGACACACTTGTATTGCAGCAAGCCCGACTCCTCCAGCGGCAGAGTGGATTAGGATAGTCTAGAAATTTCAGCTGACCAACGCATGAACATGAAATCTTTCAACATACTTGCCCAGCTCGTAGGTTTGCCATATCCATCAGAGTGTATATAACAGTAAGATAGATGACACATAAGCCTGCAGCCTCCTTAGATATTATCAGTGCAAGCGTCAAATAGATCTACAGACAGCTTACTTCGAATGTAATGGACTCTGGAATAACATGGATGCACTCGAAATGGGTCTGGAGGCGATTTGCAAATGTCCCAGTCTCATGCACAACGACCCTGTCTCCAATCTTGAACGATTTGACGTCTTTTCCTACGCGTCGTATTGTTCCAGCACCCTCTAAGCCAAGTCGATACTGATCACCAGGAACAATGTCGAGTATAGTGGCGATATCCTACATAATAGTCAGAGTCAGAGAATTTGTCCTCTTTTGTCTCCTTACTTGTGCGATAAACTAACCTTGAAGTTTAAGCCGGCGGCATGGATATCAACCTCTACATAGTCATCGTCTTCTAGTGGTAGCTCCTCAGTTGCAAGTTCAGAGAAAATGACGGATTCCATAACTCCTTTCTGTTCACAGCGTAAGCCAACGGGGATTGGATTGTCATCAAGGCTTTTCAAAGTGGGCAAAGACGCAGCAGCACTGTCTTTCTGGGCTTCGGTAAGCCTATCGTCCGCCAAAATTCTGCTGGAATAGATGATCCCGTCCTTTTCGCAATACTCGTGTTCTTCCAAAACTTGTAGATCCTGAGACTGGAATGAGTGCAAAATTTCGCTGATGTTATTGGAAATACCCGGACAAGTGCAAGATTGGACGTCCAAAGTCTTAAGTACTAGTTGCGGATTCTCAGCTCGGACAGATCTCGCTAGGCCATGAAAAAGTGCATTTTGAGGTTCGTTTATATCCAACTGGGATCCAGCAGTGACCCAAAGGACATTTCTGACTGAAGAGAGCAGACCTTGTAATGCAGCCCATCGTTCGCAATTAATGGTGGCAAGCATTGGAGATAAAATCTCATCAAGAACGAGGATCAGGGAGTCTGGTCCAATAGCAAGTTGGTTAGATCTTTGAATTGATATATCCCAGCCCTGTTCTTTAAGCGATTGAATGACTGTGTCGTAAGCCACTGTTGGCTCTATGAAAGTAGCAACGGTGAGCGGTGGTCTGAGGTACGGCGATGTTTCCTTTGGACTTGCAGGAAAACATAAGAACGCCGAAGAGATGTCTTGTAGGCCCTCATTTGAGTCGATGACATTAACAATGTCTCCAAGTTCACAATCTTTCAAAATTGGGAGAATATCAGGAGCTGTCGTACGGGTCTGCAATATATCAATCTTAGCCCAGCTAGCTCATTATGTACGGCTAAGTCGAACGTACCGATGCAGTAGGATCCACTAAGGTTACCGAATTTGTAGCTGCGACATAGCTCCATTTAATGTTCAAGTAGGTCATGGTGAACGAATGACTCACCTCCTATTCCGTGCTCCACAATCAACAGAAAGCCTCTCTTATTGCTGAAGAGGTGCTGTGCGTGCATTGCCGCATTTTGAACTATGGGTTGAGAGAATACAGGCTACAGATATGATTTCAGAGGACTTTGCCAAAATGAAGAGCACTCACTTACTAATCGCATTATGACCAGATCAAATCCTTGCTCATTGAGGGAGAAGTCTTGCGGGGGCTTTGTCATATCGCATATGCCATAATCAGTTGTTGCTTGTACCCCATACTTGGTTTGAGCCCGATCCAAAGCTGAGGCATTATCTAGGACGAGAAGATACCGTTCGCAAGCTTTTCTGCATCCAGCATTATAGTGATCTGGATCAAGCCATAGACTCTCTGGATTGGAGGTCATATTAGCTTCTAAGACTTTGAGATTAGGTCTTTTATGCGAGATCATATCGACGATGTTGTTGAGCCAAGCAATCGCATCTCTCTTATCTTTTTGCCACCTGTCTCGCAGATATTGGAGTTGGACCTCCGCCATGAAAGAAATGTCAGGTTTCCAGCTAAGCTGGCTGTATTGGTGAGATTTCTGACGATAGTTGGGGAAATCAAGTTGGTTGTAGCGCAGTCCAGACACCTTGAGCAATATCGAACCGGAACGCTTGTCATAAACGGCTATTTGGCTGTGGAAGCTTGTAGATACTAGTGGGCTTCCCGTGCCGGAAAATTGGGAAGTGGAAATCGCAATTCCCGTATCCGGGAGGGCGACTTGCGAAGGTATGATCATTTCATCAATCAGTGCAGGGACCATAGCGACGTCGACTGACGTTCTTATGCCCTGCCAAAAGGCGGGAATCGCTGCTTGCAAGCAGCCGTCAATACACGCCGGGTGTATTGTATAAGAAGATTGCGGAAATGCGGTCTCAGGTTTGTTGAAAGAAAGTAAAACACGGCTGTATCGACGGCCAACGGTCGATTCAATGTCAAGTAATTTCGAAAAGCTGTGACCAAAATTGAAACCAACATTTTGTTGCGCTTTGTACCAAAGGCGAGCCGGCGTACTGTGAGTAAAGGGATGTAATGCCCTTTCCGACGCAGCTTTTGATTGTCAGCGGAGAAGTAGAGAAGTGTGCAGGTAATGACCAACGTACTCCGCTCGTTCAATTCAGTAAGGCTAATCCTGCCTCGACAGTGCTCGGTCCAAATGTTTTCTCTCAAGGAAAAGATGCAAAACTCCCGCGAAGCATCTAGACTCTCGTTGCATGACATCAATGACAGGAAGATCTTGCGGTCTTCTTTCTCTGCGAGAGTCAAAGCTTTCAGAAATTTGACGTTGCGGAGCCTGTAAGGTATATCGGATACTGCTACAGACTGATTGATAAGTCCAATGAATCGACAGGCCTGAAACATAGCCTCGATCGCCATCGCTAGGTACCCTGCCGCGGGAAAAACAATGTCTTCGCCAATCTGCGCCGAGTCAGCAGGGAAATAATGCTAATGCGAGAAATATACCTTGTGGTCCTTTAGCCAGGGTATATCATTGATCCTTAAGGTATTCCTCCATGTAGGCATCTGCCAAGACGTACCCATAATTTTGGTTCCGAGCAAGTCGTGATGAGGGAATGATCTGAAACGCCAGTCCTGACTAGTTTCGCTTTCAAACCAATATTTCGTGGAGTGATTCCAAGCATAGTTGGGTAAGTCAATGATAGTCAAATGTCTACCATGATTTGCTGTATACTCATTTACCTTTGAGATCGCAACTGGATTGCCGCGGAGGTAAAGCTGTCCAACGAGGTCGAAAAGTAAGTCTAGGGTGGTAGTATTTCGCTTCAAGGTCGGGAAGTATTCGAAAGGTACATTTTTCTCGGATTTTGAACCCGTGATCTGCGAGATAGGACTTGCAAGTACTCCACTTGGTCCAATCTCAATAACGAAAGTAGTCTTCTCTTCAAGCAACTTTTCCATAGCCGCCTGGAAAAGTACAGGCGATACCATGTTGCGAGACCAATAAGCAGGATCGCACTGCCCTTCCATTGCCTTACCAGTAACAGACGAGAACATAGTTGGATGTCTGTGATTCGAATCAAGCGGACTGCCGCAATAGCTAAGTAAAAGTCTTTCGTACTGGCTCGCTACCCTTATCATATAGCTCGAGTGATAGGCTAAATTGACCTGTAGGAATCGAGCAAATGATCCAGCTGCCTGGATGTTTTCTTTGATCTTTTCCAGACTTGTGATCCCTCCAGATAGTGTAACGCTGCTCGGGCTGTTGATACAGGCGATCTCGACGGATGCACCAGCCTCAAAATATTTCTGGACTGCTTCAACGCCGAGCCCGACCGCAAGCATACCAACATTTGATTCTGTCTCATTGCGAAGGTCGATGGAGGCTTTCCCTCTTAGATAGGCTATCTTTATGGCGTCTTCGCTTGACACGTGGCCCGCAGCGACTGCCGCAGCGATTTCGCCTGAGGAATGGCCAACAACACTTTCGGCATGAATTCCCCAATCTTGCAGGACTGCTAAGATAGCCACCTGAAGTGCAGTAACAAGAGGCTGCGAGAACTCTGGGTGGCGTAAATGTTCTTCTGATCGTTGTTGAACAAGCTCGTCTAGGATTATTAGCCAAGTTAACAGAGTTTAAGGGAAGAACACACCATATAGAGACCATTTGGGTGGGTCAGGTAGGGACTGAAGTATTTTGTCGAGGTGATGGATCGTAGAGCTCGCAGCTGGGAAGGTCTCCAGAAGAGTCTTGCCCATTTGAGACCACTGAGCTCCTTGGCCGGTGAATATAAACCCAATCTTCGCTGGAGAGTTATGAACCTGGCCATATTTAAAAGACGCCGCTTCTAGTTCACTACTCTGCGTAACAACATAAGCTCTGTGGTGAAAATAATGTCTTTTTTCTGAGAGCGTGTACGCAAGATCATTTAGATCTACACGTACTCTTGGGTTTTTCAGATGTTTCACAATCGCTTCTGCGTAAGACGACAAGGATGACTTATCGTTGGCAGAAAAGAGCAAGACTTTTGGGTGGTCTGAAGTCTCAGCCTCGAGGAAGTCTTCAATTGCGGACGCAGGATAGGCTGATACATGATTAGGTTCGTAGCCTTCGATAAAAGTTGCTGCCGCATCAATTATGACATGCGCATTCGAGCCCCCAAAGCCGAACGAGTTCACGCTAGCACGTCGAAACGAATCTGTAGGCCATTTGATCGTCGCCTTGAACGGTCTGAGTTTCAATTTGCGAAAGTTGACTGTGGCAGTCAGCTTTATCACTGGTGGCGCGCATGAGTTGATTGACAATTACAAAATTCGGTACTCACTTTGGGGGTTTGGGGTTTCGAAAGTGGGGTTCCCCGGAATTACGCCTGTTTCGAGAGCCAGGGCAGCCTTGAGGAGGCCAGAAATACCAGACGCAGGTTCTGAATGTCCAATATTGCTCTTTACCTAATTATCAGCGGCGTCAGTTACGAACCCGGTACGGCACTGGCATTCATACCGATCCGACCAAAAGAGGGTTTTCGGAGTTGCGTGACCCTGCAAAGACTAGAGCTACGCCACGAGCTTCCACTGGATCACCAGCCAAGGTACCAGTGCCATGACATTCCAGGTAGCTAGTGTCTTGTAGGTTCGTGATTCCAGCCCTCAGATAAGCCTTCTGGATTGCGGTAGCTTGAGCTTCAGCGCTAGGACTTGCAATGCCAGGCGTCTATCCGTCGCTGTTGGTCGAGGTACCCCTTATGACACCTCGAATTGGATTGCCATCATGCAGCGCATCGGCAAGTCGCTTCAAAATCACCACATTAATTGCTTCAGCCTTGATATAACCATCAGCTTTCGCGTCAAAAGTATGGCATCGGCCGGATGGTGAGCCTGATGCATGAATTGCACTCCGGTCTAAGTTATGCTCAGGGCTAAAGTATAAGTTGCAGCCTGCGACTATTGCGCCGTCAGCATCACCTGTCTGGAGGTATCGGCAAGCGATGTCGACGCTAACGAGACTGCCAGAGCAAGCAGTGTCTATTGTCATACTGAAGATCTTTTAAGAATCCCTGTCACAGTCTTGTTGGGATGTTTCCGTACCTCGGGCCTTTGATATCTAGGAAGTGACTGATCCTGTTGCTCAGCATTGCACGACCCTCCGAACCGACCGTCCATGCTGGGGACCTGCTTTCAGGATCACGGGACTGTATATCTGAATAATCTGATTGAAGTATATCTAGTTAAGAACGCTTTCTCGCTTTGGTGGTGAAGGCTAATACCTGAAGCATACGAGCCTACAAAGCAGCCGTATGCTTTATCTTTCAGCATGCCAATGGTAATACCAGCATTTTCCAGGCTCTCGTATACGACCTCCAAGAGCTGACGTTGTTGAGGGTCCATAGAGATGGCGTCCTGGATTGACAGGTGAAAGAATCCTGCATCAATATCAGAAGGATCCATATCCTCAATGAACATTGCCCCAGGAGATCTCATAGTTCCTGGCTTGCCTGATCCATCATAATGGCCTCGAAAATTGAACCTGTTTTCTGGGGGCCGTGTATCTGCACAGCCCCCATTGACAAGGAAATTCCAGAAAGCCGTAGGGGTGTTGTTCCGGCCAGGCAACCTACAACCTAGCCCAACGATGGCAATGGGACCTTGACAGGTTTCCAGGGATTTGGCATTCAAATGCATTGCTGAATACATGCGTTTGATGCTAATACCAATTTCCTAACACCACCAAGCTATTGCGCGGCGCTTGCTTCCTGCGGGCTTGATTTGTCTTAATGGCTTTCAGCGACGCCAGACTCTCTTTGCTCTAAGTTTGAGACGGTATTGCTTTCATGAACAAGGAACGGGGTTGGAGATTTGTTTCATGTGCGTCAATATGCTCACGAATGAGGTTTGAGCTACTCATCCGCTTGTGGTCAATTAGAATATTGATACAACTACGGCTCAAAGTCCGTATAGCGTAATTCTAGATTTGAGAAAGGTGATGACATAAGAGGTAAATAGGAGCGCTGCGTATGATGTGATATCGGCCATTTGGCAGAAGGTCCCAGACAAATGAGCATCAAATTGGTAATTAGGTCGCTTCGGCTTATGCCATGAATGGTCGTTGGCTGCTCAAAGACGCTCATAAGACAATTCTGACATCAGCGAATTCAAGATCTTCTCACGTCAGATTTTGTAGCGAAGTTCCTCCTGATCAATAATCACTCCTGATTAATCTACTCTAGTAAAGAATAATACATATGGAAAGAGCTTGCAGCAGCTAGCATTTATGCTGAGCTTAAGACAATCGCCTCGTAATAATCCAAAGGCATCTCCGGGTCGCATATCAGCTTCTCTCCGTTGACCAGCCATGTCGACGGTCCAGCATGTTGAGATCAAAACGTTGGATGGTCTTACGATAAGAGGTAGTCTATACGAAGCAGGTTCAGAAGGTCCCGGCGTTGTGATGTGCCCTGGAGTGAACAAGCGTCTCTTTGCTTCTATTCTTAGAGTTCTATCTAACGCCCTCTAGTTTAACTGTGTTAGAAGCATGATAGGCGTACCAGATGTCGCCGGGCATTTCCAGAAATCGGGAATCACAGCATTGCTTTTCGACCCCCGAAACACATACGAAAGTGATGGCCAACCGCGAAACGAAATCGATCCTTTCAAACAAGTTGAAGATCTTTCTGATCTTTTGACATTTCTCGGCAAGCAGCCAACGGTCAACCCAGATATCATGGGAATCTGGGGAATGTCTTTTGGTGCCGTAGTCTCATTGTGTGCCGCTGCAATGGACTATCGGGTGAAATTCGTCGTTGCCGTATGTCCACTAACGCCAAAAAATTTCGAGTATGACCCTGAGAAGCGGCTAAAGGCACTTGCAAAATGTATCAGAGACCGTGAGAGTCAGATTCTAGGGAACGAAGCCTTTCACTTACCTATGGTAAACGAAAATGGGGAGAACCCGGTGGGCTTCGGCACTCCGGACCGAGAACGTTATGCCAATATCGTGGGCCGGGGCAAAGCAATCGCACCAGGCCACGTAAACAGTACAACACTGCAGTCTTACTACAAAATGTTCATGTGGCAACCATTCTCATTGTTGCGGCACCTTATCCGTCCTACCGTTATTTGGATTATACCCGAGCTGGACGTAATATCGCCTGTGGATGCTCAGATGGAAGTATACGAAGGCTTACGTTGCCCCAAACGAATGAGGGTCGAGCCAGCAGCCACGCATGAGGATATTTTGCTGGGAGAAGGATTGTCAGATCATATGCACTGGTGTAGAAGTACACTGGCAGATATCTTAGAGACTAGTTCAGACCTTCAATAGAATACTCGACTCGAGTAGCTGAACACAAGACTCACATCTACGTTGGAGAGGCTCCATGACACACTTGTCCTCTCTTGATCTTGGACTCGCTTAAGCTCGTGCTGCGAGTATATGTCCGCGCCTGTGATTGAAGGTAAATTTACCTGCATGATGCATTAGGATTCCCAGCATCGAGAAGGGTAGATCGGTCTCGAGTCCGCATCCTGAATGAATAACGCCCTAGCAAGCCTTTCGAAATGGAGCGCTCTGCAAGCACAGCGCAGAAACCGCTAGGACAAACGGTTCAATATACCGGGCATTGGGATGTAAGACATCTTGAACAGATCTGAACAGGACCTTGATGATGTAAAGGCCTAACGGTCTCACAATTCTAACAATAACGGAAGGCTTTCTAGGAATGATTCGTAAACGGAGGGAGAGCAGACAGACTGGAATTCAATACGGACCGAGTGTCCCGCACAACCAGGAGAAATCTGTAAGCAATTCAAGGGCTACTATGCTGACGCGACGCTCGGGGATGGACGTTTCCTGTCAGCTGCAAAGTATAGGGTAAGGTAGCTCCGCTATCTAAGTGTCAAGGTGAGCAGCTGCCCCGGCTAACTCTCGAAGCAAAGCAATGTGGTAAATGTGATTGATTGTTCTACTTAATAGGCTGCTCGGTCCTTCACAATAAATAGGTCCGAGGTGCCAAGAC